>BSBM01001036.1:2682500-3282500 GCA_027924585.1 Larix kaempferi
GCTGCTACAACCTTCGCCATTAACTCATATACTTCATTTCCATCCGCTTCCTCGTTCTCCTGCAATCACAAGAGCTGACTGCTTCCTCGTTCTCCTGCAATCACAAGAGCTGACCGCTGACATCTTGTTCTTTGTCGGCCAGCTCTTGGTTGGAAACTGCCTGCATATCCAGCAAAGTCTACAAGGACATCATGTTGATGTCAACTGAAAAAACTTGTAACTATTGCAGCAAGGCCTGAAGAGACTCATTATCGGTCGCAATCCCAGTCGGGGGAATTTAAACATTTCGAACTCGTGGCTCAGTGCTTATTGTGCCAACTGCCTGCACAGTTGCCACCTCTGGTGCCTTCTTCAAAAAAATATCAAAGAAGGAATTAAGGTGAGCTTTTACATCATTGAAACCTTCGGCCTCCTGTGTCCTCATTGCTTGAGCTGTCACATTCATTGCATTTGTTAATGCTGCAATAAGCCTGTTCAGTTGCACTTCCATCGCTATGGTTACACCACTTGTCATACCTCGCTCATGATGCATCTTCATTCTTCCCTCCTCAACCTCATGCTCTACCTCTTCATCACTAGGTGTCTGTGACGACTCTTGATCCGAATCAGGGTTATTCTGTTGGTCCATCTCTGGTGCATCCAGTGGTAGCCCAGTCGATTCTTCTTTCAAACTGACCGATTCTCAGCATTCTATGGGCCAATTGTCAACGATCGCATACATCTCTTCATCCGTCAATTTGTGCAGTGTCAGTAACCACTGCTTCCCCGGATCACGTCGCGCTTGCACATGAATGATGTGTGGGCCAATCACAAATTGAGCATTTCCTTTATATTTTGCGATGGCTTCCTGAGACAACTATGAAACTCGCTCAGCTGCCGCTTGCAGTGCTTCCCAGTAGAACAAAAAGTGTGCTGCACAATACTTCAGTCGCTCAGGTTTCTGCACCCACCAAAGGTTCTGGTAGCGTGTTCCCTTACAAAAATTTACCGTATCGATGTCCATCCCTTGATAGTCATCGGGCTCCATCCAAGCGACGAGCGCAATCAATATCAACAACCAGCTGTATGAAAATGACCTCTTTCCCACCTGGATCGCCATCGCATCCTCTGTCAACTGGTTCAACCAAAAGAGTGGCCAGTTCATTTGCACCCCTTGCACACACATCTCGGCGCATGCAATGAATCCTGAGTTTCCCTGGTTAGGTCGGTTATTCTTGACTATTTTAGTAGCCAAGATCCGTGCCCCGATGCGAACTGCTGGATCATTGATGCTACTGAGGTGGTATGCCCGTCCGTCGCGCTGCAAATCATAGCGCGTCCTCAACCTTGCTGCGAGCTTTTTATCATTGTTTTTCTCTTGAAAATACTGCAAGGGGTCTGTCCCATCCTTTGGAAACCTCGTGATATCAAAAATCAGGTCGACCATGATGGTGACTGGTCTGTGCAACCATAAAGTTCCACCATGAAAACAGGCCAAAAGCTACTTAACACAGGCATTTTTCTCTGTTAACTTCCCAAAGTGTGGCATGTTAATCAAACCCAACAGTCCGGCTTTGTCCAATCCCTGCGCCCAATCATATGGAATTCATGGTGTTGGGACACCTCCAACTGCTTACTGTGGCTCAAATGGTTTGACCATAATGTCCCTCGGTGCCAGTAGATCGTGGTCATCATATTTCATCTGCATCAACGCATGCACAATGTTTGCGGTGCAGAGCATTCCTGGAGGGATTGTCGACATCCTGAATTGGTACCGCTGGTTCTTGGTGAGCTTTCAGGGCTGCGCACTGGGTCTATAGGGAGGTATATACCCAAGGATATCCACAACAGATACCTCTGCTCGAGCCATGGATTCCACAATTCCTGATCTCTACGGACTCGCCTAGGCAGGTACCTCCTCCATCATGTGTGCATATGATCTGGTCTACCTCTTCCCTGGTGGTGAAGAGATAGGCCATGCCCCCCCCTCTTCTTTTGCATCACTAACGACGACCCAACCGACATACTAGCAAATTCCTCTTCAATGGTGACAGGGACGACTAGTGATTCCACTTCGCTCGAAATATCAACCGTATCCGGTTCACTTTGCATTCCGCACTCGACCCCCGCATCACCGAATTGTTGCTCAACCTCCCCCTACTTGACAACTCACTCAACACAATGCACCTCTGCTCTCTAACTCGACTTAGTCTTTCCCAACCCAATGCAACACTACTCTGCTCAATTCATGCCTTAAAAAATGATGGCTTTCGACCTTCCTCGGCCCATCCTTATAGTGCCAAATTGATCCTGCCATCATCATGACCAAATCACATCGATCATCATTACCAAATCATGCATTAACTGTCCAAATACGCTGGTAATCTGGTCAATCTAACGGTCAGATCTACCATAAATATGCATCCCTTCAACGAGCGCCGACATCTAACTGCATTTAACGGTCTGCATTTATTGCTGATTTGACTATGTCGCGACCTTGGAGTTGTCGCGGCATGACTCCCTAACGATGATACGACCTCTCCTACTTGCGCATTCTGTTCTTGCTAGTGTGCCATCCTGCCACCTAGCATCCTGCATTTTTTTTTCCCCGCAATGCGGTTAGGCATCGCGTGACTCTGGGCCTGTCCTGTAGGGCTTCAGCCTGCTACCATTCACCAACTTCGGTAGCATCGCTCCATCTAACTGCTGCAGCTGTACTGCGCCTCCTAAAGTAATGAAGCTAACACAATATGGACCGAGAGAATGCATCTGTAACTTCCCTGGATGCTTCATGAACTTGCTGTCATACAACAACACCAAGTCCCCTTGCTGAAATTGTTAATTTGTGATATGGCGATCATGCCAAGCTTTTTTCCGATCCTTCTCCACGCGCTGGTGAAAACCTGTGATAAAGCGGTCTTTCTGAAGCTATACCACCTGCTCTAGTCATTTTTCCAACACTGCTTCATCATTCATGCCTGTCGTTCCCGCTATGCGTAGAGTTGGAACAATGTACTCCATAGGCATAACTGCCTCTTACCCATACACCAATTTGAAAGGTGTCTGTCCCGTCAATATTTTACAAGTGTTGCAATATACCCACAAGATTGTTGGAATCTTTAAATCCCAATCATCTTGGTTCACGTTACAAACCTTTATAAGCGCATGCTCCAACACCTTGTTGAAGGCCTCCACTGTGCCATTCACTTGCAGATGATACGGTTTGCTCTTCTTGTGCTGTATTTGAAGCTCTTCAGTCAATGCGCTGACTGTGTGATTGATGAAGTGAATCCCTTGATCACTCAGCGATATCTTCGGGCATCCAAACTGAGTAATAATGTTGTCAAACAAGAACTGCATTGCTGTCGTGGCAGTGCAATCTACAACAGGTGCGGCCTTCGCCCACCTTGTCAAATAATTAGTAGCGGTAATGATGTACTGCGCACCAGTTCTCTTCCCAGGTGGGTTGATTGGTCCCACAAAATACACAACCCATTTATCGAATGGCTGCAATGTCGCTTGAGGTACCAACGACATCTCATCCCTCCTGGAAGGTTTTCTAGTTCTTTGACAGAAATCGCAAGTCCGCGCATAATCCGTTGCATCGTTGTGAAGAGTGGGCCACCAAATCCCTGCGCAAAGCACCTTCCTAGAGGTAGAATGACCACCATAATGTCCACCAACCACTCCTACATGTGCCTCGGGAAATATCTACCCTTGTTCATGAGGCAGGACACAATGCCTCAAGATCTCGTCTGGTCCAAGTTTGTAGAACTGTCCGACAATCAACTAGAAATATGCAGCATTAACCACCAACTGCTTCTTTTGACTTGTGGTAAAATCCTCTAGTACGGTTCTCATCACCAAGAACTAAATTATTTCTTCATAGTAGTCATCGGCCACTTCGAATTTGAATAGTTTTCCATCTAGAAATCCATCTTCAATGTTGGTTGGTTCCTCACCTGTCTCAATTCGTGATAAATGATTTGGCCCCGCATTCAAGCTACCGAGCTTCACAATTACCTCAAAATCAAACTCCTGAAAGAGAAGTAGCCAATGGCATATCTCCCCCCCCCAACACAGGCTTATTGACAAGATATTTCAAAGCAGAATGGTCTATAAATATCTTGAAACAACCCCCCAATAGGTAATTCCTAAACTTCTGTAGCGCATATACCATCGCCATACCTTCCCTCTCGGTAGTCGTATAATTTCTTTCCGCATATGACAACTTTCGACTTGCAAAAGCAAATGGGTGATCCAGATCTCCTTCCCCTGATTGCACGAGCACTAATCCCAGTGCAATCGATGATGCGTCCACATGGACATGGAATTCCTTGCTCCAATCAGGAAATATCAATATCGGTGCTGAAGCCATCTTAGCCTTCAGTGTCTCAAAAATTACTTGACATTCTGGACTCCATAAGAATACCGCATCCTTCTTTAACAACTTTTCCATAGGAGCCGTGATCGCAGCGTAACCATGGATAAACTTGCGATAGTACCCGGTGTGCCATAGTGTCGCTCGCAACTGCTTCACGTTTGTAGTTGGTGTCAAACTCAGAATCAACGCAATATTTGTTGGGTCAACCAACAATCCTTGCTTGCAAACAATGTGACCCAACAACATCCCGAATGATGCATAGAAAATGCACTTCTTCAAGTTCAGCGATATCTGATGCTGTCTGAATCGCTCTAGCATCAGTCGCAGGTTTTCCAGATGCTCGCTGATCAATCCATAAACCGTCCAGTCATCCATATAGACTTGCAAAAACTTCTGAATAAAATCTTTGAATGCAACGACAACAACCCAAGCGAATATCGTAGGTGCATTCTTGAGCCTAAAGGGCATCACATTGTACTGGAAACATCCCCATTCAGTCACAAACATTGTCTTGTGGTGGTCCTCTTTCGCGATCTTGATCCGATGATAACCATAAAAGCCATCCGTGAAAGAGTACATTTCATGATCGCCCACTCCTTCCAGGACTTCATCAGTGAATGGCATTGTAAATGGATCATGCATACACACGTCATTCAACTTCCTCGGGTCGACACAAGTCTGTACCTCACCTGTATTCTTGTCTTGCACCACCATGGGACTAATCCATTATGATTCCTCGACTGGCTCGATTATTCCAGCATCCAGCTTGTGGTCAAGTTCAAATTTGACCCTTGTGTCACAGATTCAGTTGATATGGTCGCTGCCTTATCGGTTTCACATCTGGATTCAACGGAATCTTCATCTCCCCTAGATCTCCCAGGATTCCCTTCATTTCGCAAAACTTCGTAGGGAACAAATATTAGAACTCATGCAACATGTCTGTGACTTTTGCCATCATTTCTTCATCCCAGTAGTCCTCGACATTCACAAACTTTGGGTTCTCCTCTGTCCCAATGTTGACCTTCCTGAGCTTCAGTGACTGACTTATCAGATCGATCGGTGCGTCAGGTGCTACGACATCCCGACTCCCTTCTGATTCTGGAATATTGATATTTCGTGGGTCATCACCATCCTCTTTCCCTCCAGTAATATTATAACATTCCATCATCGACTGCATTTGACAATGCGTATGTGGATCCACGAGATATGCAACTGGAACTACCTTCAGAATGACATCGCGGATGAGCATCTGTGAAACTGAAGGTATGAGTGAAGCAAACAGTCAACTCTAACCAGGCAGTAATCTCCTTGCGCAACTCAGTTGTGGCATACCAAGATCGCAGCATTTCATCCAAAGTGTGGACAAAGGTATGGACCAATTCATCCTTTGGTCGTAAGGCCCACAGAGTATGACATTCAATCAGATGACTACCACGGTCATTCCTCCCATCATACTTTCCAATGTAGTATAACTCTGCATTGCTGAACCGAACCATCATCAATCATCGACACTGCGACCACCCAGTAATCGACTTCTTATGGGTTTCCCACCAATGCGCTGGAGCAGTCTTCAGCGCCTCCTCCAGTGCCAACAACCATTGTGGTTCCGACACCTTGCCTTCAAATTCCACGAGAAATTCAGTCAACTCGGGTAGTCCATCATATACTGGCAATTCAACAGTCTTAGTTGCGACACGGCACAACGACTGTGTGGGCAAACCACACTTCCTGGACGACACCTCATGCATGTGATTCTGCTAGTTTTCTAATGCATCATCGGAGTCGAAAGACGCAGAGCTAAAACTGCGCCAACTGAGTTCGTCGTTGTTAGTCAAATGGATGTAGTCTTCCGAAATGTTATATGCATGATCTCATCTTCTTAATACAATCCCTGATTGGTTCAACATACCTTCGTCCTTCAGTCAGATCCAACGGAGCTATGAATCTGAGGTATTGATTTTAAAAATTCGTCACCCACTTCTTGAAATTAATGACTGCCATACTGTCATTGGCCCATTCGATCCCCAACAACGCAGGATAGGAGCTTCCACCATCGATGACTTCAATAACATCAAAATAAACATAGGTTTGCATTCCCTCAATGTCCACAACAAGGCGCGAAACTCTCCCAATTGGTGTTACTTTGGCCTGATTATCCAGTTGCAGCTGCACGGGAGGCCAACTCAGCATTGGGCTCCCCATATTTTTCCATGCTTTCTTTGTTAAAATATTGACATTTGAGCCTAGATCCAGAATGACTGAATCTACATCGTAGTCCCCAATATGGACATTCATACGAATCTCTTTTCATGTCTTTTTCCTCTGTAAAGAGTTCACTGTGGACTCTTCCGTCCCGTGGCCGGTCGATGCAACAGACTCTCGATCTCGGCAAGAGCATCGGGATATCTTTCCAGCGACAAGAAACTTTCAAAGAAGTTTTGCAAAGTACCATACTGTCACGATGGTCCTTCGCCCAAATTTGAATCAAAAGCAGTGGGCATGTCGTAGATAATTGACTTACCAAGATCTCTTCCTATCGCATCACGCGCTTTAAAGAATGTATCTCGCTCAACATCAATATCAAACTGCACCTTCTTATTTCCAGCTATTCTGATCAGCAGATGCAGACCATCTTCCCCTGTCGTCGCACCTCCGTGAGTGATAACAGCAACAATGGCTTCTTGCATCCTCGGTTCTGTTGAAATCGTCGCGACAGTTGGTCCCTGATTCTGGTTCAGAGGTGGGTTTGCAGGTTGATTCACATTCTGATTTGCATTTTGATTCTGTCGCTAATTTTGGTTCTGCATCTGACTCTGATTCTACAGTGGTTGCTAATTCTGAACCTGATTTTGATTCTGAAACTGGTTCTGGTTCTGGTTCTGCAGTTGTGGAACATTTCCTGCTTGCCATCTTGCGATCAGCTGTGGACAGTTCTCAACAGTGTGATCAATACCCAAACAATATGTACACTGTTTTTGCAACTGCGGGCAATCTCTCTGATAGTGTCCCAATACTCCGCAAGTATAACATTGGACAGGTCCACGACCTGATCCTCCTCCTTGACCAAAGTCTCCACCTCGTCCTCCTTGAAATCCTCCACGGAATCCTCCTTGTTGTTGATACTGCGGTTGATTAAATTGTTGTTGCAAGGGATTCTGTTGCAGCTGAACACACTTCCTTGGCTGAACATACTACGCTAGCTGAACATATTGTGGCTATTGTTGTTAACACCAAAAAATTGCTCACTACCTCATCTACCCCATTACATGACTCATTTGTCCATATTTCCTGCCATATTTGACTCCAAAACCTTAAAATACCATTAAAAAGCCTCTAAAAGGCCAAAAAAACCATTAAAAAAGCCTCCAAAAGGCCAAGAAACCCATTTCCCCCCCAAAATAATCCAAAATTCCTCCAAAATAACAAAAACTCTCTAAAAAGGGAATAAAAAATACAAAAAAGAGGAAAAAAAGGAAGCAAAAACCCTATACAGCTGACCTAAACCATATGGTGCCCAAAACCATGGGTCAATACTCCACCACTAAAAACCTATTAATAGGTGATGGAGGCTCCCTATTTCATATCCACAATCATCCCTATCCTCATGCTGCTAAAAATTCTCTTGAAACCTTAGCTCTCCATTTGGAGCTAATTCTTGAGAACCCATTTGGCCCCATTTCCAAAACATCTTTGGAAGAAGGAGAAGGAACAACACTGGAGCTTGGAAGCAACCCTCCTACACTGCTGCAAGAGCTTCACCAACCTCTACACCTGAGGTAATTTTTAATACAAAAAGAGAGATCTTTACCATATTTTCATGTTTTGTTATTTATGTCAATGCTCATTCTAGGTTAACTTTCATATTGTTTTATTGATTTAATTTACTGATTATTGAACTGCTACTAAGGAGGCCCTTCTCCTTAGTAGGTGCTCATTTGCACAAGCTAGCGTGAAAACCCTAGCTACAATTTTGGCGACTCCACTAGGGTTCCTTTGAATTTCTGGTTATAGTTTTTAAAAGTTTTTAATTTTCTGCAATGTTTTTCTGTTTTTTCCTTTCGGCAGTTGGGTTTGCTACCGTAAACCGCGTCTTTTGTCCCCGCAGTTGCGATCCGACTGCTTCTTTCAGACTGTTACCTGCGATCAAATCGTGGCTCTCAGACTGTTTCCCACGATCTACCAACGGTTTTCAGTCTATTACCTGCGATCTGACCGTGGCTCTTAGCCTGTTTCGTGTGATCGGACCGCAATTGTGCACCCCTTTTCCTGCAATCCACCTGCGGCTTTCAGCCATTTTCCTGCGATCCGCTTGCGGCTTTGAGCCATTGTCCTGCAATCTTCCTGTGGCTTTTAGCCATTTTCTTGTGATCCGCCTGCGGCTTTCAACCATTTTCCTGCAATCCGCCTATGGCTTTCAACCATTTTCCTGCGATCTGTTGCGGCTTTCAGCCATTTTCCCGTGATCCGCCTGTGGCTTTCAACCATTTTCCTGCAATCCGCCTGCGGCTTTCAGCCATTTTCCTGCAATCTTCCTGCGGCTTTCAGCCATTTTCCTGCGATCCGCTTGCTGCTTTCAGCCATTTTCCTGCAATCCGCCTGCGGCTTTCAGCCATTTTCCTACGATCCGCCTGCGGCTTTGAACCATTTTCCTACGGTCCGCTCGCTATTGTCGACCTATTTCCTGCGATCCGACCGCGCAGTTTCACCGCAGACCCGCGATCTGTTTTCTGCATTTTTCCCCTGTTTGAACCCAAAACTTTGATGCAATATTTTTTGCACCTGCACAGCCACCTGTCCTACCTGCAGCCATACTTACCTACAGCCTTTTCCTGCAGTATTATTTCTATTCCATTTACGGAATTTTTTAAATTTCAGCATTTTAATTGAAAAGAGAAAATTTTGCATTTCAAAGTTTAATTTCTGCATTGTTATTATTAGTTAGAAAGTTTCCCACCCCGTGGCATTTTTGTTTGGGTTCATTATCTCACACGCACACACTCTGTCACCTAATTCAAGTGAGCCCTAAAATACTGCTTAACACAACCAACATTCTAACCCCACTTGGGGAACACAAAAGAATATTGTAGTTAGGTAGGGTCGGGGGGATAGGCATCCAAATAACACCCCTCGGTCGCTTACACTTGAGACATAGTTGTTGTCCATTAGGGAACCAAAATCCCATAGTATTTTTTGACACGGTTTAAAACCAATTTATCGGGAAGGCCTCTCCCCTAGGAGGGTTGAAGTAGCCAGACTGGTTCTGGAATCCTGAGTGGAATACCGCAATCCATTCAGTAACCGAAGGATACCTTTTGTAGTTCTTGGAGTACTACCCATATGGGAGTACAATGGCGATAGAACCAAACTACAGATTCACCCAACCGAACGTGTCATGAATGGGATATCTTAGTTGCTTTTCTTCTAGGATTGACTACCCGGTGTCCCTCTTGGTAGGGGGATATCTTTAGCCACTTGGCTCTACTATCCATATTGGCTGAGTTGGATTTCATCACCTTGCAGAGGATATGTCTGGTTGAGTCAAAATACTATTTAGCTAGGTGTTTGCATGCTCCCTTACCTCCCTTTGGTCTAGCGAGTCCACTATTTTTTATTTTTTAGGAAACCTTCTGTTTGTTGGTATTCTGACCATTTTTGTTGACGCTCCACTTATTGTAGCATAGCTGTTACAGTGAGTGTTTTGAGCTAGTTGTTGGCCTGAGTTCCATATTTTTTGCGCTCTCCTTTTGCACACTCGGCTGCATTAGGGTTTTTGAGCTATTTTCCACTCGACACAAACCCCAGAGACTTGACACCATCTGTCACCGTTGAGTCCCCGAGACATTCTCGGTGCCTCTTTGGCCAACCCCTGTAGCACAGCTCAGTTGACACCACCCGTTATAGACGTAGAGCTTCATCACTCGACTCCACTCATCGTAGACGCAGAGCTCCATCCCCCGGCACTGATGCCCCTTATTTTACCTCTGATTCTGAGGCAGAGTCTGAGAACCCTACTTACATTGCACCAACCATCCCCATGGCTGGCATGACTTCAACCCTTTCTTTGTAGGGACCATTTGTGGAACATCCACCACCACCCCTGCTACCACACCCGCTTTGGGTATGCCCTCGATGGGAGCCACATCCACCATTCCGGTCACTATACCTATTCCAGTGACTACCATACCCATCCCAACTCCACCAGTGGCTCACACTACCCTTTGTGGTGTAGGACTGTCCCATACCACCTTCGTTGCTCCACCTGGAGGCAACATCCCCAACCCGAACCCAGTTCCTCCACTTGGGGACATTGGCCCCAACGTGGTTCCAACCACCAGTATGTCACATCCTTCTACTAGTTTTCCATTCATGGCTAGTCTCAACCTTCTTGGACTGGCCAGACTGACTAACGACCCCGTCAGACACGACCCTGCATGGCCTCACATTCCCACCAAGCTCCCATCAGACATCCCGAAGTTTGAGGGAAAGGCAGGTGAAGACCCCTTGAACCATATTATGTCCTTCCATCTATGGTGTTCCTCCAACTCCATAGTAGATGACTTCGTCTGTTACAAGGCACCCTCATTGGTTCTGCAGCTAAGTGGTACATTGAGTAGCCCCATGGGACCCATGCTTCCTTTACTTCCCTTGCCTCGAGCTTCCTGCAGTTCTTTCAGTTACCTGTCCGCTATGACGTGGGAGTTGAGATCCTACTGTCTTGTAGACAAAACACGGCCACCCACATCACTGACCACATTCATGAGTGGCATTGACGTCGCAGCCTCTGTAAAATCAAGTTAGATGACCGTATCTTCTTATATTGGTTTCTAAAATATCTCCTTCCTGTCATTGCCAAGGATGTGGCATCTGAGCGACCCCAGTCCGAAGAAGAGGCCATCCTCAAATACCAGCAATTTGACCTTATTTACGCCTAGTCTAGTTACCTATATTCCATCATCCCTGACGCCCCCCGCGGTGATTCCTCCCGGCATAATGCGCCGGGGGCATCCCATGCCGCAGATGGAATCATTATCCGTATAGCCTCACATAACCAACCCTTTTCCATAGCACGTCCTAGCCCTGACCCTGACCCTTCACGGGCTACATCCCAGTCCATAGAAACCAATTCGTATGCCCCCATGGCACATCATCACCATTCCCATGGACCCTCATGTCCACATCAATGCTTTGGTCATGCATCCCCCGCTTACACCCCCCCAGTCGCACCTAATCCATATTATCACCTGCAGGCCGCTCCAGCTCCTGTATCCTCTCAAGCCCCACCTGCTTATTACCCGCCACAGGCAGCCCCTGTGGAAAACCCGTAACCCGTTGCACAAGCATATCAGCAACCCCCACAAGGTTCAGCACTTGCACTGCCTCCAACTACTTATTATCCACCACAGCCTGCTCCCGCACCTGCACAACCCCAAAACCCACCTGCCACCCAAGGGCAAGTGTATGCGCAACAGAATCCGCAACCCAACCAAAATAACCAACGCCAACAAGGCCACCAAAACTGCGGCAAAGGCCGTAACCGTGGGAACAACCCCCCTCCAGACCAAGGCGGTCCACCTCCCAATCCCCCAAACAACAATAACATGACACCTACCAACCAAGACCTTGATCGGCTGCCCAAACAAGCCAAAAATCCTAATTTGTGAACAAACCATCCTTGTTCTATTTGCGGTGTCTATGGCCACTACACACACGCTTTCCTACATTTGGAGCAGGCTCGGCAACTCTAGACTGATGATGCCCACCGCCAAGGGCACGTGGCTCCTCAGGCACCACCCAATCCCCCACCACCTCAGAATCAACCCTTAGTGTTACAAAATCCTTTTCCCACCCAAGGCGTAGTGAAAACTCAGCCGTTGGCTCCCCCTCAAGGAAACGCGCCGCCACAACAACAGATCACTTATGCCACTCCTGATCAACCCATGATAGACTCAGGTACCCATCACTTGTTAATGATGTCATCCACCAATGTCAACCTTCAAACCCCTCGGAACCAATATGGCTCCACCCCTGAAGCCCCTCCCACCGATCAGTCATTACGCATACCTCCAGCTCCACTAGATGGTGCCTCGAAAGCCCCTCGCTTCCCACTTCGCCGCATCAACAATAACCCCAATGTTCGTGCTGCGTCTAATTACAACATTGTAGATGACTTAGTCCAGTCCCCCACAGTGTCTGCGTTAGAGGTCTTAAAACACTGTCCAACACAGCGCAAGACTTTGCTTTCAGCCATTGGTGCTATTGACCCAAATGATTCACGAATGATGGCCTTCGATTTGGACCAATCTGAACCACGCCTGCCTTCCACTTTAGCGTTCCAAGTTTCTGTATCCGTTCAGAATCTTGTCATCCATCGGTGCATCATCGATGAAGGTGCTTCTACATGTGTTATGTCCACATTCGTTTGGTAGAAGTTGGGAAGTTGGGATCCCGTACACTCCAGCAGTCCACCACTGCGTTGCGAGCCTACGACGGACGTTCGGGTCAACCCCAAGGCCTCTTAGCTAATGTCCCTGTCTAGTTGGCTGGTAAAACAGTGCTTATTAACATAGAGGTCATCAACGCCCAACTTGATTATAACCTCTTACTTGGCCGTAGTTACATGTATGCCATGCGGGTAGTTGCCTAATCCATTTTTCGTACCATGATGTTCCCCCACGACGGATGCATGGTTAAAGTTGACCAACTCACCTATTACGATCCCAATGCCCCCGCTGCACCTGAAAACGTTCTCCCCATGATTGAACAACTTGTTAGTGGTGCATCTACCTTGTTGGCTTCCTCAGTGGGACCTGGAGTTTACTCAGATACGCCGATGACCTCAACATTCCAGGCCATTCCACCCCCGTCACCCACGACCGAAGTATCTGACTTATGTACCCTTTCCCACAATGCACCAACACCCAACCATCAACCATCCTTGCTACCCCAACCACCATTGCTACCTAGTCATGTTGGTGTTACACCCATCCATACAATCCCCTTTCTATTTCCCCCTTCGGGAGTATTAAGCGCCTCAGTTATGGCTACCCTCAGCCTCTCCGGTTTAAACTTAGGATTACCTGTATGGTACATTACGCCTCTCGTTACCCCTTCGACACCAAATGTTGTCCTACAACCGGTGCAACCCATCACCACTACTAGTCAACCACCTCCCGGTGTCGCTACCCCTTCATCATCCACTAATCCATCCCCTGTTATCAAGCACACTGGGGGCAAAGGCCCACAACCATACACTGCTTTACCCCCACCTAAACCAGTTAAGAAAACCCCCGTGTTTCGTGCTCCTCCCAAATGCTCATTGTGTGATGAGTTAGGCCATGCTACTCATCAATGTCCACAATTACCCGCATTACAGGAACACATGCAAATGCTTGATGATGACCCCAACATCTCGGTTGTTCAACTCGACCCAACCCCTAAGCCTCGTGATAAATCATTGCGTACCAAACACCCTTGTGCAATATGCGGTATTTACGGCCATTACTCACATCAATGCCTAGATCTCCTAGATTACAGAGCATCTCTCTATGAGATGAATAATTTGGACCTTGAGACGGTGCCCCCCACCATTGAGGAGATCCCCCCCAGTATCCCCCTCATCCGGAGAGATGAATACCATTTATATGATCTCTTCTACTACCATTCCCTCGTCAACCGATTTGACCACTCAAAGTTTCCACAATGACGAGGAGATTCTAGAGGCTCTTACTGCCCCTGATTACCCCTGGGAGGATATACACCATCATTCATATTTTCTCCCGGAGGCCTCCTCCTCCACCACAACCACCCAATTCTCGGTTGAGTCCAAATATTTCCTTCCCGCCAAAGTCAACTGGTTTAAAGACCCCATTCTTGCCCCCGATGCCTTCGAGGAAGGTAACATGGATAACATCTCACCCATCATCCACATTGATATCTCTTCCCCAGGTGGTGCTCCTTAAATCATTTCGTTAGGAGCTTCTTGCACCGAGCACGAGATTGGAGAGTACAAGAAACGTTTCCAAGAATTCCGCGATGTCTTTGCCTGGTCTTATACTGAAATGCCTTGTCTTGACCCCACTTTTATAGAGCATCACATTGACACATGGCCAGATGTACCCCTTGTTCACCAGAAATAGTGCCTCATTCATCCATCAAATCTCCCCGCCATTAAAGCAAAGATTGAAAAACTTCGCACAACAGGATTCATTTATCCTATTGCATACACCACTTGGGTTTCTAACCCTGTCCCTGTCAACAAGAAACAAGGCACCATCAGAGTATGTACTGAATTCCATGATTTAAACTGAGCATGTCCCAAAGACAGCTTCCCCACGCCATTCATTGACCAACTCATTGATGCGTGTGCGGGCCATGAGGTTTTATCCTTTATGGATAGTTTCTCAGGATACAACCAGATTCAGATCCGCAAGGAAGATCAATACAAGACTGCCTTTACCACCCCATGGGGCACCTTTGCCTATCGTGTCATGCCTTTCGGCCTTAAAAATGCTGGTGCCACCTTCCAGCGGGCCATGACCTATTTTTTCCATCATTTGGTCCATATCCTGTTAGTCTATCTTGACGATCTTACAGCTCATTCTCGGAAATGATCAGACCACATTAACGACCTCCGGCAAGTCTTTCTGCATTGTCACAAATATCAAATCTGCTTGAACCCACTCAAGTGTGTCTTTTGCATTCCGGCAGGCCAGTTGTTGGGTTTCATTGTTTCCCATAAAGGAATTGCTGTTGATCCCCTCAAAGTCCAAGCCATCATAGACCTACCCGCACCATGCACGCTCCGGCAGCTCTAGAGTCTGCAGGGGAAATCCAATTTCCTCCATTGCCTCGTTCCTGATTATGCCACCACAGTTCATGGTTTCTTACGCCTGCTTCGTACCCATATACCCTTTGTTTGGGATGACCAAGCACAAGCTGCATTTGAAGCCCTTAAGAAAGCTCTCACACAACCCCCTTTGATCTCCCCTCCAGATTTCTCTCAGGACTTCATCCTTTACGTCTCAGGATCCGATCATACCATGTCTGGAGTCCTTGTCCAAGAAGACGTTGCTCGCCAGGAGCATGTCATTTATTATGTTAGCCATACCTTATCTGGACCACCCCTTCGTTACCCATATGAAGAGAGGCTGGCCCTCACCGTCGTCTTTTCTGTCCAAAAGTTGCGACATTACATTTTACTCTCTCATACCATAGTTGTCGCCGACTCCAACCCCATGGTCTATCTCTTGAATCGGCGAATTCTGCAAGGTCGTGTTGCTAAATGGGTAATTATCCTCCAAGAATATGACCTCACTTTCACAACCCCTAAGAGCACTAAAGCCCTCGCGCTTTCCCAGCTCATCACTGATCTGCCATCCCTTTTGCCATCCCCACAAATCTCCGATGAGTTACTCGACAATCACTTGTTCATCATCTCGTTCGATGACCCATGGTACAGTGATATTTTTCTCTACCTTCGCACATAGAAGTTTTGACCCAACATAAATCGTGATGGATGTTGTCGTATCCGTCACCAGGCCTCTCGATATCTCCTCTTGGGCGATGTCCTTTACCAGCGAGGGGTTGACACGATTCTCCGTCGTTGTCTTGCACACGAGGAAGCCAAACAAGTCCTCAATGATTGTCATAGCGGCGCCTGCGGCGGACATTTCTCTGGAATGGCCACCGCCCAAAAGGTCATCCGCGCTAGATACTTCTGGCCCACACTCTTTACCGACTGCATCACAACGTTCAAACATTTCCATAGTTGCCAACTTTTTGCCCCTAAGGTTCGGACACCACCCGCCCCATTACACCCAGTCATCACCGTCGGTCCCTTTTGTAAATGGGCCATCGACTTCATGGAATGTAAACCCTCATCCGCAAATGGCCATAAGTACATCATCGTCACCAGAGAAATTTTTAGGGGTGAAATTTCGCCAATTGGCTATTTTTCGAAAAATAAATTCGCTATTTGGTCATTTTTAGTCTCTAATATCGCCTATATTTACATAAAATATGTTTTTTTATCATAATATTTGCCAAAATTTACAATTTTCAATAGTAAATTGTATGTTTCATATTTAATATTCGCCTACTAATCTATATATATGTTTTTTCCAATCCAAAATAATCGCCTAGAATACTATGCTTAAGTATAGTATTATAATCCTTAAAAAATACCCTGATCGTCACCGTCGACTACTTCACCAAATGGGCTGAAGCCATGCCCACCTTCAATTGTAAAGCTAACACCACTGCCCGTTTCTTTTTTAACCATGTTATCACACGATTCGGGGTCCCCAAACAGCTAGTCTCAGACCATGGTTCACATTTTGAAGATTCCATTTGGCACGAGTTGTCCACTCTACTGAAGTTCGAACATCAATATTCCTTTGCTTACTACCCCCAAGGGAATGGCCAAGTAGAGGCCATCAATAAAATTTTAAAAACCATCCTCCAACGCACTGTTGACTGGCATAAGTCCAATTGGAATCACATGCTTTTTCCTGCATTATGGGCTTACCGTACATCAACTAAGACCGCCACCGGTTTTACCCCATTCCATTTGGTTCACAGTGTAGAGTCTGTCCTCCCCATCGAGTGTTAGATACCTGCCTTACACATCGCCGTTGAGCTTCTCCCAGACACCTCCCCACTCAAGCAACGTCTGCTATCATTGGAGCACGCTGATGAAGACCGCCGTGCCACCCTCCAAACCATTGAAGCTGCCAAGAACCGCTCCAAAGCTGGTTACGACAAACATGTCCACCCTCAAACTTTCCGTGAAGGAGACCTTGTTCTCACTTATGACCAAGCCCAGGACAAGATTGGTAAAGGAAAGTTTGAATCCATGTGGTAAGGCCCTTACATCGTGCAAACCTGCCTCGAAAATTGGGCATATATTTTAATTGACTCCGAAGGCCACCCTTTGCGCAACCCTCGTAATGGGTTTTATCTTAAACGCTTTTATCCTTAAACAAACCCACGGCCCCATTGGTCTGTATTGTACAGTTTGCTTTCTTTTTGTTTTTCACCTTTTTTACCACAACCTTACATTCATCATTTTTGCATGATTACAGATGGACCATCTTCCACCTCATTACATAGGCTTCGCCGATGGAGCGAGCCACTGGTCTCCAAACCTGGCCTCTGCAGCATGGGTCTTATATTCCCCTTCACATGAGTTGATCCACCTCGACGGAATGTGCATAGGCGTTGCTACCAATAACCAGGTGGAGTATGATGTTGTGACTAGTCTTTTGACTGCTGCCCTTCAGATGGGAATATGTCACCTTCATGTGTTCCTTGACTCCTAGCTACTTGTCTCCCAGCTCAACAACTGCTACCAGGTGCGTGATCCTTGCCTCTTTAGAAAGTTCCTGCGCACAAAACAATTTAGCTGACAATTTGAATCCATATCATTCACCCATGTCCCACGAGCTCAGAATAGTGTCGCAGATCAAATGGCTAACAACATACTAGATTGGCATATCAATCACACCATGTAAACCATCCATCATGCATCATCATGCCATATCTTCCAATCAAAAAACATTTAAAAATCCCAAAAATATTGCATTTACAACAAGGGGCATCTACGTGCCTATCATCACATTACTATATAGGGGCATCTACGTGCCTATTATAGCACATACTATTGCATCCATGTGCAATACATAAATACAAAATACACAAGGGGCATCCATGTGCCCATCATCCTACACTACTTGCATCCGCATGCAGTACAAACACATAACAAACCACAAGCGCATCCACGTGCATACACTACATCATAATCGCAAAAGATGCATCCATGTGCATATATATATCAAAAAATAAACGTCAATGTTCTACACATGTCCTGAGTACCTCAGCACTCAGCTATACAAAAAACGTATATACATTGACAAGCCTCATAGAATACAAGCCATAAGATACAAAAAACCTCGAGTGTCCATACACATTGGGGGGGAGTCCTCTGTACTCCCTACTCAGAGTTATACCCTCCATCGCTGCCTACATAGGCCGCTCCTCCTCTGGAAGCTCCTCATCCCCTGCCAGATCATGTGCCCGACCCCTCTCCGCCAAAATGGCCACCCGGATCGCGATTGATCGAAAATCCCGTGGCATCCCAATACATTCTTGAATCACCTCCTGATCCATGTCCTACCACCCATCATCAGTCACTCCAAGCAGAAAACGATCGAGAAGCACCCGTACGGACTACAGAGTCCCCTCAGCGTCTCGTCGATGCACCTCCCCTCGGCCTGGCAGGGCTGGTATTGTTACATGACCCCGACGGTCTATGTGTCCTGGTGGTGGTCTCGGTCCCACATCTGCAAATCATACATCAGTTAGTACAAGCATATCAATATCTCAAACCTATCATATACAAAATCTGACATACAAAACAATCAAGCATAGTAGATACATACCATCTAGGCCCCACGCTTGCCCTGGAGGCCACGGTGCCTCCGGATCTCCTGTGTAGTCCATATCTCTATATGGATAATCATCCAGTGTTAGTGGCATCTGCAACCACTGTAGGTAGAGCTCCTGCGTAAAGTATCTCCCAACCTCACCGCCACCCCGTTGGCGCATCATCTCTCCCCACCGTACCATGCGCAGCTCCCTCAGTCCTCCCGCCCTGACCGGTACCTGCGGCCGCAGCGTAGGTACCCGCTCCATGAAGAAGGCATAGAGAAAGAATCCATAGCAGAATCCTTTTCCAGATTGCTTCACCGAGGTTAGCTGCCCCTGAGCGTAGGTGAGGAACATCTGGCCCCACACGAAGTAGATACCATCTAGCACTCGCTCCACCAGCTACATCTGGCCCCTTGACACCCGCTCGGGCACCTAAGACCCTAAAACTCTAACCACACATGCAGCAATCGCCCTCACTGATGGATCCTGCAGGTTCGCAATCTAGAGTGCATTCCTATGCACTATAGCCTCTAGAACGCAGTACCGCTCCAACATATCCTTCACGTCCACGTCTACAGACACTCGTGGTTGCGTATTAGCCACCCTACCCATACAAGGTAACCCCGTAAATAAATATACATCTGCAAGGGTGAGATCCACTCTCTCCCCCTGCACCCTGAAAGCCTGTATGTCGGGCTCCCAGAAGCCCACCAGCCTGTTCAGCATTAATCCTGTTGAACGAATCATGGGAACCTATGCGAACTTCAGAAGTTCGCACAACCCCAAAGTAGACCGCACATGCCGATCCCTCCGGATGACCTCCATTATGTCATTCGGGACCTCTCGCTCCCGCCATAGCACTACTAGCATCCTGTCAATCACACAATGCAAACTCATCAGACCCACGTCAAATAACCCTTTCCCCTCCCCCCGGGAAAACCCTAAATATCGATCCAGATCGTGACTTTAGGACCCCTTGCCACTCTCTCAGATCGCGGTTGTCAGGGATACAGTAATGGTCACAGACCGTGTATTTCCCGATCCGAGTCACAATCTGGGACCGCTACTGTAGGTGCCGAACTCACGGTCCAAGATCACGTGTTCATCAATGGAACTTGCGGTCCCAGACTGCGATTCCACCCTGGAAACCCATGGTCCACACCCTCATGGACCGTACAAGACCCCTCAGGGGACCCACCACCTCCCCGAACCAAACAAAAAATGCAGGTATGAGTTGAACAGAATACATGCAACTCCCGTATTTGAAATCGGCTGGTTGGATCGTCCAGAAACACCACCTGAGCTCTGGGTCTAGTTTGATCTCTAGTCAAAGTCAACAAGTCCAACTGAAACTTGTCATGTTGGGCCCACTTACTATTTATACCCCATTGACTTTTCTTGTTTCGACCATTCTAAACCCCTACGGAGTCCATTTTATGAACCGTTTCCACCACTGGAATCACCACAACGAGACCGTCATGATGGTCGACTCGTTTTCTTATTTTTCTACACCGTTTTTTGAGCATTTTTTCTAGACACCCCTCATCGCCTCGGTTTGCGTGCCACATCAGTTGTAGCCCATTTTTGATATACGATCGGATTCATTTTTTCGAGCCTGTGATGATACTCAAGGTCATTTCTCGCTCTCACCCCCAGATGTTTTGAGTATTTTTCCCAAAACACCCCCCGTTGCCTCGGTTTGTGAGCCACCTCGGTCGTTCTCCATTTTTGACACTTTTTATGTCGCCGGATTCAGTTTTCCGAGCTCGCGATGATGCTTGAGATCATTTCTCGCTCTCACTAGGTACAATTTCAACATTGTGTCTCGATACCTTGCTGCCTCGGTTTGTGTGCCACATCGGCCTCCATCGAATTGTTACACATTTTTACATGAGCCAGTCATTCCACTCATACTGCAATTATTTCGTTATTTTGCCACCATTCATCATCCCGCAAGGAGTCCCACCAGTGTTCCCCCTCACCCTCGTTCTTGGTTCTCATCGATGATTCCTTGATTGAGCACTTCCTCCTTTCCTGGCCATTCCTTTTGTTCGGTATAATTTTATCCCTTTTTCAGGCCAGACAAGTCCTTTATGAAAAAGGTACTTAGGGAGTTTCTGTTAAGCTCTTTTCTGACTCCTAAAACAATGAAAAGATCGCCAAGCAATCTTTCTTCCTTTCATGCTCATTAAATTACCTGAAAGGGCGTCTATCTGGTATAAGTTTAACCCTTTTCCGGACCTAGTAGATTAATTATGAAAAAGGAATACTCTAGTCACACCAGCTAGAAGAGTTCTTCATTGCATCCTTTTATGCTTCTTCGGGCCTTGGAGACTAACACACAAAAAAGCACCCCCTTGGAGTCTTCTTATTGCTTTCAGACTCTCTAAAATTGAAAGCAACCATGAGCATGCACCGTCCTGGGATTGTACAAATCCACACGATGGTAACATTCCATTATTTCAGAGTCTTCTTATTGCTTTCAGACTCCTTAAAATTGAAAGCAATCACGAGCATGAACTGTCCTGAGCTCGTATAAATCCACATGACAGTACCATTTTGAACACACTTCTTCTAGTTCCTTAACCCATGAAGAAGTCCCCCCTGTGCCTCTTAGCACTATGATCGATCACAATGGTAGCACCCCCAATAAGGTCGCCTTTGTTCAGAGTATTCTGCAGTCTCCTGCCATCTTACACCAATTTGAGTATCACTCATACCAGTCACTATCCTTGATCCATTACAGCTATGATCCTTTCCCACCAGTCAGTTTCATTTGCTGCCTGATCATCCCTGCCATCATACTCTGAACAAAGGAAAGTTGAGTACACCCACTCTACTTGCCCAGTTATCCCCCACAGTATGTCAGTCCTACCATCAGTACTCTCACACTTCGGTTCTCCACCTCGTGCTCCTATCAAGGAAACATCATTGCCTTGCTAGTTGCAGGTCTCCCTCTGTCGACGACAGCCCCTCTATTCCAGAGGATAGAACTAGAGGTCCCTACGCCTTGGACCCATCACCATCTGTGGTGAGTGCCTACGGACCATTTTGAGAGGAGTCATCAGTGCCTCTCCGAGTGGTTGTTTCTCACATGCTCGACTTCAACACCTTGATCGCATCGTTGAGAATTGCGCAAAGTATATATCCCTTCAGTTACTAGTTGAAGACCCCGGATTTCCCCCGACTCTAGCACATTGGGGATTCACTTCGGAACGCTTTGTTATATGTTCCCGTGGATGTTCGGGTTGCATTGGCGATTGTATTCGAAATCCATCTAGTTATATGTTTCCTTGAGTACCCAATTTAGTTCTAGTTCAGTGTAACATTGAGGGTATAACTCCCCGTCACTATGATCCAGTAGTTCATCAGTTCCTCTGGTACCACACTCAGCCGCACTATTGTTATTCCAGTGAATCAGTTCTTCAGCTCAGACATGGTCAGCCCAGTAGTACGTCCCAGACTCTGTGTCCCCTCTGGACCCTTATGATGTACACAATGGTTCCCCATGTATCTTTCAAGTCCTCATTTTTGGGCCTCATTGTTATTGTTTATATATATCTTGATACGAGCATGGGAATGCCCGCCTTGTCCATATATTGAGATTCTTCCTCATTCATTATTTGAGGCCATGTATATTTCAGGTCCCCATTTTTTGGACCCCCTTGTTATTATTATAGATCTTGATACAAGCATGGGAATTCCCGTCTCGTCCATATGTTGAGATTATTCCTCATTCACTATTGAGGTCATGTACTTTCAATTTTTGCAGTTTGTTCAAGACCGTTGTTCCGGGCTCTAGTTCATTTCTTCTCCTCTCCACATCCTCGAAAAACCGTAAAAGACCTATGATGTCTATCGGCCATACGATGAGCTCCTGCCCTCACACATTAGGGGGCAATCTGTTAACACCCAAAAAGTGCTCACTACCTCATCTACCCCATTACATGACTCATTTGTCCATATTTCCTGCCATATTTGCCTCCAAAACCTTAAAATACCATTAAAAAGCCTCCAAAAGGCCAAAAAAACCATTCAAAAAGCCTCCAAACGGCCAAAAAACCCCTTTTTTCCCCAAAATAATCCAAAATTCCTCCAAAATAGCAAAAACCCTGTAAAAAGGGAATAAAAAATACAAAGAAGAGGAAAAAGAGGGAAAAAGGAAGCAAAAACCCTATACAGCAGACCTAAACCATATGGTGCCCAAAACCTTGGGTCAACACTCCACCACTAAAAACCTATAAATAGGTGATGGAGGCTCCCCATTTCATATCCACAATCATCCCTATCGTCATGCTGCTAAAAATTCTCTTGAAACCCTAGCTCTCCATTTGGAGCTAATTCTTGAGAACCCATTTGGCCCCATTTCCAAAACATCTTTGGAAGAAGGAGAAGGAACAACACTGGAGCTTGGAAGCAACCCTCCTACACTGCTGCAAGAGCTTCACCAACCTCTACACCTGAGGTAATTTTTAATTCAAAAAGAGATATCTTTACCATATTTTCATGTTTTGTTATTTATGTCAATGCTCATGCTAGGTTAAATTTCATATTGTTTTATTGCTTTAATTTACTGATTATTGAATTGCTACTAAGGAGGCCCTTCTCCTTAGTAGGTGCTCATTTGCACAAGCTAGGGTGAAAACCCTAGCTACAGTTGTGGAGCCATCTGCATCTGATTATACTGTGGTTGTGGCACAAACTGTCGTTGTGGTACAAATTGCATCTGCGGTTGAGGTGGCGTCTGGGACACCTGTGGTTGCAGTTGCGGTTACTGTACTGCACGATGGTTGTCCTTCATATAGTATGAGTTGTACGTTCTTTCCTGAAGTAGGCCATATGTGTGGCAATCCTTATCTTCATGCCCGAAAGACTTGCAGAATGCACAACACAAATTCATTGGCTTAGTGACCATCTTCTGCATGTATTCACACTCCTCATGTCGATGCCCATAGAACTGACAGATGTGGCACCATGGCATACCTCTGCCACTCAATGGGTTCGATGCTCCTGATACTAGGTAGTTGCGGAAATTTGGGAAGTTATCCTTGGTGTGTCCCTCTACGTGACATCGAGTACACCAAAAATATTTGTGGTGCTCTTTACCCTTCTTGAGATCTTGTAATTGAATTGTCAGGTTTTCCAGTTGCGTTTGGATCTGAGATATGCCGGCTGCATTCTCACCGATAGGTGAAGTTTCTAACCTCATCGCAATCTCCAGAGCCTCACTCGGCGTCGCAATGTTTTACTGCATCAACGTGATTCGAATATGAGGTAGCAATGCCGTGATGAACCATTCCTTATGTTGAACGTCGCTCATCTCAAAGCTGACTCTTGCCATTAGCGTTTTAAACCTTTGGTCAAAATCCCAAACAATTTCATGCGGATATTGCTTGATCTCCTTTAGTTCCGTAATGTATTACGCTTCAGACTTCGGTTTTCGGAACTCTGCAATTAATCCTTTTCTAACTTCATTTAATGTCTTCTCTGGACTTCCTGCAGGAACTTGTACAAATTTCACGAACTAGTCAAGTGCATGACCCCGAAAAGTCATCGCCAATTGACCCTTTTTGGCCTCATTGTCCGTAATTTGTTTAACAATCCACATAGCTTCACATAAGAACCAGTATTGCTCTAGGTTGTTAGTTCCATTTTCATGGAACATAGGTAACTTTGCATCTTCACCCACCATCCTGGGCTTCCTTCCTACAGTCACTGATCCGCTAGTAATTGAATGTTGTTGACACGATGAACACGGTGGTGTCAAAGTCATATTTCTCCCTGGTTGTGATATAGTGAGTGGAGGTGTGGGTATGTTACTGTTGGGGTTTGGTTTTGCCTCTATCTTGGGCGTAGCCTGGTTTTCTTTGTCGACATTGTGAGGTCATTTCGTCTCGTGTGGTCTTCCTTCGTGGGTTTGCGTTTCGATCAGAGCAGGACCTTCTCCTGTCCTCTGCCTCTTCTCTTGTTGAAACCTTGCTCCTCCCCTCGTAAGACCACTCTCTTCCTCGGCTTCCTTCACAGTCTCATCGTAACTTACACCCATCTACCCCGTATCATTCCATTCACCTCCCCCATGCTATCGCAGTATCCACAGCCTCCGGCCACCAGGGTTCTTCTACTCGAGGTTCATCTTCAATATGCCCTTTTCACATATGGGCATCTTAATGGACAACTGCAACGACAACAGGAACCTGCCTCTTGGTCCATTGAAAAATTCCCTTTCAGCTTCACTATAAGATTTCGTCGTATCAACCGCAAACTCAGTGATATATCCCTCCAATATACTGTCAAACTAGACTTCAACAGCCCGTGATGCTTTGTTGTCTACCTCCTGCAACTCCTAGATTAATTCTGGGGTATAGGATGTTGGCTCACCACCTTGAAAATTTACCTTGCAAAAGGTCAGTTGCGCCAACCATTCATACAAGATAATCATGAATTCGCAGAAAAAATATTCGTGTGGACCGTCATGTATGTACGTTTCCATTCACCAATCCATCATCAACCCGGGGTTTTGATTCTCTTTCTCAGTGAACTCTCGCAACTTTTGATCGAAACAATCTTGAATTTCTGGTCTTGTCAGATGCCACAACTTGTCCTTCCTCCACTTCGGGCTATGGTCCCGGCAACATAACCATTTGTTGACACGAACCCAGTCGACAAGGGGTTCCTTACTCTGTCGACACCCAAACCACCGCGATATCCCTGAGCACCATCCCAGACAGGTTTTACCCAGTCCAGCAACACCTACAGAGTAGATGAAGTCTCACCCGAGATGTTCGAGGGAGAGTTGACAGAACCACGTTTCCGCTGAATTAAGGACCATGTGTGGCTACTTATCGACTTAGCGCAACATTACAGACTAGATCTACTTATTCAACTTATGCATTAAACAACGTCACATCATCACTCAACAGATCTCATCGTCAATAAAACTATCAATGCGCAAAAACATCTAACAGCGTAACATCATTTGAAATAGGAAAACATCGCATCATTTATAGATTCATATCGTAGATCACATTCATAACAGAAAACAAGAAAGGACACAATAGTTCTGCTCAAACTCTGTCATGTCATATTAACCTTCGCATTAAACCACAGATATAGCGATATAGTTCTTTTGTCGCATACCTAGATTCAAACAGACTCATATCAATATCCAAAACATCCCGCATAACAATTCTCCGGATCAAGATGATCTAGTACAAATGCTACATCTATTTATAGGCTTGTGCCTATACATTCATGGTCCACTTGGGTAACCGCCTAACTACTTCTTAACAAACTCTACAAAAAGGATGACCCTAACCCACACAATGCGGTTCAACATGACTCGAAAATACATAAAATACTATTATTTTTTACTTGTGCGCAGTTTTCCTTTTTGTGCGGTGGCTTTGACCTTCCGCAGCATCCGTGATGTTGTGCAGCTGACTCATCCAAACCGCCTGCCAACAAGAACAGGGTGATGACGACGACGATGATGATGATGATGAAGGTGAAGATGATGACGACGATGATGATGATGATAATGAAGATGATGATGATGATGAAGATGATGATGATGAATATTATGACGATGATGAAGATGATGACGTTGTTGATGATGAGGATGAGGATGATGATGATGATGATGATGATGATGATGATGATGACAACGAATATGATGATGATGATGGAGATGAAGATGATGATGATGATGACCATGCAGATGATGGTGATGACGATGACAATGATGATGATGAAGATGATGAAGATGATGATGATGAAGATGATGATGATGATGAAGATGATGATGATGAAGATGATGATGATGAAGATGATGTGGTGATGACGATGAAAACGATGATGATGATGATGATGATGAATATGGTGATGACGACGACGATGATGATGATGATGAAGATGATGATGATGATTATGATGATGATGATAAGCACATGATAGGCCTTGGTTGAGAAAACCTTCTTAGTCTTTGATAGATAGAATACTTCTTCCCTAGAAAACCATTTCCAAGGCCCTAATATATGTAGATACTAAGTTCAAAACCATATAATCGCACTCCTTCGTCAATCATAGGACAATGATGCCTCAAGAGGCCATGTGTAGTTGTTGGAGGCAACCTTCTTAGCCCACTATGGATATAAGATTACTTTAAGGCCCGAGTCTTAGGTCTCCTCTCTTGACAATGTCCAATGCCCAAGACTTGGATACATCTAGCACAATGGATACCCCTGTAAAGTCTTGTTTGGTGATTTTAGACATTGTTCATGGCCTTGGATGTCTAAATGGTTTCTTTATGGATAAAGGCATGATATTCTTCCATAAAACATCATTCCAAAATCCTTTATTAGGCATGGTGCATACATATTTCTCAAAACCACTTCATGGTATAGACATCCTTAAGCATAGGCCAATGATACCATTAAGAGGTCATGTGTGGTTAGTGGAGGAAAACATCATAGCTCCTTCGGGATAGAATATTCCTTTAGGGCCCAAGGTTCAGGTCTCTCTCTCTCTGACTATCTCTCCAAACTGCCTATGGGTTATAGGTTTTAAGGGTTGGGTGTTTGATGATAGATTTTAGGGTTGGTGAGAATTAGAGGTTATAAAGGTTAGGGGTTAATTTTTATTTGACTAGACACTTTAGATGTTAGGATTACATGGTTAGGGTTATAGGGTTTAATGGATATATATCATTATGTGTTAGTATTTAGGAGTTTTAGGGGCTATACTAATTTAGGATTATGTGAAAATCCTCATAGTGGATCCAAAGAGATGATGTAAACCTCACAATGAAATAATTTAGGAAAATAGAAGAAGAATAGTGTAGAAGAACATAGATCCAATGGAACTCAGATAGGAGCAGAATATTCACACATGTTTCATTAATCAAAATAGGAAACAGTAATGATACAATGCACAGGATTCGAATACCAAGGGTGTAATTCCAATTAGCTTGCATGGAGAGATAAAAAGACACTGGATTGTCATCGGAGCACAACTAGAAGTCTTCATCATCATCAGTGGAGTCATCAATGCACAAGTAGCTGTCAACCATCAGTCAAATTGAGTCTAACTGAGTGTGGTAGGTGTAAATGGCACTAACTGAATGAAGGAGGCTCAGTGGAGGGCGCATGAGGAGCTAACTGGAGTCAGAATGGGTAGTCTAGTCTCACTAGAGGTCCACCGGAGTGATACAGTCAAATGAGAGTCAGTCTATCCTTAAATCAAGGAAAGAAATGAAGATAACTGAAGTACAAATGAAGCACATGAGATGCATGAACTGCATGTAGGGCACACTAAGCACTAGGAGGCCTGAAACTGATAAGTGAGAAGCTCCCAGGGCTAGCTAACTGGGGGATAGGTGCTGGGACTGATGAATAGGATGCATGCAATTGCATGCAGACATGCATGCAAGATTGAAAATTCAAATGATGAAAATGCTGGTAGGACTAGGATGGAGTAAAGGAATATCCTAACACCCCCCCTTAATCCATCCTGGGCCTTGGTAACTAGGACCAAAGGTCACCCAATACAATCAAATAAATGATAAAATAAGAACTATCCATAAACCGAGGAAATGGGGAAAACCTCATGGAAAAAATATCCCCCCTCAAAAGAATAGTAAATAACTCAAAGAAACATCATACTAAGCAGAAAAGAAGGAAGCTTTCATTAGTGAAAACCTTTGCAACAAACATGGCAAGATGATCCTCTGTAGGATGCCAAAGTAGGTGCTCGATCTGGATCTGGTCTTCTGATGTGCCTCCCACTATGTAGAGGATTTATCGGATGAAGAAAGTCTTTCAAGAATTCTTTTTGCAACTGGAACGAATGGATCATGATGAGTCTTCCCACGGGATGGAAGAGAGAACCCCACAATCATGCTGCATATCTCATGGAGAGGTAGATGGCATAATTCAAGGTTGGCATGATGTTGAAGTTTGGTAGTTCTATGATCAAACGAATCCTCAACTGTGTTCTCAGTAGGTGCAAGGACTGTGTGAGCCCATATTGGCCTTGGCTCTATATTGAGAACATGTGTTGGTTTTTGATTTGAATCTGAATGTTCTTGAACTTTGATCTCAAAATCAAGATATTCATCTTCATCTTCATTAGAAGAAGAGTCACTTGAATCTTCATTAGATTCCGAAGGAGTAGGAAGAGAGAAGGGTAGAAAATGAGAGAACTCATATGCCTTGGAGGCATGATTTGCAAACCCTTTTGTTGTAGTCTTCCCAGTAGAGATTTTTGTGATATCAACTATGTCGGGACCAAAAGTCACCTTCTTAGGTGATCCGGTGTGAGTCATCTGATATACAGACAACAAAATTTTTTGTCAAGGAGGGAACGAATAGAACATTCTTGAACTTGCCATGCTCCATATGTACTGTATCCAATCCTTTGGTAGAGATCTGAGAGTTGTCTCCCATGTGAATAGTAGGCCCATCTTTGAGATCTAAAGAAGAAAATGATTCTTCAGAGGCAACCATGTGGTTGGAGGCTCCAAAATCTATGAGGAGGGCCTTTCATTTTGAAAAACCAACCATCAATGCATGGCAATCCTCATGACCATCAGATCCACTTCCAGAATCAAACATCTTTACATCTTTTGGAATAGCAATTTTGTTCTGTTCAAGAAGTTTGGTTAGTAGGTTTATTTTCTTGTGCATGCAAGCTTTCTCAGGATGGTATCCTCTCTTGTAGTAGGGACATTCAGATCTCTTATGTGTTGAGATATTGTAACTTCAAAGAATATTATATTTGTACTTTATTATTCCGAAGATGTTTCATTCCTCCGTGAAGATCTTATTGTATATCCGGAGATGTTTATTCCTCCGTCGGAATGTGGTAACTCGGGTTATTAGACTTCCCTAGTGGGGGTCGGCCCTGTATGTGTTATGTGGGTCAAAGGGTTATTAGACCACCCTAGAGGGGTCGGCCCAGTCAGTTGTAGTGGGGTATTTAACCCATTGGTTAAATACGAGCCTACGTGTACTTGTGTAAAATACATATCAGAGTAGTGTATAAATAGAGGAGGTGTGTTCCTCATTATACACACTCACTCACTTGAGGATAGCGCACTTGTGGAGGAGAGGTATGCTACTGTGGAGGAGGAGATCATGTCTCAGGGTTTCATCTTTGTATATTGCTGGTCATCTATATTGAGGAAGCTTTGCTGGGTTTTCTACCCCATGAGGGTTTCCCAGGATAAATCTCTGTCTCTTGTGTTTATGATGTGCTTGTTGTTTCTTCAGTGATCCTGTATATGCTATTATTGTGAAATGGAATGTAATGCTGCTATTTTCTGTCTTAGCATATTAAATCTTAACATGGTATCAGAGCTAACCTGAAGGAAGACAAGGTATGGCACTTACGACACTTGCTTTACTTACGACAATTTGAAGGTTAGGGTTTTACATAGAAAAAACCAGTCATCGTGGAACTTTCGCTATAACTCCACTTTGGCGAAGTTTCAGGGTCTGAAAAGTTTACAGGTCGAAGATAACATCCCCAGGTACCTTGTGTCCAAAGGGAATCCTCACATTCATTGTACTTTGTAAGTTATGATCAGTACAAGTTAGGGTTTCTGCCTCTTCCAGATCCCAATCAAAATCAGGTGACCTTGGAAAAAAGGTCATAACTTGGGATAGGAAGCTCCAAATTAAATTTCCTAAAACGTGACAGGTAGTACACAGACTGTACTATCTCAGGAAACTTTTTCAGAGGCCGAAGATGAACCAGTGACACGTGGAACTCCGTACAAGTTCGCTCTCCTGTTTTATCCCATAAACAGGTCACGTTGCGACACTTGGCATAATTTGGGATAGGAAGCTCCAAATGAAATTTCATAAAAAGTGACAGGTAGTACACAGACTGTACTATCTCAAGAAACTTTTTCAGAGGCCGAAGATGAACCAGTGACACGTGGCATGCCGTACAAGTTCGCTCTCCTGTTTTATCCCATAAACAGGTCATGTTGCGACACTTGGCATAACTCTCTCTCAGAAAATCCAATTGAGGTCAGACCTGTCAGGATGGAAAGATGACAGGTCAGGCTACTGCAGAAAAAGGGTTTCAGACCCTGTGGAGCAAAAATTTCAGAGTTACAGCAGAAACAATCAGGTGCATATTTCTGTCAAAACAGAATTATTTTTCGAGCACCTTTATTCATGGCTTCCGGAATTTAGGGTTTCGGAGAAAGTTAGAATTTTTGGAATTGGAGTCCACGGCTGAATGCTACTCAGGAAAATCGAAATTTAGAGACCAAGATCGAATTTTTTGGTTGGGTGGAAGACCGGGCTTGATCAAACCCCAGTTCAGGATTTTGATCGGAAAGATGGAAAATTAGGGCTTCAGCAAAAGTTGGAATTTTTGAAGTCTGTAACCACGGCTGGAAACTCCTAAGAAAAATAAGAGTTTAGAGCCTTGGATCGAACCTTTTGTTTGGGCAGAAGGGTGGGCTTCATCAAACCTTAGTTCGGGATCCTGTCCAGAAGATCCAGAAGTTTCAAAAGCAATTTTGAGGGGTCAAATTTTGGAAATTCCAAAATTGAAGTATGCTAGTTTGATCAGCTCAGCAAGACATATTCTTTCATCCATTCAGAAGTGTGAAAGTCAAAGATTGAATTTTTAGGGTTTCTCTAGAAAACCCTAATCAAGCTCCAGATCAAGTTTCAGGGGGAGTTGAGGCTAAGGCCTTACATAAGAAGACTACAAGAAGTCTCGACAGGTATGACTTAAGGAGGCTCAGGTATGTCTTGAAATCTAATTCTTGATTAAGTTCATGATGTGTTTGTCTTCATATTATTTATTAGTACAATCTTGATTAATGTTAGAATTGTCTTATCACCCTAGTAACAGTATGAATGCATGTGAATGATCAAATACATTCTTTGATTAGGGCTATATGATTGTACTAATGCATTATGATGTTGTGTGAGGTTGATGTTGTTTGCTAATAAGATACAGGTACATCACAAAAGATAAATCAGGTTCCATGACCATGAAAACATGAAGACAAAGACTCATCCATAATCTTTGTTCTACTTATGAGGTATGTATGAATTTGTTATATTATGCTTAACCTATGAGACATGCAGGTTCTACCTCAGGATCTCTAAATCATTGAAGAGATTGTTTAGGTATGTTGTACATAACTAAGTAGGTATACTAATCCAGGTATGTTTCCCATGAATCTTACCTTGTGTTAGGATCCCTCATATAAGTATACTTGGTATGATTGGTTATGCTTATTCATAAAGTTAGTAATCAAGGGATTATGCATATTATGTCTTTTATCTTGATTGATGATATGCATGAGTAAAAGAAGACTTCCCTGAAATCTTGAATACTAATGTTTACTAACTATAATCATGACTTTACATTCTCAAGATTATTTAGAACTATAATGTTTTGATAACATTTAGAACATACTAATGGGTGTATGTTTGTGTATGAGATCATGAGGATGACACTTGAACATGCACAATGGTACAGAATGAATAGAAGTTCGAAAGACATACAGAAGATCAAGTAGGAGGCAACCACACAAACATAAAAGATAAGTATTTGAGTTGTTATTTGAAATAGTAAATGATATTGCCTATAATAGGTTGTATGCATACTTGTATTCCTATAATATATCATGCTAAGTGTAAATATTCATAGAACATTGAACAGTATACGACTAATATGCATATGATTGGTAAGTTGGACAAACATTCCATTGTTTCTTGTCTAGAATGAAACCTCTTTGCTGACATGCTGAGAGTTGTGCACACTCTCGATAGTATGTTCTGGTAGAGATGGAAGGCATCTAGATAGCCACTGTATGCATACAGGATATGGGAAAGTGTTGTGCCAAAGTATTGGTCAAGATAATTACATAACTATGTAAATGATATCTGTATGCATAATAGGTTATCATGTCAATATGATTTGATGATTATGAAGTATTACTAATCATGTACCTAATTTTGATTTGTAGGAAAAATCATGATGAATGATGAACAAGCGATGGATGTTCAACAAAAAGGATTTACAATTCAAACACACTATAGAAGGCTTGTGGTCAGAAGATTCTCTTAGAAAAGAGAAAGAGAATCATGATGAGATGTTTGTTCCAAGTGGATAAATAAAACCATTCTCTTAATGGTGTAATTAAAGAAGAAGTGTGATTCAGGTTTTGTATGGGTACCCAGGATCGATAATCAATTGATGAGCTTAATGATCACCACGGGTGATGTGGATCTCAACCTTTCCTACAAGATTGAATATGGTTTTCATACACAGATGACATGGATGCAAGAAGGAACTCACCACAAAGTTTGAATAATATTGAGGCCCATATCAGTAGACCCATTTATCGAGAGATGGCACAGATAGATATGCAGAAAATCATTCAATGCAGAGTGTGAATGATGTTCAGTCACAAAGGGAGAATTGATAGTTTCTTGATAAGCTTGGGCTTTACCAAAAATTAAAGTTGTTCCTATCCTTTACCTCAAGGCTATGGATCATACTATTATTATGATATATTTCTTATAGGGAATGAGAAACAGATCATGAAAAGAAAGAAGAAGATGGCTGCAGAAATGAAAAAAAATGAAGGATCTCAAATTGATGCATTACTTCCTAAGTCTCGAAGTATGGCAAGGCTTAGAAGGAATCTTTCTCAACCAAGGTAAGTATGCTGTGAAGTTTCTAAAAAGCTTTGATATGTTGGAGTATAAATCCATGGCCACTCCCATGGACTCCAACTTGAAGTTGTTAGTTAATGACTCATCGCATTTAGTGGACCTAACCCTATATAGACAAATCATTGGGTCATTAATGTATCTAACAAATACTAGGCTAGATATATGCTTTGCTGCAAATACCCTAAGTCAGTGTCTAGTAGAACCTAGAAAGGTTCACTTAATAACTACAAAGCATGTAGTGAGGTACCTAAAAGGTACAATAGATTTTGGTCTATATTATCTTGGAGGTCATGAACTCCATTTACATGGTTACTCAGATTCTGATTGGGCAGGAAGTGCCTCAGACAGAAAGAGTACATTAGGTGGATGTTATAGTCTTGAATCTGCCATGATCTCATGGTTCAACAAGGAACAATCTAGTGTGGCTCTCAGTATTGCTGAAGCAGAATATATATATAGTTGTCTGCTCTGCCAGCTGTGAAGCAGTGTGGCTTCAGAAGCTATTATATGGAGTGTCTGACTTAGAAATGAATTCCACTATGATTATGTGTGACATTCAAATCTGCATCAAGATAGAAAATCTTGTATTCCACGATAAGTCAATAACACATAGAGATCCGATACTTCTATATACGAGATATGGTGCAGAGAGGAGCCATCAAGCTCGAGTATATAAGCACTGAGGATCAGATTGCTAATATCTTGACTAAACCTCTGTCTCGAGTAAAGTTTAAATACTTCCGAGACAAGCTTGGTATAGTCCAGAAGGACCCTCCTCGAAAGGGGGAGTAGCATAGTATCTGATAATAAGTCTGTCTCATCAATGATGAGGTTACCTATTTACTGCACCTAGTTACTTAGAATTATTTAGATTTAGGAATCTTATATTTTTTCTTTTGATGATAGATGTATACATGCTTTTGATGATAGATGTATTAGTGAGAATACATGCTTTTGATGATAGATGTATACATGCTTTTGATGATAGATGTATTAGTGAGAATACATGCTTTTGATGATAGATGTATACATGCTTTTGATGATAGATGTATTAGTGAGAATACATGCTTTTGATGATAGATGTATACATGCTTTTGATGTCAGATGTATTACTGAGAATACATGCTTTTGATGTATGATGTATACATGTTGTTGATGCTAGATGATGATACATGTATTGATTAATGTACTTGTATAGATGAGGATACTTGTACTTGTATTGATGAGAATACATGTGGGGATTGTATCATCCTTGAACACTTGTTCTAAAATGAGCCGTAGACAGAGGTCTCCGAGAAAGAAGAGGGATTGTATCATCCTTGAACACTTGTTCTAAAAAGAGCCGTAGACGTGAGGTCTCTGAGAATGAAGTCCTTGGTGGACTTGAGGGGATTGGATCATCCCTGGACTTTCAGTCCTAAAGAGAGCCGTAGACGTGAGGTCTCCGAGAATGAAGTCCTTGGTGGACTTGAGGGGATTGGATCATCCCTGGACTTTCAGTCCTAAAGAGAGCCGTAGACGTGAGGTCTCCGAGAATGAAGTCCTTGGTGGACTTGAGGGGATTGGATCATCCCTGGACTTTCAGTCCTAAAGAGAGCCATAGACGTGAGGTCTCCGAGAATGAAGTCCTTGGTGGACTTGAGGGGATTGGATCATCCCTGGACTTTCAGTCCTAAAGAGAGCCGTAGACGTGAGGTATCCGAGAATGAAGTCCTTAGTGGACAGTTGAGGGGATTGGATCATCCCTGGACTTTCAGTCCTAAAGAGAGCCGTAGACATGAGGTCTCCGAGAATGAAGTCCTTAGTGGACAGTTGAGGGGATTGGATCATCCCTGGACTTTCAGTCCTAAAGAGAGCCGTAGACGTGAGGTCTCCGATAATAAAGTCCTGAATGAACAGGCAGGGGATTGCATCGTCCCCGGACTAAGGTCCCAGAATAGAGCCGTAGACTGGGTCTCCGATAATGAAGTCCTGAATGAACAGGCAGGGGATTGCATCGTCCTCGGACTGAGGTCCCAGAATAGAGCCGTAGACTGGGTCTCCGATAATGAAGTCCTGAATGAACAGGCAGGGGATTGCATCGTCCCCGGACTGAGGTCCCAGAATAGAGCCGTAGACTGGGTCTCCGATAATGAAGTCCTGAATGAACAGGCAGGGGATTGCATCGTCCCCGGACTGAGGTCCCAGAATAGAGCCGTAGACTGGGTCTCCGATAATGAAGTCCTGAATGAACAGGCAGGGGATTGCATCGTCCCCGGACTGAGGTCCCAGAATAGAGCCGTAGACTGGGTCTCCGATAATGAAGTCCTGAATGAACAGGCAGGGGATTGCATCGTCCCCAGACTGAGGTCCCAGAATAGAGCCGTAGACTGGGTCTCCGATAATGAAGTCCTGAATGAACAGGCAGGGGATTGCATCGTCTCCGTACTGAGGTCCCAGAATAGAGCCGTAGACTGGGTCTCCGATAATGAAGTCCTGAATGAACAGGCAGGGGATTGCATCATCCCCGGACTGAGGTCCCAGAATAGAGCCGTAGACTGGGTCTCCGATAATGAAGTCCTGAATGAACAGGTAGGGGATTGCATCGTCCCCGGACTGAGGTCCCAGAATAGAGCCGTAGACTGGGTCTCCGATAATGAAGTCCTGAATGAATAGGCAGGGGATTGCATCGTCCCCGGACTGAGGTCCCAGAATAGATCCGTAGACTGATGTCTTCAAGAACTGAAGATCGGATTGTATCATCCATGGACCTATGTCCTAAAGGGAGCAGGATTGATCATCCTAGGAACATGATCGTATGATGATGATGCTGATGATCGTGTGATGACGATGTTAATGATCGTGTGATGACGATGCTGATGATCATGTGATGATCGTGTGATGACGATGCTGACGATGATGATGATCGTGTGATGACGATGTTGATGATCATGTGATGACGATGCTGACAATGCTGATGATCGTGTGATGACGATGTTGATGATCGTGTGATGACGATGCTGACGATGCTGATGATCGTGTGATGACGATGTTGATGATCGTGTGATGACGATGCTGACGATTTTGATGATCGTGTGATGACGATGTTGATGATCATGTGATGACGATGCTGATGATCGTGTGATGACGATGCTGATAATCGTGTGATGACGATGCTGATGATCGTGAGATGACGATGCTGATGATCATGTGATGACGATGCTGATGATCATGAGATGACGATGCTGATGATCGTGTGATGACGATAATCGTGAGGATCCAGATGATGATATTGTTGTAGCTGTTCAAGTGTTACAGAAGATAAAGACTCAATACTGAAGATGTCGATGTTCCAGTATTGAAGATGTTCCAGTAACTGCTTGAGTTACTGATGATGTTGAGAAAGCTTCCAATGATTTATAGATGTATCATGTATGATGTTGATGACTCCTTGCTCGTGCAGATGTTGTTATAATATCCTTCTCGTTAAGGGGGAGTGTTGAGATATTGTAACTTCAAAGAATATTATATTTGTACTTTATTATTCCGAAGATGTTTCATTCCTCCGTGAAGATCTTATTGTATATCCGGAGATGTTTATTCCTCCGTCGGAATGTGGTAACTTGGGTTATTAGACTTCCCTAGTGGGGGTCGGCCCTGTATGTGTTATGTGGGTCAAAGGGTTATTAGACCACCATAGAGGGGTCGGCCCAGTCAGTTGTAGTGGGGTATTTAACCCATTGGTTAAATGCGAGCCTACGTGTACTTGTGTAAAATACATATCAGAGTAGTGTATAAATAGAGGAGGTGTGTTCCTCATTATACACACTCACTCACTTGAGGATAGCGCACTTGTGGAGGAGAGGTCTGCTATTGTGGAGGAGGAGATCATGTCTCAGGGTTTCATCTTTGTATATTGCTGGTCATCTATATTGAGGAAGCTTTGCTGGGTTTTCTACCCCATGAGGGTTTCCCAGGATAAATCTCTGTCTCTTGTGTTTATGCTGTGCTTGTTGTTTCTTCAGTGATCCTGTATATGCTATTATTGTGAAATGGAATGTAATGCTGCTATTTTCTGTCTTAGCATATTAAATCTTAACATTATGTTTGTCCTTCTTGGAGATGGAGGCTCCTTTTGATGGACTTGACTTATCATTCAGCTTGGATTTAGATGGCTTCTTATCCTTGTCTTTTTGCCTCCCTTTTACATTCGTCCTACTTGCTTCTCCAGATAGAAGAGCTAGATCTTTGGAGGCCTTGATGGCACCCATTTGAATCAATTTTTCCTCTTCTTGAATGAAAGATTCAATAAAGGCTTCTAAGGTTGGCATATTCCATCCAGGAATTGACATTCATCCAGAATGGAAGGTAGATACAAAGACAAAGAATTGAGATCCTAGTTTGCTCATAATGGAGAGCACCAATTGTTCATCACTTTTAGTGATTCCACAATGCTTGCATCACAACACCAAGTTCTTAAATTTTGAGAAGAATTCTTGAATGGTCTCAAAATTGCTAGGTTGTAGGGAAACCAATTAATTTTCAAGAGCATGGCCTCTTAGCCCATCTTGCTTGCCAAAAAGACTCACCAATTTTGTCCATAACTCATTTGGAGTCTTCAATCCTTCAACATGAAACAATAGATCTCCAGACATATGAAGGCATATGTAACCAAAGGCTTCATCCATTTTATTTAGATTCTTGGTTTTCTCCACAGTTGAATGTGGTTCGTTTTCTTTTCCCATTACCAATCTGTATAGCTGTCTAGTACACAAGAATAGTATCATCTCACTCTTCCAATCAAAGTAATTGAATGAGTGAGGATTATAGGAGAGGAAGGAGCATTCGAATTGCTCATCTTGACTGCTGGAACGAGTGCAAAAGTGAAACTGTTTCTACTGCTGGAACTTCAAAATACCTGCAAAAAACTCTCAAGAATGGAGGTAGAATATACTTTCAAATGGCTCTGATACCATGTGAAAATCCTCACAGTGGATCTAAAGAGATGATGTAAACCTCACAATGAAATATTTTAGGAAAATAGAAGAAGAATAGTGCAACGGAACATAGATCCAATGGAACTCAAATAGGAGCAAAATATTCACACATGTTTCATTAATCAGAATAGGAAAACAATAATGATACAATGCACAAGATTCAAATAACAAGGGTGTAATTCGAATTAGCCTGCATGGAGAGATCAAAATATCACTGGAGTGTCATCGGAGCACAACTAGAAGTCTTCATCATCATCAGTGGAGTCATCAATGCACAAGTAACTGTCAACCATAAGTCAAACTGAGTCTAACTGAGTGTGGTAGGTGTAACTAAGTGTAACTGGCACTAACTGAATGAAGGAGGCTCAGTGGAGGGCACATGAGGAGCTAACTAGAGTCAAAATGGGCAGTCTAGTCTCACTAGAGGTCCATCAGAGTGATATAGTTAGTTGAGAGTTAGTCTGGCCTTAAATCAAGGAAAGAACTGAAGATAACCGAAGTACAACTAAAGCGCATGAGATGCATGAACTGCATCCAGGGCGCACTAAGCACTAGGAGGCCTGAAACTGATAAGTGAGAAGCTCCCTAGGCTAGCTAAATTGGGGATAGTTGTTGGGACTGATGACTAGGATGCATGTAATTGCATGCATGCATGTAGAATGCATGCTGCATGCGGGCATGCATGCAAGACTGAAAATGCAAATGATGAAAATGATGGTAGGACTAGGATGGAGTATAGGAATATCCTAACAGATTATAGTGGGCCAAGAGTTATGATGGTTAGTTGTACTAGGGACTAGGGACCGCAGTGGCTAGGGTGTAATGGTCAAGGGTTTGGGGATTAATATATGGGGGTCATGGATTTATGGCTACAAGGATGAATATTTATATGTACATGAAGATAATGCGAGTTAGTCATTTTGTATAATAATATCTCTCCTAACCCTTGTGGTGAAGGAGAGAAGAGAGGGGTGAGGGAGGGAGGAGGGATTGGGTACAGTGGAATAGAGGGGGGAGGGATTGGGTGGATATGAATAGAAGAGGGGTGGGTTAATAGAGAGGGGGGGGGGCGTTAGGGAGAGATAGATAAAAATTAAGGTGCAAAACACAATGCATGTGCGCATCTACATGTGCACACACAACAATGCGCGTGCGCTATAATGTGTGCACGCATCTACATGTGCGCACACAACAACGCGTGCGCGCTATAATGTGTGCATGCATCTACATGTGCACACACAACAATGCATCCGTGCTTCTGTGCATGCGTATTTTCTTGCATGCGTGTCTGGATTCAAATTGTTTTTGGCACCCTTGTAGGTTTGGTATTAGCTTCGGATTTCCAAACCTTGAGGCTCGGTCTTATTTATGGTAGAACACACCAATTTCTATAACTTCATGTTTTTCACGCTTATTTCCGCATATGCTCCACTTGTGCACTACAGATGAAATTACACACACTTATGGAGCTCTGTGTGCAAATTCTAACTATATATTTTTTGAATAGATCTGTTATTGTTTTCTATTTTTAATTCATTTTTAACTGCACTCATGTCAAATTTGTAAAAAACATAGGTCGTTTATTTGGCCTATAACTTTTGATTGGCTTGCCTATTTCGAGAACAGAAAAGAACCTGCACAAGAGTACAAGAATACCTAGAAGCTATTTTTTTTTTAATTATGATCAGACCATGATATGGTGTTCCAACACTCGACAATGTCATTTTAAGGCTTCACTAACTTTCGTAATTTAAAAAAAATATAAAATTAACTTTTAAAATTTTGGAAAAATAGCCCCACACAATATTCTTCTGTTTCCTATGCCTCTACATATTTTTTTCCTCAACACTCCCTCTTAACTAGGAAGGTATTTCTCGACACAGATCTGTAGGCACAAGTCTTCTTCTCTGGATCATCATCACTGGATCATCGTCATTGAATCATCATCACTGCTGCTATCTCAATCAATATCCAATCTACTCGTCATAGGAAGTTCTATAGAGCCAGTCCTTTTTCATACTGGATGTAGGCCCGCCACTTGCAGGTCTTCATCATCAACATCTCTGTGAGCAATCCATCAAGTATGTACACCTCAGGACTACTTACACTGCTTCTGTAAAACCTGCAAGATCTCCCAGGATTGATTACACTGCTTCTGCAAAACCTGCAAGAGCATATCAGGACTGATCACATGCCTCTGCAAAACCTGTGTACCATACTATCATATCATCATCTTCAGATCATCGTCATCATCCACAAAGCACAACCCAGATGCACACACACAACTCTTATATACACTGGCATGGGAGGACCTACCTACCACCATCCAGGAATGGTTCAACACTTACATCACGACCATCAGAGGACTTACCTACCACCATGTCTCCATGGGAGGACCTACCTACCATCATGTCTGAAAGGCACAACACTTACATCACGACCATGAGAGGACTCTCCTATCACCATGTTACCATGGAATGAACTACCTACCATCATGTCGGAAAGGCATGGAAATTACATCAACGACCATGAGAGGACTCTCCTATCACCATGTCACCATGGAAGGAACTACCTACCATCATGTCAGAAAAGCCTGGCAATTACATCAACGACCATGAGAAGACTCTCCTATCACAATGTCACCATGGAAGGAACTACCTGCCATCATGTCGGAAAAGCACAATAGCCTTTATATCTCACCATGGGAGGACCATACCTACCACCATGTGAGAATGGCCCAGCCCTTACATCTGCACCATGAGAGGACCACACCTACCACCATGTGAGAATGGCCCCAACCCTTACATCTCACCATAGGAGGACCATATGTACCACTATGTGAGAATGGCTCATGTGCATCTATGTCTTCGGACTCATCACTTCCCTTTGGAGGGAATCTCGATCTGAAGTAAACCAAGTCTCCCTACGAAGTATTCAAACTTCACTCTGGAAAGCGGCTTGGTCAACACATCGGATATCGGCTCATCTGTCGCAACATGCAAGAGCTTCACTGCTCCTCTCTGCACCATATCCCTGATATAATGATACTTGATCTCAATGTGCTTCGACTTTTCATGGAACACTGGTTCTGGTTGTCGCAATATATACAAGTAGCACTCAGCTGGAGATCAAACAAATCAGACAGTAGCTTCCTAAACCATATTGTCTCACAGCTGGCCGAACAAGCTGCGACATACTCTGCTTCAGCTGTACTCAGTGCCACACAGGATTGCTTCCTGCTAAACCAAGAGATCATACCGGATCCCATACTGAAGCTGCACCCCAAAGTGCTCTTCCGATCAATGGCACTGCCTGCCCAATCCAAATCAACATAACCCTCCAGGTTAAACTTTTGATTTGCCTCATACTTGATCCCATAGTCAATTGTACCCTTCAATTACCTTAGAATATGCTTTGCAGCTATCAGGTGAACATGTCTCGGAACTGTAAAGTAATGGCTCAAGGTGTTCACTGCAAAGCAGATATCTGATCTTGTATTCGTCAGGTACATTAAGGACCCAATCATCTGATGATACATCGTAGCATCAACCAGTTCAGAAGAAGCATCACACAGAAGCTTCATGTTCGATGCCATAGGTGTGGCCATAGCCTTGTAGTCCATCATCCTGAACCTCTTCAGGATCCTTACTGCATACTTCCCTTGTCCAAGGAAGATTCTATCTGCACTCTGCCACAACTCCATACAGAGAAAATAGTGCATCATACCCAAGTCCTTCATCTCGAACTCGACAGCAAGCTTCCTCTTCGTATTGGCAATCAATCTATCCTCACCTGTTACAAACTGGTCATCCACATACAATAGTAGTATCACTGGATTTCCTTCCTCAACCTTGTAGTAAAGGTTGGAATCCTCTTACTCTTGGTAAAGTCCAAACTGGATAGGAAGCCATCTATCCTGCCTTACCAGGTCCTGGGTGCCTGTTTCAAACCATACAGGGCTTTCTCCAGTTTGCTCACATGTGTCTCTCTGTCATGTGTCTCAAACCCGAGTGGCTACTCCACATACACCTCCTCTTCAACTACACCATTCAAGAAAGCTGTCTTGACATCCATCTGGTGTACCTTCCATTTCATCACTACAGCCAGAGCAAGTACTGATCTAATGGAAGTGTATCTGGCCACAAGAGAAAAAGTCTCTTCATAATCAATCCCTTCTTTCTGGGAGAAGCCACGAGCTACAAACCTAGCTTTATACTTTTCTATGCTACCATCTGCAGCATGCTTGATATTATAGATCCACTTGGAAGTCACCACATACTTCCCATGTGATCTTGGGACCACATCCCAAACATCATTCTTCATGATCGACTGGTATTCCTCGACCATGGAATCCTTCCATTCTTTCTTTTCTGCAGCTTCTTCATAACTGGAAGCTTCTTTTTTCATTATGTCACAGAGTAAAGCAACATAGCTGGTATGTGATCTTGTCCTTTTCCTTTCTCTGTGTTCTTCTTCTGGAATACCAAACCTTTTTGCATCTTGGATGAGCTCTCTAACCCATGCTGGTTTCCTCTTATGAGATTCCTTCTCACGGGGTGGATCTACAGGTTGCTGTGGATCTTCCATTCCACGATCTTCTTCAGGAACTGCTTCATTCATGGTAGTGTCTTGAGTTCTGGATATTTTGGATTCTTCATTATCTTCAACTGTTGTTTTCCTCGATTTGATGTATGCTGAGCTTTCATCAAATGTTACATCCCTACTGATATCAATCTTCTTGAATCCTGGGAAGTAGATTCTATAAGCCTTCGATCTTTCACTGTAACCCATGAATAAGCTCTTCTTTTTTGAAGGATCTAGTTTTTTCCTCTCTTATTTTGGGATGTGAGTGTATACTGGACAACCAAATATTCTGAGATGGCTAACTTCTGGTTTCTTACTAGTGAACACTTCTTCTGGTGTTTTGTTGTCAAGTATCTTAGGAGGTGTTCTTTTATGCACATATACAGGTGTCCTTGTTCCTTCTTCCCATAAGTGCATGGGTAGATCTTGGTCATGGAGAATTTCCCTAGTTGCTTCCATGATTGTTCTATTCTTCCTTTCGGCAACCCCATTCTGTTGTGGATTGTAAGGAGTAGTCAACTCCCTCTTAATCCCTGAATTACTGTATAGCTTCTTGAAGTCTCCTGAAGTAAATTCTCCACCATTGTCGGATCTGAAGATCTTGATCTTCATGTCAGTTTGGTTTTCTATCAAGGCTTTGAATTCCTTGAACTTGTCAAACACTTCATCTTTGTTCTTCAAGAAGTAAACCCAAGTCTTCCTAGAGAAATCATCAATCAAGGAAACATAGTACACATACCCACTCAGAGAACTGGATGACATCGGACCACATACATCAGAGTGGATGATTTCCAAGATTCTTTTTGCCTTGCTTTCACTGCTTGGAAATGTCTTCTTTGTGTTATTTCCCTTTGCACAACCTTTGCAAATGCTTTCATGCTTTGTCTGGATTTCAGGAAGACCTTCTATTGCTTTGCTTGCAATTGGTAATTCCCTATAGTGCATGTGTGCAAGCCTTCTATGCTAAAGTTCACTTGGCTCTACTGAATCATGGACCATGGCTTGTTCTGGTTGGCCCTTCAATTTGTATAATCCTCCCTCTTGCTCTCTAATCACAACTGCATCATCTATAGTCTTACCTTTTGGCCACATTAGGACTTGACCATCTACAAATGAAATCCTCATGCCTTTTGCATCCAATGCAGATATGGAGAGTAGATTCTTCTTGAGACCTGGAACATAAAGTAAATCTTTCATCTTCATAGAATTTCTAGAGTCTATTTTATAGGAGGCTTCACCACTCCCTTTTATTGGATACTGGTATTCATCCCCAAGTTTCACCTTGTGGGGTGATTCATGTTCAGATAGATTCATAAAGGATTCCTTAAATCCTGTCATGTGTTTAGAAGCCCCACTATCTATAAGCCAATCATTACTTCCATGAGTAATGGTTCTAGTGAGAGAAGAAATCAAAACATATTCTTCATCACTAGAATAATCTTCACTATCTTCTCCAGCACTTTTCCTAGGAGGTTCATCATCCTCTGTAGCATGAGCATGATGTCTTCTTTTGAAGCCACCCCTTTGGTTCTAATGGTGATGTCTTTCTTTCTTGCCATGATGGTGAGTCTTCTTGTAACCATGTATTTTGGAGTGTGTTGTGAGAGCTTGGTCTTCATTCCCCATCTTCTCTTCTCGAGCTATGATTCGATCTTCTTCCTGTGAGCATTCTTCCCACAGTCTACTGAAGGTGATAAGTTTCTTCCTAGCACAAATTCCTTGGATGAAGGAATCCCATGACCTAGGAAGGCCATTAAGAGTGGTCATAACCACTTCTCCATTTTCTATGTCTTCTCCCACAGCTTCAAGTTGTTCTTTTATTTGGGAGAGCCTTGAGAAATAGGACTGCATAGTCTCCGCATTCTGGATCTTGACATTCTTCAATTGATTCCTCAGGGTCATCTTCCGATTTATGTTCTTCCCTTCAAATAGCTTGGTCAGGGAATCAAACATATCCTTTGGTGTCTTTAGGGAAGACACATGGGGTATGAGATGATCTTTAATAGAATCAACAATGATCCTCTTTTCCTTGACCAAGTTCTTCTTGTGAAGAGCCTTAGCCTCTTCTCCCTCTGGGATAGGGACGTCTTCACTTATATAAGTGTCCAACTCATTTTCTTCCAGGATTAACCCAATCCTATACTTCCATGCTCGGAATTTATCGGCCCCTTCAAGCTTATCCTCAATCTTGGTGTGGTGAGACATCTTCAAGAGTACTTCAAATGGAAATAGAAAAGTTGTAGGTCTTACCACTTGTCTTGCTGAAAACTGGATCTGGTCTTAGATTAGGGTTTGTCCGAGAAACCCTAAAAATTCAAAGTGTGAATTTCAAAATTCTGAAGGGATAGAAAGATGTGCCTTGATGAGCTGATCAGCTAGGTGTACTCAGAATTTCAGAACTGCAAAGTTTCACCCTTCATAAATGCTTTTCAATCTCCCGGATTCACTAGGGAGGACCCTGAATTAGGGCTTGAGTTTCTCGAAGATTTACCCAACCAAAAATATCGATCCAAATCTATAGACTTCGATTTTTCCTAGGCGCTTCCAGCCGTGGTCTCAGATTTCAAAAATTCCTATTTTTGAGGAAACCCAAATTTTTAGGTCCAAAATTGAAAGTGCTCAGAATTGAATTCTGATTGGACAGAAAGATTCTCCTTGATGAGTAGAGTCAATCTACCTTACTGATTTTCCAATATCTGTGGAGAGAAACCCAATAAACAAGAAACCCTAGTTTCCTCCACTGCATAATGTCTTCTTCTCAGGGAAGCTCTGATACCATGTTAGATTTTGAGCATTAATTCAACATACTCTAGGATCTTTACTGAGAGAATAACATGTACAACATATCAAGCATATCAAGCATCTATCAAGCATATCAAGCAATCACATAATACAACAGACACAAAGAGTTTCACTGGGGAAAACCATAAAGGTGAAAAACCCCACAACTTCCTCAGAGATAGAAAGAGCAATGATACAACCAAAGTACTAGAGATAGATCTTCTACTAGTAGGTGATCCTCCTCCTCACATGTTCGCCACTTTCCGAGTAGTGTAGAAGTCAATAATGAGATGATCAAATAGAGATATCCCGATCTCTGTTTATACTTGTCCTACCCTGTCCAATAAGCCAATGGGGCCGACTTGTCTAACTCAGCCTAATAACCCCAGGCTACATTAATTCGGGCCGACCCCTCAATAAGTGGTCTAATAACCCATCAACAAGTTACCACACTTGCGACACTTGTCAATACAAATGACGACACTTCCGTATAGAGGAATAATACATCTCTATAGGAGTACAATAAAATACATAGATGAAATACATTCCGAAGTTACATATACATCAACACCCTTTTGAAAAATTGTTTGATGGTAGGAAGGCTGTGATTGGAGACCTCGAATTACCGATAGATGAGGAATTGATTTCGGCCGCTACTAGTCTATCCACAGTCAGCGAAAAATGGGTCAAACATACACCCCTTAAGGATGTTCCATGGAGGCAATTTCTACTCGCGCCAGTGTACCCTGCCGAATACATGAAAGGTATTCTTGTAAATTTCTTTAAGCCAAAATGGAGGAACTTGTTTAGGCAAAATATTTTTTTTCATTATTGGTGAAGGACATTATAGCACAATCTTGAGGTATCATGTCATACTTTTCATGTCTGCTTTACGATTTAAGATGAATTTGCCTTATTTTTTACTGATGAGTCTTAAAGCCATGGCATCGCGATATTGTCAAATATTTAATTATTCTGACCAGATTTTGTTCGATTTTCATCTTATTCGAATTATAGTCGACTTCCATCTAGCTCAATAGGGTCAAACATGGAAATCATTTTTGGAGAGGAATCGGTTTGATGGTTCTAAGCCGAAACAGGATAGGGATGTTATAAAAATGGAACATGATACTTTCTCTCATTCCCATGAAGTTTTAGGTTCTGTAAACCTTCATTACTACTCCCATAACACAAGTTCTGACCTCCTGGAGTTAGGTTCACCTTGTCTTAATCAATTGACCTCTTTTAATTAGAGCTGTCAAAACCATGCTCAAGAGCAATTGCAATCATAGGGAAAGGGAAAATATGACCATATGATAGAAAAGTCGCTTCATGAAGAGTGACCAGTTGAGATCAATATGGTTGAAAAAAAGCCCTCAATGCACAATATCCCTAGTCATCCATCTCATGAAACTCGGCCAATCTCATCCTCTGTTCTTCAAACTTACAGTCAATTGAAATATTTTGTTAATCAAGTCAGGGGAAACACAATCGTTAATCATATATCCAGAGTTATTGTTCCTATTTCTAATGTTCAATTGTTACCACAATCTATGCCAACCTCCCTTAATTCAGCCTATGTGCATGAAGATTCCCTTGATGATATTTTCAACTCTATGCTAGAAAAAATGGGGGTTACTCGTTTTCTTCAGGATGTCAATAAGCTTAAGGACTTAGTTAATACTGAGGTCCATTATGTTTTCCAGCCACAATTGGGGATCGTTTAGATAGAAAAACCACAAGAATCGAAACAGGGTCACGATCAAGTGGTCATTGCTAAAATTGAATGCTCGGGTGAGGCAACTCAAGCTGATCACACTCTCCATTCGTAGCCATTTAATAATGCCATAAATTCATCTAGTATGAATACTCGAGCTCATAAATCATCCAATCATCTTGTCCACAATGCTGCTGCCAAAAGGCAAGCCCAATTGTTGTCAAGATATAATAGGTACAAGAAGTCTTCTCAATATCGACAATCTACTTCACGTGATCCTATTCCAGTTATTCAGATCATAGACCACGATGAAATTCAACCTAAGCCAGGTGCACAAGAAACTGCTCAGCAAAATCCATCATTAATAGAAAAGGTAGAGCAGGGTAAAGATGAAAAGGTTAAAGCTGAAACTGATTTAACGGAGACGAAGATAGAATAGGGAAAGAAATAGAGCCCTCGAATCAAACATTGATGCTTCTTCGTTTACTCATATTCACAGCGTTCCTCGAAACTTTTGGAGAGAAGCAAACTCATTTTATAATCAGGAAAGTTTAAATAGGAAACCATCTTGTGATGGAAGTTTCCAAAATCTAGTCAGCTATTATCAAGCCAAGGTGTATTCCATGGCTGAATAGGTAAACAATCTCCAAGATAAGGTTTCAGAGATGAAAATGCAGAAAATGATGTTAAATGAACAACACCAAAATGAGGTTAGTGAGCTAAGAAAGAGATTGAAGAATTGTACTGCTGGAATTGTGAGTAATACTTCAGGCGTGAACATTTTTGTTAACCCAGGCACTAATGAAAGTGCAAATAAAAAATAGTTCATATCCTTATGTTTGTTTGCAGTTGAATTTTGTTATCATGATCAAATTTTGAATAAATAGGTAATTTTTCTTTTTATTATTTCATTTAATAACATATGCAATTCCTTACATTATTCTCTTTAATAAGAAGTACCCACAGAATCATAGATTTTGCAGCCACTTTATTTTATTTATTGTTTTTCTCTTTTGTCTATGTTTTAGGAAAATGGTCGAGCCACAATTTTTCTAAAATCAAGTCACAAATATCTGGATTAATCAACAGGGAAAGCATGTGCTAACAAGTAAGCTCTTGGAATTGGAAAGAATATATTTCGAAGTTAATTGCTATAGTTTTCATATCAACAAAGTAGTTGTAATTGAACAGATGGATCATTTTAGGATGATATCATTGTTAACACCTAGTTTTCACAGTGTGAAAAATGATGTATTAGTAAAGAGATGTTTTGAAAATTCCTTAAGAAGAACTAAAATATGATTGTTTTCATGGTTTATGCAGCTAGGAGGTGATCAAAGGTTATGAAGGGGGACACTAAAGAGAAAAACTAAATAAATTCCAAAAGAAAATGTGCAAAAATTCAACCAAAATGAGCAAAAAAGGGCCAAAAACTAAAGTTCGAAGGTAAATATTAGAATCTTTAACCATCGTGCAGAAGGCACCGTTGATCGGGCACGAGAAGGAGATCTATGGTCTTTATTTGTTGCCACATTGTCAACATGCACAGAGAATAAGTGTGAAAGTGGTTGCGAAACGCAATACTAGTGGACAGGTTGGAGCTACAGAGCGCTCCGCAAGCAAGAAAAATGGTAATGAAAACCATTTTGATAAGATGCGAAACCACTATGGCGGAGAACAGGTCACCGATATCGTTGGCTGAGATTAATGGTGAAATATCCGACGGTTTGGGATACATCCTTAAAATATAGTACAAGTTTCAAGTGATCGACGACTCAGGTTGCAGGTAAATTAAATCAATGGTGATAAAGTTTAGAGCTGCGTGAAGCATAGTGATATGGATCCCACCAGTGGGAAAGGTTAAACATTTTGCAAATCTCCACCATAAATGCATAGCAGGAGAGGATCGACGGTCCTAGATGATTAATGCATCACGAAGATGCACGACAGATAGAAGAGGTAGCAGATGCGAAAAGGGAAACACTAGACACATGGAAGCATCAGATGAGTCCACTTTCCATAAAGCTGTTTCCAGAAACCATATTCTGGGGTCGCAAAGTGGTATTTTGTGTGATTACCACTAAGATCTAATGGTCGAGAATTGAAGGATGAGAATGATTGGACGGCAGTAATAAAAGAGTTATCAAGCGGAAAAAGGACATGAAATCCAACGGTCTAGATTACGGCATGTGAGATCAATGATTGGGAAAAATAAGCACCCAAAAAGATTCCCGAAAGATAAGGAAAGTGGGTTTTATATAGCAAAGAAACCCAAGAAAGTTGACATTTGTCTTTTCATTCTCAGTGCTAGAAGGTTCCAGACAAGTGTGCATGACAGAAAGCGTTAGAGCAAGACGAAGCACAAGGTTGTCAGGGACAGGTAGGCCCTTATAAATTCAAACTAATAATTTTAAGTTTGTTTATAAGGAGCAAAATGGAAATAGTCCATGACGTAGATGAAGCTCAGGTTAAATATGTTGTAGAGGATATAGATAGGGATATTTTTGATACCTCCCTTAGGTTATCAGTGGCAGAAATTAAGATGAGGTTGAAAATTTGAGGATTATTGTAGAAAAGTTAAATAATCAATTAAAACAAGAAAAGATAGAGAACAAAGTCTACCAACAACAAATAAATAAGTTGCAAATTGATTTGGTTGGAAGTAGCACTAAAGTAAATGCAGGGAAAGAGTTGTTAAAAGAAAAAGAAAAATTAATCCAAGACTTGAGAAAGAGGTTGAAAATCCCCAAGACTCAACTTATTCAAGGACTTGAATTGACCAAATTGGAGCATGAAAAAGAAGAACTGTCTAAAGAGGTGAATGATGTCACAGCTAAATTATTAAAAATGGTAAAAAAGGAGGCTAGTTAGGAAAACGAAAAATACAAGTTTGAAAAGTCAAGTTGAAGATTTGAAAAGCAAATTGTCAAATCTAGCCCAACAAAAAACATGTACTGATCAGATTGAAGACCAGAATAGCGCAGATAGTATTCTACAGGCCATGTCTCAAGTAATTTTAAAAGATGTCGAGATTAAAGAATTAAAAGAGAAAACCTAGAGGTTAAAAGAAGAAAGTGAGAAGAAAGATGAATAAACAAAATCTTTGCAAGAAAAGTACAAAGAATTGATTGAAACGAATAAAAAATTGGCACACCAAGTGATAGGGAAAGCAACTATGCAAGGATGTAAGCACATGGTGTGGGACTTGGTCATAAAAGAAGCTGAAAATTTCAGACCTTATTTGGATTTCATAAGAGTGAAGGATAAAGTGATTAGAGATGCTTTAACAAGTTGTATTGCAATCAGAGAGAATCTGAAAAGGAATCCCAAGGAGACATCACAAAACACAATTACCTTTTTGAACAGTTTAACAAAAGAAGATATGAGTATTATGGGTATTAAGAACAAGATTGCAGTCATTACATGGGCAAGGAGAATTTTAGGAAAGCATGCACACATTGAGAGTGTTGAAGCCAAAGCTGGAGCCATGAAGAAACAAGTAGCGGGATTCAAAAGACAGTTTGAGAAATTGATTGAAAAAGGCTTACCTTCATTCTGGGATAAAAATCAAGAGTTGATTCCCAAAGATGAATATAAGAAGTTATTGTTTGATATAAGAATGGATCATGGGAAGTTTCAGTATTTAAATCATTTACTTACAGGGAAGATTTTAATGGAAAATATTGCAGAGGAATTTGAAATTCTAAATAAGCTAGTTTCAATTAGTGAAAGACTACCACAGATTTCCCTTGTAGATCATATTGAAATAAGAGTTATGGTAAAAGAGATGACAAACTACGATCTTCCAACTGTTGGTCAGTGGACTAACATAGAGAAATTTGGGAAAGTGAAGTACACACTTCGTACTTGGAAGTATTTGTTGGATTTTACATCAAGTGAAAACTTGAAAATATTTTTATTCAAAGGAAATTTGTAATATTTTTATGACTTTGACTCAAATGACATTTGGCAAGTTTAGTTAAGTTATTTAACATTTTAGTTAAATGAAGTAGTTAGGTTTTTGCTTCAAAGAAGTTTTGTATAAAAGACAATGAAATTTTTTTTTGAAAGGGTTGGAAACGTTTTGAGAGACAAGAATTTTGTATCGAGTTGATATATTTTTGATATAAAAGAGCCATACCGAGAATAACATATTTTTACAGAATCAGAGATTCATGTGTTGATCAGAGGTGCAGTCTGTATTTTCTTTTTCTTACATGTGCATGTTTACTTTCCTTCGTTAAATCTTCCATTATGTTTTATCTTCTATGCTCAGATGAAAGTTTATAATAAGTTGAGATTCATATATGTATGCCTTGACTTATCAAGTCTGAGTATCCATTTACTTCTCTAAAATTGATAGTGGATTCATCTAAAACGGTGCCCATTATTGATGGTTTGTCTATGTTTCTTTCTAAATCACCTGCAAAAATCTTTGACTGTAATGTGACAACTACCTTGCCTCTGTGACAATCTTTATTGTTGTTTATCTGCTGGTATAAAGACTTCTTACTTTTTGACTCCATGCCTAGTGATTCTTGTGTGAATTTCAACCACATACTTATTTTGAAAAATCCCATTTATTATCTTTAGCCATTTACATATTTTTGAGAGAGCCCTCTCTGGTAAGGAAAAGGATAATTTCCCTCCTAAAAATTGGTTTGAAATAGTTACCTTAGGTTTATCCTTCTACAACCAAAGGGTAAAATCTGAGTGATAACAATCATAATACATTTCCTAAATTGAGAGTTTTAGATCCTTATTTTTGGGGAATTATGTTAGTATGCAATGGGACTCGATCATCCTTATTTTGTATATATATCCCGAAACAATATGAACTAGAAGGTTCTGTTTGCTGGTTTGCTGGAAAATGGTGTGTGTGTTGATTTAGACTTAATGACTTTATTATAGTTCTGTGAGTAATATATACTTGGAATTTTTCTTGTGTTATTATTCATGGTTATTGTGTCATATATGTCAGGATTTGTGGTAAATTAACCTGCCTCTGTGCGGATTGTTTTACTCGAATTATACAGTTGTTGTATTTTCTGATTGTTGCCGTTAATCAAGAGTTAATTTTTGTTTATAACACCATTCCTGAAATTGTTTTTCTTACTGCATCCACATATTTCATATTGACATGATTCAGGCTTGGTATCTTGTTTTATGATTTAATAAACCCTTAAATGCATAGTTGTGATATGTTAGTGACCATTTTTGGGTTGATTCAATCATATATATGTATTTACTGGTGATGTACTATTCAATTAACATGATAGGTCAATCGATCTTGTTATAAGATTAAAAACGAATTAGTTATTTGGCATTGGTCAACAATTATTTCATTTATGTTATTTGTTTAAATGTTTGATTTGTCTACATGAGAATGGTGACAGAAATTTACTCATTTTGTATCAGATTCGATTCATTCTAGTTTCTTAATATTATATATCTTGATCAATATTAGATGAGTGTAAGCATATAGAATTGGTTCTTCCTTTAGGTGTAAATCTAACAAGTGGTTTTAACTCAGATCAATTTGGACTGAATTAATACACTGAAAAGTTCTAAGGAAGTAGATCTATATTAGATATTTTATCTTTAGTATACTTGAAGTATAAGTATGGGTGTTGTTAAGGTAAATGGTTTTGATTCTTAGATTTTAAATATTATTTAATATTTTGGTTTGTTTGTGAGATTCAATATAGTATAGTTTTGTCTCAAAATCATTTTGCAAAGCATACAAAAATAATTAGGATATCGTACATCATAGTGTATATTTTTATAAAATCAAGATTTTCTTATTATATATATATATATAGCATTTGAAGGTTTTTGTTTCCTTATCTTAGTTATTAAGTTAACAATAATCGCGACTAACAGAGTCGTAAAACCCGTAAGGGTTGTCCATTTCAATGACTTGAGGTAATCTTGACACCTTTGGATCGGACCAATTCCTCCTAGTTGACTCAAGTGCATAACTCTTGTGTCAACACCCACTAACCTACATAACTCATCTTTCCCCATATCCCACCACATGTTTTAACCCACATAACCCTCTTATAACCCACATAACCCTCTTAACCTAACCTATCTAAGCTACATAACTTAGATAGCGTATTTCGTATGAAAAAATCTCCCAAAATCTATTTGTCTTAACATATACCTAACCCATAATTTTACCTAAATAAAATACTTATATTTAGATTGACCCACTTAATGTACTTACACCAATAATATACCTAACCTACCAAACCTACCCCACTAAACATCCTAGCCCAAAAACCTAACCAAACCAACCTAGTCCACTGGCCTAACCAACCTAACCTCACCCATTAACCAAACCAATCTAACCTACCCTACTTGACCACCTAAGAGAACTAACCTACAAAACACTATTATTGACTCTTAAACTCTAATACTTGATCCTTGTTCCGAACACTAAAAAGGACAAAAAGGACAAGGATGCAAAAAAAATGCCAAAAGGAATAGTAAAAGACACTGTAAATATTTATAAAGACATTTTACGAACACTAAGTGACTGCACAAAGACACAAATAAGGTGCTAAAGGGATGCACACAATATGATAAATTGAATAAAATAATGTTGAAAGAAGAAACAAATATGCCAAAAAAAACCATCCTGCATTCCTTTTTCAATTTTGCATAAGCAAAGGTAGAAAAGTCACCAAAATGCCCTAATATGATAAATTGAATAAAATAATGTTGAAAGAAGAAACAAATATGCCAAAAAAAACCATCCTGCATTCCTTTTTTAATTTTGCATAAGCAAAGGTAAAAAAGTCACCAAAATGCCCTATTGTAGTAGTGTGCCCTCCTTTATTTTTAATGAGCATTCTCTTGAATATCATGTTGTCCAACCTTTGAATTTTTTTAACAAAAGGGACTATTGTGTGAGAAGGGTAAGTGGTACTTGTCAACACATGTATGCCATTCAAATATATAGTGTGAGAAGGGTAAGAGGTACTTGTAGACACATGTATGTCATTCAAATATATAGTGATATGTAGCTAATAAAATTAGCCTATGCTGCTATCAAAAAAATCTCTTGTAACTCGATGCTAGATCTCCCATGGTTGTGTAATGTAATAACCTTTGTTTGGAATAAATGATAATTTGAGCATGAATGCCTTTGTTAAGTGAAGTGATTCTTCTTTTATTTATTAAAGTGAACATCTCTCATAAGGGAAATCTTCCAAGGATATGGAATTCGATATGGAATTCTTGATCCTTAACTACACTCCTACCTGTCCCTATTAGTGTAGTAATCTCAATGCTCACAACTTAAAATACTCATCAACATAACTTAAGTTTAAGATGTGTCACCGTAATAATCTCAGTGCTCCACAACTTATGGTACTCAGCAACATAACTGAAGTTTAACATGTGTCATCGTACTCTCTAATTGATCATCAAGTATGAGAGAATATAATGAAACAAAGGAAAAAGATAGATTTTCCAAATAAGGAAAAGACATAGACATTCATAAACATCCACGATATTACATAATCACAAAATTTTCTCAAACTTTTGATGAAAACAAGAGCATCATGGTGTATCTATTCCCATGATCTATTTTACTAGAATCCATAAACACATAATGTGAACACTTCCACGCCACCCTTTTACAATGCTGATAACTAAACCCTAGACAACAAAGAAGACAAAGTTGGGCATCAAAGCGAAAAGCAAACTACTAAATATCAACAAAATCTCAATAGCAACAAGCATAAGCGTCATGCAATTTGTCGTCGTTGCACAAACTAGTTGTCTATGTTTCCGATCGAAGAACACTGCTTGTTTGTCTTTGTTTTCTTACGATTCTTGATTTCTTGAATTCTCTGAAGGTCATGCCCTCGAAACAGTGGGGGAATGTTCTCATCGAGCAACTTTTTTAGTGGAGAGACAACCAAATCCAGAGGAGGATTGCAGAATACCGGCCATGACATCCTCACTTTATCCCTACTTACCAACGTTATGTGCAAAATGCTCTTGTATCTGCCATTGTTCAAAATCTGCATCCCACATGAAAGGAGATTCAAAAATATATCAACAAACTCTTCTGCATCCCACCCCTCTGGTTCTGATGGTGATGTCTTTCTTTCTTGCCATGATGGTGAGTCTTCTTGTCACCATGTCTTTTGGAGTGTGCTGTGAGAGCTTGGTCTTCATTCCCCATCTTCTCTTCTCGAGCTTCTTCCTGTGACCATTCTTCCCACAGTTTACTGAAGGTGATAAGTTTCTTCCTAGCACAAATTCCTTGGATGAAGGAATCCCATGACCTAGGAAGGCCATTAAGAGTGGTCATAACCACTTCTCCATTTTATATGTCTTCTCCCACAGCTTCAATTTGTTCTTTTATCTGGGAGACCCTTGAGAAATAGGACTGCATAGTCTCCGCATTCTGGATCTTGACATTCTTCAATTGATTCCTCAGGGTCATCTTTTGATTTATGTTCTTCCCTTCAAATAGCTTGGTCAGGGAATCAAACATCTCCTTTGGTGTCTTTAGGGAAGACACATGGGGTTTGAGATGATCTTTAATAGAATCAGCAATGATCCTCTTTGCCTTGATCAAGTTCTTCTTGTGAAGAGCCTTAGTCTCTTTTCCCTCTGGGACAGGGACCTCTTCACTTATATAAGTGTCCATCTCATTTTCTTCCAGGATTAACCCAATCCTATACTTCCATGCTTGGAATTTATCGACCCCTTCAAGCTTATCCTCAATCTTGGTGTAGTGAGACATCTTTAAGAGTACTTCAAATGGAAATATAAAATTTTTATGTCTTACCACTTGTCTTGCTGAAAACTGGATCTGGTCCCGGATTAGGGTTTGTCAGAGAAACCCTAAAAATTCAAAGTGTGAATTTCAAAATTCTGAAAGGATAGAAAGATGCTCCTTGATGAGCTGATCAGCCAGGTGTACTCAGAATTTCACAACTGCAAAGTTTCACACTTCATAAATGCTTTTCAATCTCCTGGATTCACTAGGGAGGACCTTGAATTAGGCTTTGAGTTTCCCAGAGATTTATCCAACCAAAAATCTCGATCCAAATCTCTAAACTTCGATTTTTCCTAGGCGCTTCCAGCCGTGGTCTTAGATTTCAAAAATTCCTATTTTTGAGGAAACCCTAATTTTTAGGGCCAAAATTGAAAGTGCTCAAAATTGAATTCTGGTTGGACAGAAAGGTTCTCCTTGATGAGTAGAGTCAATCTACCTTACTTCTTTTCCAAAATATATGGAGAGAAACCGAATAAACAAGAAACCCTAGTTTCCGCCACTACACAATGCCTTCTTCTCAGGGAAGCTCTGATACCATGTTAGATTTTGAGCATTAATTCAACATACTCTAGGATCTTTACTGATAGAATAACATATACAGCATATCAATCATATCAAGCATGTATCAAGCATATCAAGCAATCACATAAGACAGTGGACACAAAGAGTTTCACTGGGGAAAACCATAAAGGTGAAAAACCCCACAACTTCCTTAGAGATAGAAAGAGAAATGATACAACCAAAGTACAACCAAAGTACTAGAGATAGATCTTCTACTAGCAGGTGATCCTCCTCCTGACATGTGCGCCACTTTTCGAGTAGTGTAGAATTCAATACTGATATGATCAAATAGAGATCTCCCGATCTCTATTTATACTTGTCCTATCTTGTCCAATAAACCTATGGGGCCGACTTGTCTAACTTAGCCTAATAACCCCAGGTTACATTAATCTGGGCCGACCCCTCAATAGGTGGTCTAATAACCCATCAGCAAGTTACCACACTTGCGACACTTGTCAATATAAATGACGACACTTCTGTTTAGAGGAATAATACATCTCTATAGGAGTACAATAAAATACATAGATGAAATACATTCCGAAGTTACATATACATCAAAACCCTTTTGAAAAATTGTTTGATGGTAGGAAGGCTGTGCTTGGAGACCTCTAATTACCGATAAATGAGGAATTGATTTCGGCCGCTACTAGTCTATCCACAGTTAGTGAAAAATGGGTCAAACATACACCCCTTAAGGATGTTCCATGGAGGCAATTCCTACTCGAGCCAGTGTACCCCGACGAATACATGAAAGGTATTCTTGTAAATTTCTTTAATCCAAAATGGAGGAACTTGTTTAGGCATTTTTTTTTTCATTACTGGTGAAGGACATTATAGCACAATCTTGAGGTATCATGTCAGACTTTTCATGTCTACTTTAGGATTTAAGATGAATTTGCCTTATTTTTTATTGATGAGTCTTAAAGCCATGCCATCGCGATATTGTCAAATATTTAATTATTCTGACTAGATTTTGTGCCACTTTTGTCTTATTTGAATTATAGTCGAGTTCCATCTGGCTCAGCAGGGTCAGACATGGCAATCATTTTTTGGAGAGGAATCGGTTTGATGGTTCTGAGCCGAAACATGATAGGGATGTTATAAAAATCGAACATGATACTTTCTCTCATTCCCAAGAAGTTTTAGGTTCTATAAACCTTCATTCACACTCTCATAACACAAGTTCTGACCTCCTGGAGTTAGGTTCACCTTGTCTTAATCAATTGACCTCTTTTAATTAGAGCTGTCAAAACCATGCTCAAGAGAAATTGCAATCACAGGGAAAGGGAAAATATGACCATATGATAGAAAAGTCGCTTCATGAAGAGTGACCAGTTGAGATCAATATGGTTGAAAAAAACCCCTCAACGCACAATATCCCTAGTCATCCATCTCATGAAACTCAGCCAATCACATCCTCTGTTCTTCAAACTTACAGTCAATTGAAATCTTTTGTTAATCAAGTCAGGGGAAACATGATTGTTAATCATATATCCAGAGTTATTGTTCATATTTCTAATGTTCAATTGTTACCACAATCTATGCCAACCTCCCTTAATTCAACCCATGTGCATGAAGATTCCCTTGATGATATTTTCAACTCTATGCTAGAAAAAATGGGGGTTACTCATTTTCTTCAGGATGTCAATAAGCTTAAGGACTTAGTTAATACTGAGGTCCATTATGTTTTCCAGCCACAATTGGGGATCATTTAGATAGAAAAATCACAAGAATCGAAACATGGTCACGATCAAGTGGTCATTGCTAAAATTGAATGCTCGGGTGAGGCAACTCAAGCTGATCACACTCTCCATTTGTAGCCATTTAATAATGCCAGAAATTCATCTAGTATGAATACTCGAGCTCGTAAATCATCCAATCATCTTGTCCACAATGTTGCTGCCAAAAGGCAAGCCTGATTGTTGTCAAGATATAAAAGGTACAAGAAGTCTTCTCAATATTGACAATCTGCTTCACGTGATCCTATTCCAGTTATTCATATCATAGACCACGATGAACTTCAACCTAAGCCAGGTGCACAAGAAACTGCTCAGCAAAATCCATCATTAATAGGAAAGGTAGAGCAGGGTAAAGATGAAAAGGTTAAAGCCGAAACTGATTTAACGGAGATGAAGATAGAATAGGGCAAGAAATAGAGCCCTCGAATCGATTCAAACATTGACGCATCTTCGTTTCCTCATATTGACAACGTTCCTTGAAACTTTTGGAGAGAAGCAAACTCGTTTTATAATCAGGAAAGTTTAAATAAAAAACTATCTTGTGATGGAAGTTTCCAAAATATAGTTAGCTATTATCAAGCCAAGGTGTATTCCATGGTTGAATAGGTAAACAATCTCCAAGATAAGGTTTCAGAGATGAAAATGCATAAAATGATGTTAAATGAACAACACCAAAATGAGGTTAGTGAGCTAAGAAAAAGATTGAAGAATTGTACTGCTAGAATTGTGAGTAATACTTCAGGCGTGAACATTTTTGTTAACCCGGGCACTAATGAAAGTGCGAATAAAAAATAGTTCACATCCTTATGTTTGTTTGCAGTTGAATTTTATTATCATGATCAAATTTTGAATAAATAGGTAATTTTTCTTTTTATTATTTCATTTAATAACATATGCAATTCCTTACGTTATTCTCTTTAATAAGAAGTACCTGCAGAATCATAGATTCTGCAGCCACTTTATTTTATTTATTGTTTTTATTTAATTTTCTTATTTTCCCTTTTGTCTATGTTTCAGGAAAATGGTCGAGCCACAATTTTTCTAAAATCAAGTCACAAATATCTGGATTAATCAACAGGGAAAGCATGTGATAACAAGTAAGCTCTTCGAATTCGAAAGAATATCTTTCGAAGTTGATTGCTATAGTTTTCATGTCAACAAAGTAGTTGTAATTGAACAAATGGATCATTTTAGGATGATATCATTGTTAACAACTAGTTTTCACAGTGTGAAAAATGATGTATTAGTAAAGAGATCTTTTGAAAATTCCTTAAGAAGAACTAAAATATGATTGTTTTCATGGTTTATGGAGCTAGGAGGTGATCAAAGGTTATGAAGGGGGACACAAAGAGAAAAAATAAATAAATTCCAAAAGAAAATGTGCAAAAATTCAACCAAAATGAGCAAAAAAGGGGCAAAAACTAAAGTCCGAAGGTAAATATTAGAAGCATTAACCATTGTGCAGAAGGCACCGTTGATCAAGCGCGAGAAGGACATCTATGGTCTTTGTTTGTTGCCACATTGTCAACATGCGCGGATAATAAGTGTGAAAGCGGTTGCGAAAAGCAATACCAGTGGACAGGTGGGAGCTACAGAGCACTCCGCAAGCAAGAAAAATGGTAATGAAAACCATTTTGATATGATGCGAAACCACTATGGTGGAGAACAGGTCACCGATATCGTTGGCTGAGATTAATGGTGAAATATCCAATGGTTTGGGATATATCCTTAAAACATAGTACAAGTTTCAAGTGATCGTCGACTCAGGTTGCAGGTAACTTAAATCAATGGTGATAAAGTTTAGAGCTGCATGAAGCATAGTGATATGGAGCCCACCAGTGGGAAAGGTTGAAAGGTTAGACATTTTGCAAATCTCCACCATAGATGCATAGCAGGAGAGGATCGATGGTCCTAGATGATTGACACATCACGAATATGAACGACAGATAGAAGAGGTAGCGGATGCGAAAAGGGAAACGCTAGACATGTGGAAGCATCAGATTAGTCCGCTTTCCATAAAGTTGTTTCTAGAAACCATCTTCTGGGGTCGCAAAGTTGTATGTTGTGTGATTACCACTAAGATCTAATGGTCGAGAATTGAAGGATGAGAATGATTGGACAACAGGAATAAAAGAGTTATCAAGCAGAAAAATGACATGAAATCCAACGGTCTAGATTACGACACGTGAGATCAACGATTGGGAAAAAATAAGCGCCCAAAAAGATTCCCAGAAGATAAGGAAAGTGGGTTTTATATAGCAAAGAAACCCGAGAAAGTTGACATTTGTCTTTTCATTCTCAACGCTAGAAGGTTCCAGACAAGTGGGCACGACAAAAAGCGTTAGAGCAAGACGAAGCACATGGTTGTCAGCGACAGGTAGGCCCTTATAACTTCAAACTAATAATATTTTAAGTTTGTTTATAAGGAGCAAAAATGGAAATAGTCCATGACGTAGATGAAGCTAAGGTTAAAGATGTTGTAGAGGATAGAGATAGGGATATTTTTGATACCTCCCTTAGGTTATCAGTGGCAGAAATTAAGATGAGGTTGAAAAATTGAGGATTATTGTACAAAAGTTAAATAATCAATTAAAACAAGAAAAGATAGAGAACAAAGCCTACCAACAACAAATAAATAAGTTGCAAATTGATTTGGTTGGAAGTGGCAAAGAAGGAAATGCAGGGAAAGAGTTGTTAAAAGAAAAAGAAAAATTAATCCAAGACTTGAGAAAGAGGTTGAAAATCCTCGAGACTCAACTTATTCAAGGACCTGAATTGACCAAATTGGAGCATGAAAAAGAAGAACTGTCTAAAGAGGTGAATGATGTCACAGCTAAATTATTAAAAATGGTCAAAAAGGAGGCTAGTTAGGAAAAAGAAAAAAACAAGTTTGAAAAGTCAAGTTGAAGATTTGAAAAACAAATTGTCAAATCTAGCCCAACAACAAACAGGTACCGATTAGATGAAGATGGGAATATCGCAGATAGTATTCTAGAGGCCACGTCTCAAGTAAGTTTAAAAGATGTCGAGATTAAAGAATTAAAAGAGGAAACCTAGAGGTTAAAAGAAGAAAGTGAGAAGAAAGATGAAGAAACAAAATCTTTGCAAGAAAAGTACAAAGAATTGATTGAAACGAATAAAAAATTGGCACACCAAGTGATAGGGAAAGCAGCTATGCAAGGATGTAAGCACATGGTGTGGGACTTGATCATAAAAGAAGCTGAAAATTTCAGACCTTATTTGGATTTCATAAGAGTGAAGGATAGAGTGATTAGAGATGCTTTAACAAGTTGTACTGCAATCAGAGAGAATCTGAATAGGAAGCCCAAGGAGACAGCACAAAACGCAATTACCTTTTTGAACAGTTTAACAAAAGAAGATATGAGGATTATGGATATTAAGAACAAGATTGCAGTCATTACATGGCACAAAGAATTTTAGGAAAGCATGCACACATTGAGAGTGTTGAAGCCAAAGCTGGAGCCATGAAGAAACAAGTAGCGGGATTCAAAAGACAGTTTGAGAAATTGATTGAAAAAGGATTACCTTCATTCTGGGGATGAAAATCAAGAGTTGATTCCCCAAGATGAATATAAGAAGTTATTGTTTGATATAAGAATGGATCATGGGAAGTTTCAGTATTTAAATCACTTACTTACAGGGAAGATTTTAATGGAAAAGATTGCAGAGGACTTTGAATTTCTAAATAAGCTAGTTTCAATTAGTGAAAGACTACCACAGATTTCCCTTGCAGATCATATTGAAATAAGAGTTATGGTAAAAGAGATGACAAACTTACTATCTTCCAACTGCTGGTCAGTGGACTAGCGTAGAGAAATTTAGGAAAGTGAAGTACACACTTCATACTTGAAAGTATCCGTTGGATTTTACATCAAGTGAAAACGTGAATATATTTTTATTCAAAGGAAATTTGTAATATTTTTATGACTTTGACTCAAATGACATTTGGCAAGTTTAGTTAAGTTATTTAAGTTTTTAGCTAAACGAAGCAGTTAGTTTTTTGCTTCAAAGAAGTTTTGTATTAAAGACAATGAAAAATGTTTTTGAAAGGGTCGGAAACTTTTTGAGAGACAAGAATTTTGTATCGAGTTGATATATTTTTGATATAAAAGAGCCATACCGAGAATAACATATTTTTACAGAATCAGAGATTCATGTGTTGATGAGAGCTGCAGTCTGTATTTTCCTTTTCTTACATGTGCATGTTTACTTTCCTTCGTTAAATCTTCCATTATGTTTTATCTTCTATGCTCAGATGAAATTTTAGAATAAGTTGAGATTCATATATGTATGCCTTGAATTATCAAGTCTGAGTATCCATATACTTCTCTAAAATTGATAGTGGATTCATCTAAAACGGTGCCCATTATTGATGGTATGTCTATGTTTCTTTCTAAATCACCTGCAAAAATCTTTGACTGTAATGTGACAACTACCTTGCCTCTGTGACAATCTTTATTGTTGTTTATCAGATGGTATAAAGACTTCTTACTTTTTGACTCCATGCCCAGTGATTCATTGTGTGAATTTCAACCACATACTTATTTTGAAAAATCCCATTTATTATCTTTAGCCATTTACATATTTTTTATAGAGCCCTCTCTGGTAGGGAAAATGATAATTTTCCTCTTAAAACATTGGTTTGAAATAGTTACCTTAGGTTTATCCTTCTACAACCAAAGGGTAAAATCTGAGTGATAACAATCATAATACATTTCCTAAATTGAGAATTTTAGATCCTTATTTTTGGGGAATTATGTTGGTATGCAATGGGACTCGATCATCCTTATTTTGTATATATATCCCCGAAACAATATGAACTAGAAGGTTCTGTTTGCTGGAAAATGGTGTGTGTGTTGATTTAGACTTAATGACTTTATTATAGCTCTGTGAGTAATATATACTTGGAATTTTTCTTGTGTTATTATTCATGGTTATTGTGTCATATATGTCAGGATTTGTGGTAAATTAACCTGCCTCTGTGCGGATTGTTTTACTCGAATTATACAGTTGTTGTATTTTTTGATTGTCGTCATTAATCAAGAATTAATTTTTGTTTATAACACCATTCCTGAAATTGTTTTTCTTACTGCATCCACATAATTTCATATTGACATGATTTAGGCTTGGTATCTTGTTTTATGATTTAATAAACCCTTAAATGCATGGTTGTGATCTGTTAGTGGACCAGTTTTGGGTTGATTCAATCATATTTATGTATTTACTGGTGATTCACTATTCAGTTAACATGACGGGTCAATCGATCTTGTTATAAGATTAAAAACGAATTAGTTATTTGTCATTGGTCAACAATTATTTCATTTCTGTTATTTGTTTAAATGTTTGATTTGTCTACATGAGAATGGTGACAGAAATTTACTCATTTTGTATCAGATTCGATTGATTCCAGTTTCTTAATATTATATATCTTGATTAATATTAGATGAGTGTAAGTATATAGAATTGGTTCTTCCTTTAGGTGTAAATCTAACAAGTGGTTTTAACTCATATCAATTTGGACTGAACTAATACACTGAAAAGTTCTAAGGCAGTAGATCTATATTAGATATTTTATCTTTAGTATACCTGAAGTATAAGTATGGGTGTTGTTAAGGTAAATGGTTTTGATTCTTAGATTTTAAATATTATTTAATATTTTGGCTTGTTTGTGAGAGTCAATATAGTATAGTTTTGTCTCAAAATCATTTTGCAAAGCATACAAAAATACTTAGGATATCCTACATCATAGTGTATATTTGTATAAAATCAAGATTTTCTTATATAATATATATATATATATATATATATATATATATATATATATATATAGCATTTGAAGGTTTTTGTTTGCTTAGCTTAGTTATTAAGTTAACAATAATCTCGACTAAGAGAGTCATAAAACCTGTAAGGGTTGTCCATTTCAATGACTTGAGGTAATCTTGACACCTTCGGATCGGACCAATTCCTCCTAGTTGACTCAAGTGCATAACTCTTGTGTCAACACACACTAACCTACATACCCCATCTTTCCCCATATCCCACCACATTTTTTAACCCACATAACTCTCTTAACCTAACCTACCTAAGCTACATAACTTAGATAGCGTATTTAGTATGAAAAAATCTCCCAAAATCTATTTGTCTTAACATATACCTAACCCATAATTTTACCTAAATAAAATACTTATATTTAGATTGACCCACTTAATGTACTTACACCAATAATATACCTAACCTACCAAACCTACCCCACTAAACATCCTAGCCCAAAAACCTAACCAAACCAACTTAGTCCACTGACCTAACCAACCTAACCTCACCCATTAACCAAACCAATCTAACCTACCCTACTTGACCACCTAAGAGATCTAACCTACAAAGCACTATTATTGGCTCTTAAACTCTAATACTTGATCCTTGTTCTGAACACTAAAAAGGACAAAAAGGACAAAGATGAAAAAAAAAAAATGCCAAAAGACATAGTAAAAGACACTATAAATATTTAAAAAGACATTTTACGAACACTAAGTGAATGCACAAAAACACAAATAAGGCGCTAAAGAGATGCACACAATATGATAAATTGAATAAAATAATGTTGAAAGAAGAAACAAATATGCCAAAAAAAACCATCATGCATTCCTTTTTCAATTTTGCATAAGCAAAGGTAAAAAAGTCACGAAAATGCCCTAGTGTAGTAGTGTGCCCTCCTTTATTTTTAATGAGCATTCTCTTGAATATCATGTTTTCCAACCTTTGAATTTTTTTAACAAAAGGGACTATTGTGTGAGAAGGGTAAGTGGTACTTGTCGACACATGTATGCCATTCAAATGTATAGTGTGAGAAGGGTAAGTGGTACTTGCAGACACATGTATGCCATTGAAATATATAGTGATATGTAGCTAATAAAGTTAGCCTATGATGCTATCAAAAAAATATCTTGTAACTCGAGGCTAGATCTCCCATGGTTGTGTAAAGTAATAACCTTTGTTTGGAATAAGTGATAATTTGAGCATGAATGCCTTTGTTAAGTGAAGTGATTCTTCTTTTATTTGTTAAAGTGAAAATCTCTCATAAGGGAAATCTTCCAAGGATATGGAATTCTTGATCCTTAACAACACTCCTACTTGTCCCTATTAGTGTAGTAATCTCAATGCTCACAACTTAAAATACTCATCAACATAACTTAAGTTTAACATGTGTCACCGTAATAATCTCAATGCTCCACAACTTATGGTACTCAGCAACATAACTGAAGTTTAACATGTGTCATCGTACTCTCTAATTGATCATCAAGTATGAGAGAATATTTTTTTTCACAGAAAAATATAACTTACTATTAATATGCGAAATAGTAAATAACACCAGCTGTCAGGATCATACATGTCTGCATGCAAATCTAGTAAAGTGGATATGCCAGACATAGCCAGAAGAGTCACCCATAAAAACAATATAATCCAGAGATAGTACCATATGTCCACAGAAATAGTCAAGGATCCCTCCGAAAGGAGAAACGAATCCCGAAATCACACCATAAAACATAGGACCATAAACATGTACCATAAATAATAAAGCCTACAGCAACAGCTGTCAGAGTCCCATAGAGTCAAAAAAGAGTATAACATAAAAGAAAAGCCAAAAAATATATCCATATCAACGATCATATCGGCCGCAAAAAATATATGAGAGCCAAGATGTCCAACCAGCAATTGGATCCAGGCTCTAAGTAGTATCTGCACATATAGCTAACCGGAATGTAAGAAAAATATCCGCATAATATAGAGCATAATAACAAAAATGACAGACAGACATAAAAAACATCATAATAATCAAGGCCAATGAAGATGATAGGAGCCATGTGAAAAAAGAGATCCAGCCCACCATTCCTGCCACATGATGACCCCCGCCAGAGAAAGAAGAGCACGTTTAGAGAGAAAATCAGCATCCATATTAGCCTCCCGAAAGACATGCTGAAAATGGAGATGATCAAATTCGCGGATAAGGTTCCTGGTCGCATCCATCCAGTAACGGAGTAGCAGAACATTGAGTGTTGTTTTGCCACAAGCCCAAGAGATAATAGATAAAGAGTCACCAAAGATATTAAGTGAGGTGATCGATTTCATTCGTGCCCAGAAGAGAACAAGCCAAAGAGCACATAGCTCGCTCCGGGTATTGGATCCATTTCCCAAGTTCAGCCAGATATGTATGGAAACATCCATGTTCAGATGTAAAATAGCTCCAGCACCCCCACACCCATAACGTCCCAACGCAGCCCCATCGAAAAAAGCACAAGGAAAGACAAGAACAGGGGGAGCAATTCTACAGGAGATCGCAGGAGTATCTCTCCCACACCTGATATCATGTGCAGCCATGAATTCCTGGTGTGCAGCAGTAGTTTTGAAGCAGATACCATCCCTAGAAGGTATTTTACCATCAAATATGCACAAGTTTCTAGCCTTCCAAACCTCCCAGATCATAAAAAAAGGTAGTGCAGAGCCACCCCCGTCAAGACGAGCCCAATGCTCCAGATTTTCATTCAGAGTGCCATGATTCCAAAGGTACTGTATGCCAACATTTGAGGCAATCATGTTCCAGATTTCTCTGATGAAACAACAGGTTGCAAAAAGATGATCCACAGATTCACCCTGTGTGCAGCAGAAAATGCACCACCCCGGGCCGCAAAAACCACGGCGACACAAATTATCCCATGTTAAGATCTTGTTGCACAGCGTAAGCCAGGCAAAACATTTTATTTTAAGGGGTAATGTGAGTTTCCAGATATATTTATCCCACCAACGCCTCGCATGGAAGGAATCTGCAAACAAAGAGTCATATGCCATTTTTGCAGTAACAGTCCCACCAGCCACATCCCACGACCATATTAATCTATCGGCTGCGTCAGTTAATCTGATATTAGATTGGTGCAATGGTCTGGTGTAGTCCGTCCATTCATTTCCTAGAGAGCCTGATAAACCCAGCTGCTCAGCCGAAACCCATCTAGTATGCCCATCCACATACCGACCGGCCGCATGAGCCAGAGTGTAATATCCAGATGCACGAAGATGAGTCCTCAAATTTAAAGATAGTGTATGGTTCGAAGGACCCCCCATGAAAGGGTCCGTTCCCAACAGAATATTACGACCATTGCCCGGCATCCAAGCGATCCACTGAGTAATAACCCTGATGGCACTGATAAGGCCGTTCCAGATATTTGAGATTCCACAAGTCGCAGGGCAGGCCAACCTCAGCCAGCTAGAAATCGAGGTGTTTTTCAAATATTTGGCACGAACAATCCTGCCCCATATAGATTCATTAAATAGTACACGCCACAGACTCTTAGCATGTAGGGCCATAACAAAGTGTTCCAGGTCCTTGATGTTCCAGCCCCCCAGATTCCATGGACGTGCCAAGGCACTCCACTTTGCAAGATGATATTTCTCCTGAGTATCATTCCCCGTCCACAAGAAACTGAAGACCTTCCGTCTAATGAGACTTAATATGGTACGTGGGATTTTCCAGAGTGAGAACCAATATACTCCCATGTTCTGTAGTACAGATTTAACCAACGTAAGCCTTCCACCCAGAGATAGAAGACGAAAGCTCCAATGATTAATGCGTGTATCAAAACGACTGACAAGCCATGTCCAGTCATGAATCCTGTAATTAGAAGGTTTGATGAAAAAACCCAGATATTTAGTGCCCTTCTCAAGTTCAATAAATTTTAGAGGCAGAAAATTTGAGATCGCCTCCTCCGTACCTTCATCCAGCAAATGCTTCAGAAAGAAAGATTTGGTATAGCTGATAATCATACCAGTGACAAGACAGAATAGATCAAGTATAAGCTTATATTGAATCCATTCAGCAATTAAACCCATTCCAAATAGCATAACATCGTCCACAAATAAGGAATGTGTTACAGAGATCTCCCTGGATACTTTAATGCCTGTGATCCGACCCTCCCGGCGCGCCTTGTGGATGGAAAGGCTCAGTCCTTCAATAACCAGTAAGAAAAGTAGCGGAGATAGAGGACATCCTTGTCTTAGACCCCGTGTAGCCTTGAAGAAATCCGTGGGATGCCCATTGATTAAAATAGCATAATTGACAGAGTTTAAGCAGGCCATTATCCATTTCATCACACGCCAAGGAAGCCCAATCTGGATGAGTATTAATCTCAGAAAATTCCTATCCACCTTATCATAGGCTTTAACCAGATCCAGTTGTAGAGTAAGAGCTTCAATCTTCCTTTGTTTGATAGAATGAAAGATTTCCTGTGTCGCACCAACAGCATCATGAATTTGTCTACCACAGAGGAACCCATACTGTTCCATAGAGATGTGTTGTGAAAGCAGTGGTTTGATTCGATCAGCAATAATCTTGGCAATAATCTTGGCAATAATCTTGTAGACCAGATTACATAGAGCAATCGGTCTGTAGTCATCATAGCCATTTGGATGTGATGTCTTCGGGATAAGTGCCAGGTATGTAGTATTAAGAGCCCCCGAGACAATGCCCAAATTGCGTGATTCATCCACAGCCATTCGCAGGTCCTCCCCCATAATATCAAAGAAATGGATGAAAAGCTCTACCGTCCACCCATCAGGTCCAGGAGATTTGTCCTTTGCAAAACCATTCAAAGTTTTTTCCACATCTCCCAGAGTGACCTCCAGGAAGATGTTATCCCCCTCCTCCTCCTGGAACATCCGTGGATACTCCTTAATAAGCCGAAATTGTTCAGCCAGGGTGGTATTTTTTGGATCACAATAATATTCCCGGAAGTGTCTAACAGCTTCATTCATCAGATTCTCCTCCCCCCGGATCCGTCTACCATGATGGTCATTCAGGTCCCAGATAGAGTTTTGCATACGTCGAGAGTCAGCATATCTGTGAAAGAATTTTGTATTCAAATCTCCCGCCTGGAGCCAGGTAGCACGACTTTTCAGCCTCCAGGATTCTTCCTGAATCAGAAGGATTTTCATTTTCCTGCACTACAGGGTAGAGAGGCTAGAAAGTTCCATGGTATTCAATTCATGCTCAACACCACGATTCATCAAATATTCCACCTCCATCTCAATCTCATTGAGTTCTTTTCGCATCAAGGCTTTTTTAGATTTTCCCCACTTGATAGTATAGTCTTTGAGTAACTTAAGTTTCACCGCCATTTTGTCCATAGCAGTTCTCTCCCCAGAGACATCCATCCTCATCCATAGCTGCCTTACCCCCGTAGTGTATTCCACATCCGCCAGCCAGGTGGAATTGAATTTGAAAGGATAGGATTTCTGGAAAGGTTCATCATCAAATTGGAGAATAATTGGCAGATGATCACTGATTTTTATTTGGTGCATCCAGGAGCGATAGTTTTGTAATTTGGATAGCAGTGATTCTGATATAAGGAAACGATCAATACGTTTCTGGATCTGTTCAGCCCTTTTCCTACCATTCGACCAGGTTGGTGCCAACGGTCTGGGAGCAACATCAATCAGAGAATGATTACTGAATAAGTCTTGGAAAAATGGACCCAAAGGGTCACGTCTAGCCGTAGACCCCCAAAATTCCCCATCCCCCCACGTGTAATTAAGATCCCCAGCAATAATTAGATTCTCCATGTCTAGCAGATGTTCAGATGCCACCAGGTTCCAAAATGCCTCCCGATCACAGTACGGACCATAACAATTTATGATGTTTATGGTCTGATCCGAACCCCTCATGGTTCCAGTCAGCAAAATACCCATTGATATCTGTGCTGGTGACAATCTCAGTACCGAAGGGTTCCATGCCGCCAAAAGACCCCCAGAAAGCCCAGCCGCGTCCACAGAACAATACATCCATCCCGGCTTCACTTTATTAAAAAATATACGAGCTTTTTCCCCACAAACCATAGTTTCCTGTAAGAGCACTAGATCGGGTTTAACAATCTCTAAAATTCTTTTTAGGGCCAGTTGCTTGGGCAGGCCCCCCACCCCCTTGATATTTAGAGAGAGAAAGATCATTTCCGAACCCTAGCGAGGGCTTTCATTCCTCTAAGAGCCCGGGTTTCAGTAGTTTTGGGGGGGATAGTCATGTCAAGGTCTACCTCTGCCTCCCCCAGAGTGGCCTTCTTGTTTTTTCTTGCACTTCTAGTTTTAATAGGCGAAAAGTCGGGTGCAAGGCCACCCCTATGGGCCCCCCGAACAACACATGTGTCCCCAGTAGTCTCAGGTATAAACCCCGTAGGGTTTTTGCATGCCCCCACCGACAGGTTTGAATCCTTCAATGCCAATGGGTCCTCTCCAACCCCATCAATGTCATCAGGGACCACAATCCTATTCTTAAAGTATGTATGGATAGGGGTTTTCTTTACCATATCGGAATATGTAGGCATGTGAATGACATTTTCCCCCACATCAGGAAAGGTATTTGGTTCATCACCGGGCCCGTCCGTTACCAAGTCATCCCCGCCAGCCGTAATCACCGGATTCAAATCAACAGACCCCACCCCCCCAACCATGTTGGCATCAGGAAATTTAACAGTATCTGTCTCCACATCCCCACAGCCCAAACCCGTGCCCGCAATACTGCATGCATTGTCCACATCCCATGTGTTGAGTACCGGTAGAGTGGCCGAGGGAGGAATCTCAGGAGGAATCACATTAACCAGAGAAGGGTCACCAGGATTAAGGTTTTGTAACCTATCCATCAGTTCAGACTCACTAATCGGGTCATCATAAACAGAATTGTCATTTGAAGTGCTATCAGTTCCGGTGGAAACATACCCCATGTTTAGACCCCGACCCAAATAGTTACCATTATTGCCATGGTTCTTATCTAAATTATTTATGAAAGTAATATCCATATCATTTAACGAATGGAAAAAATGAGGGTCCTGTAGTTCCAACTTACGGAATAATGCCGAGCCAGATGCAAGAGGGTTGAGTACCCGGTTTGAAAATCCATCAAGTGCGCCTGTCGCATCCATCTCCAAATCGCTGCCATCGTCGGACGACCATAGTGGATCCCCTTCCCGGGGGCGACCGGAAGATGCAGGAGCCCTACATTGTCTCCAAAGATGACCCACAGCTTTGCAATTCGAGCAACGGAAAGGTATACCCCAGTAGTCTATAATCTGAGCCAATTGACGACCACGCCAACTGATATGCAGAACGTCAATCAAACCCAAAGAGACATCAACCTCGACCAGCATTCTACCCATACGCCTGTCAAAACCATTAAGGTGTTCCTCCTCCACATGTAAAAAACGACCCAGCCGGTTTCCTATGGCCTCATATGCCCCCCGGTTCCACAGTGCCAATGGCAGACCAGGCAGTAACACCCATAAATGTCTAAGACGAACAGTAGCCGTGTCTGGGTTGAAATCCGTGTGCCATTTTTGCAGCATAAGGCTCCCGGTACCATAAAGCCATAACCCCGCAAGAATGCGAGAACTGTGTGCTTCCTCATGAAATTTAAAACCATACCATCCATATGAAAGAGCAAATACCTGAGGCGTGTATTTAAGAATCGGGTTCCATGTCTCATCCACCCATTTGACAATATTTTGCCTGTTCATGGCATGGTATGAAAACTTGCCCACAAGAACAGTCATATTGCATTCCACAGCTTCCTCCAAGCCAATGTCGCGGCCAACCGTGAGATGTGACTCCCCAGGTCTGTTAAAATATCTGCCTGCCCGCCTATTGTTTGCACGAGACGACGTACCCTGCCTTTCACCACCAGCCCGCTCATGGCGGACTCTACCACTGCCGACCGATGGGTCCGAACCCAATACATCACCATGTGGCACACCGGTATCCAGGTGTCGCTTTGGGGTTTTGCCCTTTGGTGCCACCTGTCGACCACCGGAGTTCATAGCCCGTTTTCCACGGAGCTGGTCCCTGAAGAAAGAGTCAGTCTTGAACAGACCAACCTCTTCGATCATATAGTCCGAGGCGTTCATATTGTTGCCAGCAGACATATTTAGATCTGGTCCCTCCATTCAACCTCCAGTATGCAGATATACCCAGATGCACAGCGCCAGGAATGACAGGTGATGTCAAAAGCAAACCCTGACAAGGGATATTATGATAATCGGAAAACAACCCAAACAATGGACCGTCCCAAGAACTGTGTTCCCCCCCAAAATAAACCGCCCGTAATTGTTAAAACCCGGTTCTATAAATCCCTTAAAACGACAGTTCGCGGCAATGTCCAGCACAATCACGGTTCAGACCAAATGTTACCAAAAACAGAGAATCCCCAGATAGATTCGTTACCGTGAAGGATGCCCAATCATAACCCCCAAATGAAAACACAGAAAATCATATAATGGTAAAAAACTCTGTCGGTTCAAGCCAGTCAATATCACAGCGTATATAAACTTACGGATATTCCTCCACCGGATGTGCACCGCCACCCCAATGTAAACGGGAGCCCCAAACAGGTTACGCCATCACCGCCGCCTCACAATCGGAAACCCTAGATCTGGTTTTTCGCCTTCACCTCCTCACCGCCCTCCTATCATGTCTTCTCAAGTATGAGAGAATATAATGAAACAAAGCAAAAAGATAGATTTTCCAAATGAGGAAAAGACATAGACATTCATAAACATCCACGATATTACATAATCACAAAAGTTTCTCAAACTTTTGATGAAAACAAGAGCATCATGGTGTATCTATTCCCATGATCTATTTTACTAGAATCCAAAAACACATAATGTGAACACTTCCACGCCACCCTTTTACAATGCTGATAACTAAACGCTAGACAACAAAGAAGACAAAGTTGGGCATCAAAGCGAAAGCAAACTACTAAATATCAACAAAATCTCAACAGCAACAAGCATAAGCGTCATGCAATTTGTCGTCGTTGCACAAACTAGTTGTCTATGTTTCCGATCGAAGAAGACTGCTTGTTTGTCTTTGTTTTCTTACGATTCTTGAATTCTCTGAAGGTCATGCCCTCGAACAGTGGGGGAATGTTCTCATCGAGCAATTTTTTTAGTGGAGAGACAACCAAATCCAGAGGAGGATTGCAGAATACCGGCCACGACATCCTCACTTTATCCCTGCTTACCAACGTTCTGTGCAAAACGCTCTTGTATCTGCCATTGCTCAAAATCTGCATCCCACATGAAAGGAGATTCAGAAATATATCAACAAACTATTCTCATCAATTATAACTATAACTATAATTAGCAAAATCACAAGTAGAGTGGTCGAGAACACTGATAGGTGTAGCCAACCACTTAATTTTGTGTAGATGGCTGCTTGTTAAACAAAAACTAAACATCTATAAATAAATGCTATTTAATAAAGGTACCCCTTTTCTTATCTATCTATTAACTAAAACTTATTTAAATCTTAATCAATATACATTTCAGAATAACAAATACCACAACCATAAAATGAATTTCCATTATACACTTATTACAGGTTAATTTTATTGATCTACTAAAAAAATCCAACATCCCAGATAATAACTAAACACTATACATATAATTATATAAATTATAATTATATAACTTATTACTCGAAACACTTATTACTACCTGTAATTGGTCGCCAATGTGAATAATAAGCGTGTTTGGAATATAATTTACAGTTAACCATTGGCCGTTCTTAAATATTTGAAGTCCTGGCACGTCGTTGGGCTTCAACACGGTTAGAGCAGACATGTCCGTATGAGGTAGCACTCCCAGAGCCACGTCCGGTTGAGGGCAAGGGGGGGTAATAGTTTATTTTCAATTCCAGTTCCATGTTTTCACCTCCCAGAGCGTTTGTCAGTCTGGATTCTTCTAATTCAAGACTCATTGAAAAGGCTGCCAGTAGCTTATCTACCACTCCCAGAACAATTCTTCCATATTCTTCAGTGACTTCTCTGCAGTTCAAAACGCGTTCTGTTATATTGTTATAAGCCAATCATAAACCAAAATCTTAAAAAACTCACTGCAATGGACCCACAAGAGGATGACCTAACCTAGACCTAACCTAAAGTAAGTTGTACATTGTAATTATATTATTAGGTGTTTTTAATCTAGAATTTAAGGTGGATTAGAGTTTATGATTTTGTTAAATGATAGGAGGATGATAAAAATGTATTGTTAAGATTAATTTTATTGCAGTATTTCCAAATTCGAAATAAATAATTAAAAAAAAAGAATATAAAAAATAACTGATAACAACTAGCTGTTTTTTAACAAATGTAAGCAGTTTGTTAATAGACAGTTTTATAACTAGCATGAAGAACAAGTACTTATTTGTAACACTTAGTTATGACTAATACAACTTCTAAATTACTTGTAAAAAGAAGGGTGCCTGGGCCATTTGTTGAGATCTGTCTGAGAAGGAGGCCACAACATGTGAAAATAGAAATCCGACCACCCCTGCCTCCCATCGCTTGTACACTTCAACTTAGTGCCGTAGCCTTCAAAACTGTCATCTGTAACGCCGTCAAGATTGGCGTACGCCTCCTTTTCTTCCTGCGAGAGATCAAAGAAGTCTCTGCCAGCAGCCTGCAAACGTTCGATGAGTTGCTCAGATATTCCATGATTTGTTAACTGGAAAATTCCCCATTCATGGCTGGCTCTTCCAATGTCTGTCACCGTTTTCTGACGGAGCTCATCCACCCCTAACGAAGGCAAGTCTATAACGGGTATGTCTACATTGTGAAATGTTTCGGCATTCGGCCTTTCGTTAACAGGTCGAACAAACTCCGAAGGAATGGATTGAAGACCGCTTAAAAACACGGACTGCACTCTGGTTGGCGTGGTAGCTGCCATCAAAACTTCAAACTTCAATGATCTCACAAACACAATTTCCAGTTGCTGTATACTATATAGGACACTCTACTGCCCATAGCTTCAATATATACAATGAGTATGTTACTGTGGCAATCTTTAACTTCGCGAATTAAATGGACTACCACCAAAGTATAAAAGATCGTTCTTTCATATAAACATCTGCCAGTCAAATTGTGTGAGCAAAGTGTTCGGTGCACAATATAGTCATCTGCCAGTCAAATTGTGTGGTGAATAATCGGCACTAAAAGCAGACTATTTCGTAGAGGGGTTCATCCTTCCCCACAGACTGTACCAAATCCATGACCTGCACGAGGAGGCAAGATCACCACTCAATGACTCATCCACGTACTTCGACATCATAGAAAGTTGATGTACAAAACCCACTTTTTTTTATCAAGTGGAAAGTTGTACTTATAGGTTATATTTCAAATCACTTCGAATTGGAGAAAAGTTGGTTTTAATTATATTTTTTAATCGGGAAGAAAATTAATTATACATTTCATAATAAAAGTTTAAGAAAATATTGTATTTCTAAATTTTAACAATGTTAAAAATTAACTGATTATTTTATAAAAAATATATGTAATTTTAATAAAACCATAAATTAACAAAATTATCCTCCATGGTATTGATTCCCTTTTTACCATAAAGTTAAGAAAGAAGAAACAATTAGTTTGTCACTAGTAGAAGCTAAGAATATAATTATATATACATAATGTGAAGTGGCTAATGGACAATCCAATTATATAAATAGAGTCTACTAACTTAGTAACTTAGACACATCAAAGCCCCAGAGTAGGTGCTAAGTGTAGGACAACCGAGAGAACAGGTGGGTAGACATGAGGCTAGACACATGCCCACTTGTGTCAATCACGAGGCTAGACACATGCCCACTCGTGTCAATCACGAGGCTAGACACATGCTCGCCCGAGTCATCCATGCGTCCTCGAAAGTCATCATAAAGCGGGCAAGGAACACAGCCAGCCTGTGAAGTACTAGCAATTAACCGCTCTTGCGTGCGGTTGGTCTTGTCTTTGCGTTTTGGGTCCGGCTCTGAGTAATGGACATTACTCCCATGATGAACCCCGAGTGGGGCGGTACACCCACAACCATGATACGGGAAAGGAGAGAGAGGAAGCGGGTCCATATATCCCCGGGAGAAAGGAGAAGCTGCAAATGTTTGGACAGAGCATGGAATACAGCCCTGCGAATCTCCCTCCTCAGGACTGTCATTGTTCGTGGAAGACCATCATCCATTTTGCCCACAGCTGCTGCAAAAATGCCACCCGCTAAGAGAAGTTATATCAGGCGCAAGTCTGAACCAACGGGCCCTTCTCCTGACCCACAAGTGCGTTTCATGCACGACATTGCGGGGAAGGCCTGTTGTTGTAAGGAAGAAATCCTGAAGCATGCTCTGGAGGAAATTCAGGAAGCTGAGAAGGACGCTCAAGTGTCTCGAGGTTGTCTTTCGGATATAGAAATCATGAATGAATTTGAAGCTTTGGTTCCAGACCCGGAGAAGACCAGAGGTCGCAACAACCTTTACCAAAGGACCTTGGATTATCATTAAATGCAAAAGTCGTTTCTGGGAAAAACCCTGGCAGAAAAGGGAGAAGCTCATGCAGAAATTATCCTGCAGCAAGATGAGATGGTTGGTTATCTTAGGAAGATCCTCCACAATCAACAACAAATTGTCCACCGTCTCAGCATTGAGCTCGTTAAGGAGCCAGGTTCTCAAACAGGCCCGACCGGCTTGAACCTTTAGCTCGGTTTTTGTTTAGCCTATGTCTTTGTTTTTTGTTTCGATATGTCACTACAGTCATTACTGTTGTATTTAGTTTCTTGGTAATCTACTTTGTAGATTGGATAGCAATTCTCAAACTTTCTAGTACAGTCTTGTTTCCTTTTGGGGAAGAATGCATAAATTTTGATTTTGGGTCTGTTTTCCCAGCCTTGGAGGGCTTTGCAAAAATATGTATCTTTTTCTAATGGCAATATAAGGAACTACCCTAACTTACAAAAAAACACTTAGACACATCAAATAATTGCAAAAAATTGAGCAAAGCCCAAATCATAGCAATTTCCAATCTATGCTTTATATAAACTCATCTCTGCCAAACATAAAGCATATAACTATTCTTTGGATTGTGAGCACAAACATGAGAGTTCCTACATGTGTTGCAGAGGTCACATTCCATAATCTAATCTCGAACCCATGGATGGTAATGTCAAACAATCATATTCTTGCTAGTACCACCTTGAAAGTGCCCTTCTTTGCTTAAATGAAAACGTAGCTAAAATAGAAAAAACTCACATGTGTGGCATGGATGAGGCTAGCACCCAAGAGAAAATAGTCACAGCATACTAGAGCATGCATGTGACATGATATTAGGGAGGCTGAACCAATGCTCTAAAGACTACAAAATGCTCTTCCCTTTGATTATGGCATGCAAAGTTGGCTAAGTCATACTATAAATTACACTTTTCATTTAAGTAAATAAATAAACATCAAATACTCCTACTCCTCATGTGTGTATTAATTAATGGAGTAATCTATTTATTCTATTGTTTTCGACTTTAAGGTGGGTTTTGATCGGAATGAGATAATTTTTTTGGGGGTAAAATCCAAATTTCTACGTGTTTAAATTGTATTTTTTGAATTCATAAATAGATTCAACACCCTCAAATATCCCCATGACACCCAAATTATGCAATTTCTATAACTAATATATATGTGATTCTAAGATTTTTTAAAGATTTCTGCTCATAGAGAAAATATCCTCAAAAAAAGTTGAAAACTTAGAATATTTAGACTACACCTTAATTAATTAAATAAATAAGGGGTATGCTTAGCCGTTCAACATACCCTATAAGACTATAAGCCATGCACATTTGAAAAATGAATATAATATTGAAATATTATTTAGAAACTAATTCTTTATTTGAAATTTATAAATATTTATTTTAATTCACTAATAATAAATAAATTTAGAATTATAAATTTTATTTCAAATATAATTTACAAATTTTATTTCAAATATAATTTACAAAATATACTTTAAAAAAATAGAGCCCCTTAAAAAACAACATGCATGAAGCTATGACCCCCTCGAAAAAACATCCATGGAGTTATGAATTATTGAAATTCTTTTGTTTTGACTTGTGTAAACTCTTGTTTGGTTGTTTTGTGTACTAAGATTGCCACGGTTGTTGTTACATAATTTTCCATTGTTGCTAGTCGCATTTCTCTCCATCATTTATAATAAGTTTCTTCTTGTGAACCATTACATGCAATGAGATCTATTTTAGGATCTTGTCTTCTCAACCTTAACTCTCTTTTTATTGCATTTTTATAAGGCATCTTGTTGTCAAAGTTAACTTTGATTAAGCTTGACTTTGTAAATTACGTGTATATCATGTTCTCTTTTACATTTAATAAAAATATGGCTTTATAACTTATACATATAAATTTAGACTATAAAACCCCTTAAAATTTGAATACATGCTTATGTAATATATCATAAGTGTCCTACCAAACTATGTTTTATTAGACATCTATATTCTTATTATAGATTTAGAGGTCTACATTTAAGTGTTCTACCAAACTATGTTTTATTAGACATCATTGTTCTCTCTATAGCTTTAGAAATCTACACTAAACTCATTACAGAACACAAATGTCTTATAAATAAACTCATTAGAAAATGCAATTTTTTCATGAATAAACTTATTATATAATAAAAATGTTTCATGAAAATAGAAACTATGCATGTATTAGAGAAATGTACACATTGCACATCTCATGATCATTAACATTGCTTTTAAAAATGTACACCATAATGTTATCCCACATAACATGATACAACCCACTTTAAAAGGGGAAGAGATCCAAACCTTTCACGTATCCCAAACAATAGCAATTCTTTTACTAATAGATGAGGGAGTGATCCCTAAAAATTGTGTTGAATTATGTTGTGAAAGGACATAAGAGAACATAGGGTAAGCTTGGATTCGTTTTATGTACGCATGAAAAAGTAACAATTTTTTGGACAAAATATTATAACAAACATTAAAAAGAATATGACGTGGCCTTGGTTCGACACTATATGCATCAAAATAATGTTATGAATGCCACAAATTCAACCTCAACCTTTACACGTATCGTACCTACCTTAAAAAAAATCAATTAAAATTAATATGAAAACCGTGATGACCATGACTACCTTTAACTACCATTATTAAATATGAAAAAAATTATTTTAAAATACAACGTGATAACCATGAATTAGTTTTAAATAATTTCCATTTATGAAAAACAATACCATTCTTTCGTACGCAAGCATTGAATATGAAAAAAATTATTTTAAAATACAACGTGATAACCATGAATTAGTTTTAAATAATTTCCATTTATGAAAAACAATACCATTCTTTCGTACGCAAGCATTGAGATGAAATAATATTAGTTTTTTATTAAATTTTATTCGATTCAGTGTATCAAATCAGTCGCTCAAAATGGAATCGAGACTGTAAAATTCTGGCAATAAGTGTATTATTGTAAACAAGTCAAATCTCAATACACAGTTACCTTATTATTTAAAAAAAAATCATGTTTCTCTACGCACTTTCGATGTTGCAGATGTTGAAAATTGTCTTGGCTTTTCGTTATTCATATGTCAGGGTATCTTGAAAATTTTGAAATGGGCCCTCCCAAAATTTTATTCGATTCTCACTACCAAATCAGTCGCTCAAAATGGAATCGAGATTGTAAAATTCTGCCGCTAAGTGTATTTTGGAAAACAAGTCAAATCTCAATACATGGTTACTTTATTATTTATTATGGTATTATGGTAAACAAGTCAAATCTCAATACAATGATACCTTATTATTATATTAAGTCTCTTATTTCTGCATATGTTAAGAGTTATCTATGCATCAATTACTAGTTATTTTTTATATTGTTTTTATTTTATAATTACTTATTTGGAATTTGGAATGGCTAACTTGTTTCATCGTGTGCAATCTAGGAAAAGCATATGGGCTAGTCCACCCCAAATTCTAAGATATAAACATATTGTAATCAATAATCCATATGTAAATTTCAATATGATTTCACTAATTTAATGTATAATCTTTTATATTTAACTTTGGTCTTCTACCATATCAAATATGAGAAATGGTTTTCTAAATGGTAGTGATGTAGGCTTGGTCCTTCGAATGTTATGCTCCCTATGGGAGTCACCAGCACTTGAATCATATCATTCATAAGTAACCCATTCAAATGCTTTGGAACAAGTGTCAATCTTGCAATTTATCATAAATTAAATAAACTCAATCTCTTCAGTATTTTTCTATTTTTATGATTAGGGGTTAATCATGCCAATGGATCCATTAAATTGTTCTAGTGTTTTTTTCTAAATTAACAATGTAATGCTCCATACTTTAAAGATGTAATTAAACCAAAATAATAATAAAGAGTTTTGGATCTAGACAATAAAAATAACACAAAATATAGAGTAGGAAGACTTTTGTTCTATGTAGGAATGGAGGTTATGCTTTCCTTTCAAATATGAAGGGTTGAAGGGTGGGATGAAGTATTTTAATTTAGATGGACTTAAAAAGATGATGGGATGAAGTGCATAGTCGAGCCTAAAAACTAGAGAACCTTGGACCAGTGGCACTTACAGGTTCCCCATAGACGGCCCCTCGCCATAGTGATGGAACGAACCTCGCAGATGAGCCATGCTGGAACCCAATCCACCTTCCTCGGTCTTCGTGGCTGTATTACCACCAGTGTTTTGCTTCACCCCCAGAGCATTCCGACCCTAAGTCGACAACTCTGAACCAGTTGCAACAGCAGGCAGAGGATAGAACTGAATTCCCATTTTGTTTGCCATCAGGTCAATATATTTGTGCATTAACTGACAATCTCTATTATGCTCCTTCAAGGCGTGTGCCAGATCAGAATCTCCCACGGATTTGTTCTCTTGATCCATGAGGACATGGGAAAGGAGCCCTTTCGTCAGCCAATGGGTCGTTATGATGTAGTCATAGGAAGCCATACGACCAGCGTTTGTGCCATGTTCCTGAACCAATTCTCCCACTTCCTCGTTTATTTCCTCCATCTTGCACTCATTCACTTGAGCCCACAACCCTTTTTCAATTTGCTCAATTTCTCCACGAATATCCAAGGGATTCTATCATGGAAGAAACAAGACGCTTGGTAGGATTTCTTATGTTCACGAGTTACTCGAGTCACCCTCATAGATTTTCCTTTCCTCGTCTTTTTCACAGTAGCTTTGGAATTGCTCCCCCTTGGAGCCATGTTTGTCAACCAATGGGAGAAATTGACCAACACACTCACACGCTGTCTAGAAATATTGAACAGAAGCTCCGAGAGTGTATAAAACTAAGAAACTTGCATGCAGTTTCAGGTTTTCCTGCCGAATTTATAGCCCTCCCGATAGTTCTCTCCTTAATTTTCCCATCATGGAAATGCCCTTCCCATCAATTCGCAGCATGTAATTTCCTTTATTGGAAAAATTAAGCACACTATCACAAAATATTTCAATAGATTCTTAAAACTTTAGACATTGGAAGCATTCTTTCTCAAAACCCTCATTGACAATGAATTTCACACTGATTTCATGGTTATGAGACAACTGAGGCGGATCTAGGAAAGTGATATGGAGCTTATGATTGGATTGAAAATATGATATATGTGGCTTATTAATATTCTTTGGCTGAGGAATTTTTACAAAAAATTCACTTACATCTTCCTTCAGTACTTTGTCTAGTTTCGAAACTAGGAAAACTAGAAACTAGTCTTTCTTTATCTTGTTCCAAACACCTCCAGAGATTTCCAATTTTCTTCTGGAAGGACCCTATGGGATTTAAAACATCCTAACATACCTCAAACACTCAATGTTCGAACCATAAAAATTATTTTGACATGTTATTCAAGTCTGCTCAAATTGGCCAATTTTGAACCTTGGACTAGTGAAACCCATATTGTCTCAAATGCTTCCAAAGGTTCTCGAATTGTGGTTGGAAGAGCTTGAGGGGTATTAGTACATTCTATTAGACACTTATACACTTATTTAATACATCCATGGCTTGCATTTATCAAGAAGGAGTGAAAGGGGAAAATACTAGGAAAATCGTTTTTAAAACCCCAACTAGTCTTGGACCTTTTTGGGTTCCCAAACACTGTACGAACTCCACTAATTTATGAACAGAGACTTGGAATGGATTAAGGATCTAATTGAAAACCAAATTGCAGCATTCATCAATATAGATAACTGTTTATTGCACCCTTCAAACATAGAGTGGTAAAACATAGACATTGTTTGGAAAATGGCGAACAATGAACATGGAATTGGTTGCATAAAATCTAATCAAATGCCCAAGGGAATTGCACAGAATAAATTGATCATAAATAGTACATCCTAGGATATTCGAACAGATTCTAAAACTTTGAGAAATATTGATATAAAACAGATGCAAAACTACCTCAAAAAGTCCATAAGAAAGTAGAGGGGAAACTAGCTCGAATTGATGGTTTGCTTGGAATGTTTACATAAAAGACATGGAATTTCGAGCTATGGCTCAAATGTGTAGCCCAATAGAGTGATATATATAAGATATCATAACAATGGATTAACCAAATCATCCTCCACAAGTTTCATACAACTATGAGTGCACCATCAACACTAGGAAATGGACATTAAGAGAAGATTTTGAGAAGAGATAGTGGAGAAAGACATGAGAGATAAAATTGAACTGTAGAGGGAATCAAAACTAAAACAAAGAACCTTCAACTTGGACAAGAATATTTCACCTTCAAAATTGGTTCAATAACAAGGAAGGTAAATACCCACCGTGCAATGGAAAAGCTAAAGCTCTCACAAATTGCAAAGATACAAATGAAAAATGACCAAAAGCTGACCCAATTTGACTTGCTCCTCTTTTAATAACCTCCTTGGCCTCCTTTCCCTCCAAGAACTCGAATTTCCCTCCTCTTGGTTCATTAACTCAAATTAGTGTTAATCTTGGTTATTACATTAACCCAAGTGACACTTGTCTTGATTTTGCTTGATCTCCTTCATGAATTTCAACTTGGAATCCTTCATGAAGCTTCCTTGTGCCCCACACACCTCATGCACCCTCTTTGTGTCTATTTTTAGCTCTTACATGTCATAAATGTCATAGAATCTGTCATACTGTCATAATAGTTGTAAGAGAATCTGTAATAAGTGCCATAGGGTGTTATAGGGTTGTCATAGAATATGTCATTGACTAGAAATAGCCATGTTGCTTTTAACCTTTCCCATGGGATTTACTTATCCCTCCAAATTCGAATTTGTGGAAAGTAAGAATATTACCTCATCTGGACCCTAGATATCCACTTATGCACCCCCAAGTCCAACTAGGACCCCATGTCACTTCATTTTGGAGCAATTAATGATTTTTCCATAATTTATTGGCATATTTTCCACCATCAAATTATAATTTTGAATTTTTATGAGAAACTATAGGGCTTGGGGTTAAATCTCAATATTTTAATTTTCCCACATAACCCTTAGGAATTGGATAGGAAAACTTAATTGTTTATCTGAAAATTATTTAATTAGGGAGATTACACAGTACCATCACAACAACACCTGTTTCCTTTCTCATCCCTTCAGTGTATGCATTCCTCCTATTGAGGACCTTGCCATAAAATTCCTTCATTATTATCAGGTTGGGGGTTTAAATGATCATTTCCCTGGGAATTAAATTGGTTAGTACTTTCGCTGGCTCTAGGAGGTGGGAAGTTATTGATCCTAGTGGAACTTGTATCCGCCGTGTGGGTGCTATCCTGCTCATCATGCGTGTGGCTCGTGTCACTGCCATTATGTCTTGAGAGTTGCGTATCCTGACTAGCAAGTTGGGTGCATTGGTGGACTCATTCTTCTGATCCAAAATCTTCCTGCTGGACATCTCTGTTTCATTTCTTTTCCACTTCCCCCACATTGGCCAGATGGTCGGTGACCTTATTGGCTTTATGCTTGAAATGAACAAAGGTCCATGCATGGGGTTCTCTTAGCTGGGCACTCATTTTTTTCACCTTGCATTTTAGTCTCTAGGTATCCGCCACCTTGGATAATCGTTTTCCATGCTTTAGATGTTGCACCATTTGGATGATAATTTTGAAGTCCCCTTCCACGATGATTGGCTCCTAGCTTTTACAGGCTACCAGATATAGGCCATAGAGTAGACTCTCTAGCTCCACAACATTGTTTGCATCATTTCCAATGAACCCGAAGTATACATGTAGAATGTCTCCTTCCTGATTCCTGATCACTCCCCCAAACCCTGCAGAACCTGGATTTCCTTTCAAGGAACCGTCGAAATTGATCTTAAAAGAACCAATGAGAACAGGGAACTAGGAAGTTGGGCTGTCTATGGGTGCCTTCTTTGATTTTTTTATGATCCATCCTTGGTCCGCTCTTTTCAGACCCCACATAGAAATGATTTTTTTCTCTAGGTCACCCATTTCCCAGTCTGTATCCTTTAATTTCATTATCTTGATTGTTTCCTAGATGTGGGCTTCAATTTTTCTCCAAACAACCTAAAAGGTGGAGCTTGAGTCTTGAAAGATTCTACAATTTCATTCCTTCCATACTTCCCACATCAGGAATTCTAGGAACATGAGACGGATACAAATGAAAATGGGATTTTGGAAAGCTTTTGAGTCCCAGTCCCCAAGGGTTTGATATGGTTTTCCACGAATGCAATTGGAGAGTCGAAAAATTTCTTCTCCTTTATCCCATAGCATTGATCCATACAGGAAAGAGTCCAAAAAATGGTCCATAGTCTCCTCTTCACATGTACACATATGACATTGTGAAATGCCTATGATGACCTGCCTCTTAATATCTTCCCCAGTTAGAATTCTTCGATTAATAACTAGCCATAGGAAGGTGGTCACTTTTGGCTAAGATTGGATTTCCATACCTTTTTCCAGGTTTCCTCTTCTGGGTTTTCCTCTTGGTTTGTCCAAAGCTCATAGGCCTCGGTGTTGAATGCACCTTTTGTGGAGTATCTCAAAGGAAAACCTGAGGCTTTCAAGAACGTATTAAGGAATTTCTTGAAAGTTCTAGCTTCCTAAATTGAAGAGTGTTCCATGAACATTGTGTCATCAACAAATTGTTGGTGAGTATGCTTTTCAGCTCCAGTGTGGATATTTAAACCCTTTATCTCTCGGCTTTCGGTCATGACTTTGATTAACCTACTTAGGCCTACATCCATCAAGATGAAAAGTAATGGAGAAAGAAGATCCCCCTGTCGGATGCCTTTGGATGGGATGCAGGGATTGATGGGATATCCATTGAGAAGAATTGAGAAGAAGGTGGAGGAAGTCATGTTCATTATCCATTCTATCCAATACTGGTTGAAACCATAGGCCTTGAGCATTTCTCTCATGAAATGACAACTTAACTTGTCATAGTATTTTGAAATATCCAACTTGAGTAGCATTCCTGGTAACTTTGATACCTTCAAATAATGGATCACTTCATGAACCAGAATGAACCCATCCAAAATATGGCAGCCCTCCACTAAACCTGATTGCTCCAGAGATATCATATTAGGGCAGATCGACTTTAGCCTATTGGCCATGACTTTGGTTATGATTTTATAAACAACATTAAACCACTTATACTATGAAACGAGAACTGTATACTATGAACAAGAACTCTAGATATAAAAACGACGATTTTTGCCAAAAAAACACCAAAACACCCCCCAAATAGAAAAGTGTTGATACCAGTATACACGATTTTTTTTTGTTTGTAAAAAATAGAGCCATGGCCTAAACATCCCATACTGTTGTTTACAAAAACTTTAAAATCAACCCCTAAATTGGAAAAAGTTTTTTTTCTTCAAGAGATAAATTACAACTTTTTTGAAACTTGCATAATAAACAAACAAAAAAATTCATAAATAATTTCACCACTCTAACCATAAAAACAACAAAGAAATTATGAGGCAATTCATAATGAAATAATATATTAGACCATACAAGAACAAATGATTCATATAAATATTCAAAAACTCATGTAGAGTTTCAATTACAAACATCATACTAATAAAAAACATCTAAAATGCTTCATGTGAAATTATTTAAATTCATCCTTGTGAAAAATTTAAAAAAAAAATTAATAACTACCCCCAACCCCCCTAAACTATATATTAAAAATAAAAATTAGAAAAACATTAAAATTACCCCAACCCCCCTAAACTACATATTAAAAAATTAAAAAAAAAACATTAAAAACTACTTGAGTTGACGAAGAATTTTCCACACTTAAAAAGACTAACACCCGGTGAGAGCAAAGCAAGGTTTTTAGCGTTAGAATTTAAACTTGGCTTCATGGTCTTTGAAATTAAATGAGTTGTTTATTGTTAAATCCATATACTATTACTCAATTTCAATAATATTATCATTGCAAATGACTTCATAGGATTCCTTATGCCATAATTCTTATGTGGCTCAAGTGTACATATCACAAACTTTGCACTTAAATAGAAAATTGTGTATGAAAGTGGAGATGTGGAATTTTGTATACATATTATTGGAAAGACAATTGTCGAGAATATGTCACGAGTTTGCAAGTAACTAAAATCCTATATTATATTGGTTCCATTGCTGCAATTGTAATGAGTTGTCGACAAAACAATAGTATCTATGAATTGAACATAAAATATGAAGAGTCTACATAGGACACTGCAATTGTGAGTATGTTTTCAATTGTGAGTATGTTTTCATTTGCATCTTCTATATTCCTTCACTATTGACCCTTTCAGACATGTTCCTTGAATTTCTTTGTAACAAAATATATGCAAGTCCAAATGCAAACTACTTCAAGAAAGTAATTTCACTGTATGCTCATTTTTTTAAAAGATTAAATGTTAGATACTTTTAGTACTTTGTTGCTGCTTTCTTTTTTGACAAACATACAAGTTTTCCAATTCTATGTGCTTTGATTCATTTTTTACAATCTATACAAAAGAAACTAAATAAATACATATATTTTATATTGCAAGTGCAAAGAATTCTAGATGTCAAAATTGTTTATACACTTCATTCTTGCAACTTCTTTACAATCAGATCTATGCTACTATGTTAAATGCTATTTAAAAAAACAATGTTATCTTACAATCATAGTCTTCACTACATAATATAAAAATGAAGATAAGTATAGTAGATATACTCTAAGGCGACATGTTCATGAAAAGATACTACCAAAGCTAATTGAAGTTTCATACGAACAATACAATAATGACATTTCATTGACTCCATAGCTACTTTGAAGTTAATAAATTCTCTTGTCAATACTTAAAAGCTAGAATCAAGAACTCGTAAAGCTTAAACCATTGATCATTAGGCTTTATTTTCATTTATTATAGAAACAATTTTTGTTTTGTTTTTTGTTAGAGTAAATTAAAATAACTAACATATCAAGTTGTCCATTGATTTCTTGCGAGTCTCATATTCATCTTCGAGGAAGATTAAATTATTATTATTTTTAAAGGAGATTTGTAATGAGTTTGCAATGAAACAATATGTTTCAAATTTCAATTCATAATGCAACAATATGTTTGAAATTTCAATTCATAATGCTTTTACGGTTTTCATAAGTGAGTGATGGATTGGAAGCATAGTTGTAAGATCTGAATTGAATTCAGATAGAATTCATGTTGATACAATAAAATATAAAACTCCAAAGCATGGTTTACTAATAAAAAAAATATCTAAAATACTTTTTCAAATTCTTATAAATTTACGATCCCTCCAACAAAAGAAAATTGTGAATCAAAGAAAATAAGAATTTACCATCATTCCAACAAAAACTAATGTGCCTTATTACTAATGCGTTATTACTATTACATATAGTTTTTTAATTTAAGTTTTATTTTATATGTAATTGTTATTTTAATTTTAATTTTTAGTATTTATTATTTATCAAAAAGTAAATATATGTAGTTTTTTTATTCTATTTTTTAAAGTCATTTTATATAAAAATAGATTTGTGTAGTTTTAATTTTAATTTTTAAAGTTTCCAATGAATAATGAATGAGAATGAATGAGATGTTAAAATTTGGAATGATTATCTTATATATAATCTTATTTTTTTAAAAGATGTCTTGTTATCTATGTATAGTTTCCGAATCGTCTTAGAATCCGTACTCAAATCTTGCTACTATGCTTTGAAAGTACAATGCATTAATTTCACTTAGAATCGCATTTGTGAATCCTTAAAAAAGTTAATCACTATCAGATTTAGCAGAGTGGGATTGAAATCCTACAATTTTATAATAACTACATCCACTGAACCACATAAATTGCATTGAAGTTGAGTTTGATTGAGAGATGAGAAATACCATCGGCCGGACTCTCGGATTGCCTGCAATCCTGCTGAATCCAAACTAATAATTACAAACAAGATGGAAATTGAAGAAGAAATATGGAAGAGATTGTCGGAAGACTTGTTGTTTCAAATCCATCTTGAGGTTTCGCGCTGTCTGTAAAAGTTGGAATGAATTTTTTCGGTATTCAGAGTTCAAAACTTTAACGTCCACCTTAGTCTTTTGTAGCACTCCCGCATTTCTTATTGTGCACAAGCTGGATCGCTCATATAAACAGTCGAGATGGACCCTCAACGACTTGTGGATCGGGGTTGACATCAGCTACGAATTCTACAGACTGACTCTGGATTTCCTTCCAAAACCTGCTCAAGTTGTGGCCGGTTGCACAAGCTTGCTTTGTTGTTCTGGAATTGAATTGGAATTTTGAAAAAGTCGGTGGATGTTTCAATAATTAATTCGTAACTTCTGCTGTGGCGCAGTACACAGCCTCGTATCAGTTTCAGTGGGAAACACTCTTTTAAGCATGAATTTATTCGACAGATTCTTGTCTAAAGGTACTTTTATAAACGATACTCATATACAGGTGCTGGACAGATTCTTGTCTAGAGGGACTTTTACAAACGACACTCATATACAGGTAACACTCTTCTTAAGCATTACTCGACAGATTCTTGTCTAGAGGGACTTTTACAAACGATACTCATATACAAGTCCTGGCTATCTCCTGAGTGACGCCGCCCCTCACAGGCGGCCCTTTGGCGTCCAAGTGAGCGGAGGAGTGTGAGCTCCGCTCACTTGGACCACGAGCGGCCCTTTGGCGAACAAGTGAGTGGAGGAGTGTGCAAACAAAAATATGCTCACCCGATGAATATGATATTGACAAGAAGGAATGGCGACGGGTATCCATGTTCTGGTAATTGTATTGACTAAATAAACATATGGTTCAGAAATGCAACAGAGGATGCTCTTGCAAACATCCACAGGCATGCGATTACACAAAGGAAGCATTACTTTGTTAATTTTTGAGCCATTTCTACTATATCCCAGCTTTCCGCACCATTTTCATCACCCCATTCCAGCTAAACGAAAAAACCTGGCCATTCACTGCAAGAAAATCGACAACTGCTCTAAATCATAAATACTATCTCTTTTTGAAGTTCGATATATTTGTTGGCCATTCACTGCCAGGCCTAGGAAACCACCCCGCCACTTTCTCGCTGAGATCGGAACAGAAGGTTGTGTTTCCTTCGAATTGTTGATCATCTATTGTATATCCATATCTTTATATATATCTATTTGCGTCTTTTTTGATGTGGCTATAACAATTTATAAATTTGTGTATTTTTAACTTCCCCAAACCTGTAGACCCACGTAGCGTTTGCATGGCAAGAAGTGGAGGCGTACCAAGACAGATTCTCCCACTACAATCTCTTCCAGCAGGATTGCAGGCAATCCGAGAGTCCGGCCGATTGTATTGCTCATCTCTCATTCAAACTCAACTTCAATGCAATTTATGTGGTTCAGTGGAAGCAGTTATTATAAAATTGAAGTAGGATTTCAAAGCCGCTCTGCTAAATCTGACCGTGATTAACTTCTCTAAGGATTCACACACGCGATTCTAAATGAAATTAATGCATTGTACGTCAAAGTCCATTACTCACTTATGATGTCTGTTAAATATTTTTTAATAAGTAATTCTGCTCTTTGGAATAAGTGTAGTATTTTCGTTGCATTAAATTTATGAAATGTATCCTCGTCTTCATCCTCACTCCTCAGCGCACGTAAAGTCCTGCAGATCAGTAGAAAAAACAAAAGCATTACGAATTGAAATTTCAACCATATTGTTATATTGTTTCATTGCAAACTCATTATAAATCTTCTTTAAAAATAATAATAATTTAATCTTTCCAAAGATGAATATGAGACTGGCAAGAGATCAATGAACAACTTGATTTGCTAGTTATTTTAATTTATTCTAACGAAAAAACACAGAAATTATCTTTGCAATAAATGAAAATAAAGCCTAATTATCAATTATTTAAGCTTTACGAATTCTTGATTCTCATTGATCAATCTGAGAGAAAGATCTTCTGTGACGGTTTGTAAAATTTGTTTGATTTTATGTCAATTCTGAAAGGGACCAATGAAACTTTTTATAATGGTTGGCTGTAGCGTTCGCGAGATAGAACAATAAAACAATGTTGGCATAGGTGTTGGTCTCGAATCCGGTTAAAAGAAAAAAATTTAGAGTGCCTAGCTTTAGCTTTGCGTGAGATAAAACAATACTTGTAATGTCTACAGTGTTGGTGTCGATTCTCGAAGGGGTGAATGGCTGAAAGTTGAAGGCAAGGAAAAACCACTTAAAACCTATCAAATAGGGATCATATTTTATGGTCATATAAAATTATTATTTTTATGATCAGTATTGTAAAGGGGCCACGATAGGATTTTTGGGTACCATTTCAATGGAGTTTGGAATATTTTCTTAAAATTTTAAAAATTAGTATTAAATTTGTTCAATATGGGTGTGAGTTATTTGAAATCTGTCAAATGGAGTTTGGGAATATTTTCTTAAATTTTTAAAAATTAGTATTAAATTTGTTCAATATGAATGTTTTGAGTTATTTGAAATCTATAAATCTATTAAAACCATAATTTAAACAACATAAAATCTAGATTTGTTTAGAATAAAATGGGTGATTTTTAATAGAAAATTATCTTTAACATACCATATTATCAAACTCTTTAAATTATCTCAACCCAGCCTAGATGCATGAGAAGATGAACTTTAATCATAATAATTTATTTATTTTTACAACATGATTAACATTTCAATACCTAACATTGTTACATTATATATTATCACAATACATTGACCACATACATTATTAGTATTGTTACATCATGTATTGTTAATTGTTATTATTAGAACATTAATTTATGGACTTATAGTTTGTTTGATTTTTATGGTTTTCCAATTTTGCTTTGACAAGTGAGGTTGTGTAACACTTCCTTCCCTACTATGATTGTATTAATTTTTTAAATATATGATAAGAAATATAATTGCAACATAATAGATATTTTTGTTATAGATGAATTTTTTCAATAAAGGAACATGAATTTTAAGGAGAGGAAAAAGGCATAGGCCTAATGTATTATAGGAAAAAGGTGGGCCGAACAGAATTATATGCCATATTCATTTTGATGTTGAGTTCAATGAGTTTAACTGACTCATATAAAATGGTCATTTGTTTAGGGGGTAGGTTTTAATTTGTTTTTCTATTTTTTTATTATATAGTTTAGGGGGGTTTAGGAGGGGGGTTTAGAAATGAGCACTTTGGGCATCTTGCAGACAGAGAAGACCCAATGGAAGAGAACATTGATGTCCCTGAAGAAAACCAAGCTCCATAAAATTCCAATTTCGATGAAGAATTTGGCCTGCATGATATTGTTGATTAGTTTCATGTCTTGAAGAAAATGTTAAATTTGACTATTTTTTGATAAAATATTAATAATGTTTTGACTTTCAGACTTTATTTTAAAAAAAAAAATTTACATATTTTTAATATGTTTTTTAAAAATATATGGTATATTTTTTCTTGAATTTATGGGATTCGTCACTTTTCGGAAAATATTATGAAATAGTATCATTTTTATACAAAAAATCTCTAAAAATTGATTAAAAATAGTTTTAAATTTCTTTATTTTTTGGAATTTTTTACAATTTTGTCAATAAAAATGTCTTATTTTGTCCATAAAAATGTCGTATTTTATAGGAAAAATTGCAAAATGTATATGTTTTTTATTATAAATTGCTTATAATGTATGTTATTTTGTTAAATTTCTAAAAACACACTTGAAAATAGAAATTAACTATATTTTATGACAAAGATAATTCAAAGGCGCATAAAAATGAAAATGTGTGATACTGGTATCAACCCTTTTTGAAACAGAGGTAAAAATAGCTACTAAAATTAGGAGAGAGAAAAACGAGAACTATGTCAAGTTCTCGTTTCATAGTATAAGTGGTTATTACAGAGATCAATGGGTCTAAATTTACCTGTGGAGTCTGCTCCTTCGGTATTTGGAATAAGGGATAAAAAGGTCGCATTGAAGGCTCGAAGAATCCCTTTGTCCTGTCTTCAATCTTCCACAATACGCCATAATTCTTGCTTGATTAAATCACAGAAGTGGTGGAAGAAATTCTTTGTGAATCCATCCGACCTAGGATATTTTCCTTTCACCATTTGATGTACAACTTCCTCGACCTCCCTCAATTCCATCGCCTTGTTTAGGAGTTTGTTCTGTTCAGGAGTTACTGACAATGGGATGTGATGGGTGATTTTTGCAATATGCTCCAGCCTGTCAGCCCTATCCTCCTTCATGATTGTTCTAAATTAATTTTCCAGCTCTTCCTCGGTTTCCTCCCTGGTTTCCATATATTTCCCTGTATCCTTCTTTAGTCTATTTATCCTAGTTTTTTTCCTATGCTCGATTACATATCAATGGAAAAATTTGGTACTGCGTTCCACATCTTGGAGCCATTGATTTCTCGATTTTTGTTTCCAATATATTTCCTTCTGTCGTTCTTGGGCATTGAATTTTCATGTTTCTTTAGCTCCTCATAATATCCATTAGTCATTCCTTCCCTTTGGATTGCTTCTAACTGCTCTAACGGTCGTTTTTTGGTCCTAGAAGATATTTCCAAATTCCTCTTTATTCTAGGTATGGATCCTTTCTTTCAGAGCCTTTAATTTCCCTTGAAATTGGTACATATGAGTTCCTCTAAGAGAGTCTATGTCTTCCCACCATTGTTGGACTAATAATTTAAAGTCCTTGTGTTCTAGCCATAATTTCTCAAATATGAAAGGTTTTCTACTTTGGGTACATGTCCCATCCCACATAAGGCTAACTCACTAGTGGTTAGAGCCTTAGATGGGAGGACCAAAGCAGTCAAATCTCCACCTCCATTAGCTAATCCTTCTAATATTAGGAATCGATCCAGCCTAGAGGCCACATGGTGCTCTCTCTCATGTTTGTTGTTCCAAGTAAACCATTTGTTCCCTGTTTCCATGTCCACAAATCGATTCCATGTCCACCAACCAATTTTATTCTATAAATTCTTTAAAGTCTTCATTGGTTTCTCCTAAAACCTGTTTTCCTCCCTTTTTCTCCTCCAAGGAAATAATCATGTTGAAATATTGTCCAATGATCCATTTCTTGTCTCCTATCCACCTTGCTACCAATGATAGACTTTCCAAAAAGGAATCCTTCCGAGGAAGAATGCTCAGGCCATAAACATTCATCAAGACTCCTCTCACCGAGGTGTTGCGGATATGGAATTATGCTGATAGGAGAATCTCGTGGACCAAAAATTTTTTAAGCTAATTTATTCTAGGTTCCACATGATGTCCAACCCTCCTGCTGTGCTCTAAGCATCAATTGCCATTGTCTCCCTTTCTCTCCATATTTTACTCCCTACTTGCTTCATGGTTCCTACTCCACATTTTGTTTCCTACAAAAGAACTATCATTGGTTTCTCCATTGGCAACTTGTTTCGTAGCATTTTAATTTTGCGTGGGTGATTTACCCCACGAATGTTCCATGTTAACACCTTCATTGGGAAACTCGGTTAACTTCAGAAAAATATGCCCTGATGGTAGGGTAATAGCGTGATTCCACCAATTTGGTTCCCACCTCTGCGATTCTTTGCTTATTCATATTCCTTCCTCTAGATGCTTCCTTTTGCTTCCCTTACGAGGATATGATGCTACACCCAGCTACATGGTAGATTTTTTCTTAAGAATGGCTTCTTGTAGAATCTCAATTTGTTTGCACGGGACATAACCATTCCCTTTCTTGTTGGATTCCTTCTATATCTCATCCAAACCTAGTTCCCTAGATCCATATCCTCTGCCTCCTCTCGCTAATCATCTTTCATTTAATCGATTTGTTTATCCCGACCTTCCATGGTAACTGGGGGGGATTCTATGGTCTTCTCCTCTTCATGGCTACTTGTTTTTCGGCCATCCCTTCCCTGATCTTCTAGTTCCTCCCCTACTGTGTTTAAAGTATCAAATCTATTAGCAATGGTTGTCTTATTTCTGGTATTTTGTTTGTTTTTCATATTATTATTAGATTTATTCCCTTGTCTTCTTTTGTTATGTACCTAGGTAAAACCCTCCTTTTCCCCTCTGTTTTCTTGAGCCCCTTTGGGAGTGGTTGGAATGGGGTGTTTGTGTGGGAAATCTCTATTTAGGTTCCCGTATGTGTGACACTACCTACATTTGAATGGGAGTTGTTAATATTCAATCGGCTGGACCCAATCCTCGTCCTCCCATGTCATATTGATGGCCTCAGGAAGCTCCCTATTTAGATCCATATAAACATAGATCCTCACAAAGGAGGTGTATCTGTGTTGTTTTTTTTGTTATGAGACTTTCACAAACTTGCCCAGGGTATTTCCTATGTCCTGCAGAATATCAAGTTCCCAGTACTTGCATGGAAATGAATATAGGTGGATCCAAACCAGGGCGATGATTATCTCTTCCTTTTCAGGGTTGACACATTATTTCCATGGGCGTAGGTACATCCTCGCTAAAAAGAAAAAGTAGGGTCCTCCTTCTAATATTCTATCTTCCTAGTTGAAAAATATGATTGTAAAGAAGCCCTTCGCCCCTAGGTGTAGGTCATAATGGACCTTAGGGTTCCATGTTTCCTTGATCCACCTAAGGAGGTCCTTTTACTTTGGCCAGATCCCTATGAATTTTTTGATTAGGGATTTTTCCTTCCACTGTTTAACCCACTCCCTCAAATTATCCAATCTTGTATGGAGAAATGGCGTTTCAGTGGATCTCAAAAAATAACCTCCATGTCTGCTCGCCACTTCACGTCTCTCCTAATATCCCCTTTCCTCCCCTTCAAAGCATTGCATACCTCCCTCCGGTTGGTTCTTTGTAGTCATTTTCTCAGGCCCCGTAGGTCATCGCACGTTGGAGGGGGCAGGGGGCAGATCCCCCTCCTGGGAATTCCATTGGAGAAACCCTAACATTAACCTCATCTCTTCACTCTAGTCGCTTCAAATCCAAAAATCAGAGCCGCAAAACATTAACCAAAGATAAGATGTTCGAACAAAGTTAGTGTTACAACTATATTCAAATCCACAATAAATATTACATTTTAACATAGTCTTTTTCACCATTAAAGAAAATTTCTTGTGGCTAAATAAGTTGTTATTTTTATATTCCCTATCATAGTTAATTAAATTTATGACCTAATCTTGTAAGTGATATTAGACGATTCGCTGAATTCAGATTTCAAAGAAACTTCGGTAAGAGAAATTCAAAATCATGTGGAAGATCAACAAGTAGGAAGAGGATAAATGTAAGTATCGTTTGTTGGGAGTGTCATAGAAAAGGCACAAGAATCCAAAAATGACTAGAAGGAATTTTTAGTTAGGTACTCTCGAAAAAAGGATAACAAAGGGGAATGCATTATTCATGCTCTTAATCTCAAGGGCATGATGAAGTTAGGTTATTGCATTTTGGAGCCTCCTTTGCATTAAACTAAATTAGTTTATGTATTGAATTCGAAAATAATAAATAGGATAGAATGAAAATAAATATAAAATTTATATAATATAGAAAATATATTTCGATTTATATATATTTGTGATAAGTTAATTGTAATGAAAATTTAGAAAAGTAATTTTTGACTTGAATTATTAGAGATGTATGTATAACTTATTAAAATATGGTGTAAAAAGATCAAATAAAGGAAACTTAATTAGCTTGTGGAATCTATCAGTTTTATATATGTAAAATTTGTATAAAAGCAAAAGCCTATGTATTTTAATTTTTTTTTTGGTTTGCTAGAGTGTTTGTGACTTTCAAGACTAGCCCGTGGTCTAAGAAACCATGAACTAGGGGCATATAAGTCATCAAAATCACTTAGGGATTGGACTCGGCCTGGGCCACACCAACCCTTAGCATGGATGGATTTTTAGGTGTCTCCTCCCACTACTGTGGAGTTTCGAACCTTGGGCCACCTAACAAAGAAAACCCTTAGATGTTGAAGATTGTGTAACTTCATAATATATTCTTGTTTTTTATTATTGTACTCCCTTCGGGGAATATTTAAATTGTATTTTATCATATAAAAGTCCCGAAAGAAACAATGTAAACCCTACTTGCTAAGTCAACTAAGAATAATCCAAAAGAAACATTAAATAAGAGTAATTTAATGTTTCCCTAGTGAAGTCGGACCTATGAGTTAGACAAGTCGGCCCCATAAGGAAAAGTCACTTGGGAAACAAGTATAAATAAGAGGGTTTCCCTCCTCATTTATATCATCACTCACTCAAGCAAGTTCGCTTCACAAGAGAGAGAAGGACAAGTTCACTAGAGGAGAAGAGTAGCTACATTGTGAAGACATTTTATCTTTGGTTTTCTATCATATATAGTCTCAGGATATTTTTGGAAGAGATTTAGCTCTTCATTGTACTAGTTTGACATTGTACTTGCTGACGAATCTACATTGAAGAAGTTGTTAGGTTTTCTTCCCTTGAAGGGTTTCCCAAAGGGAAAATATTTATGTCTCTTTTGTATGTTGTGCTTGTCTATCTTCCAGTGATCCTATTGCTTATTGTTATTGTGATATAGTAGAAATTAATTAATTAATATCCAACCTAACTACTATTCAAGTACAAATTGATTAAACTAGGGCTTCTTGTTCTAGGAACTTCCCTCCACAGATTAGATTGAAAAGGAGGTCAATCTAATTCTCTATAGGAGGGTGCAATTTCCCGTGGAAAAAGATTTCAAATCTGAGGATTTCAATTTTGACCTCATCACTATTGCTTGAGAAAACTAGGGCATCATATTTTTGGCAGTTCTTTCCACAAATATGGAAGAAGAATACCTTTGCTCAACTTGCCTTAGGGAGGTGCATCTATTCCTTGGATCAGAATTGCAAGATTCACAAGTTGAAAAATTAGGTTTTCTATAACAATCCCTAGGTTAACAAATTTCTGAAGGGCATTGAAGAAACCCCCTTATTTGAGCATCTCAATTGGTAAGTTCTATAATCTTTATTTCCATTTGAGGTTCTCATATGATCAAGATGACAAACAAAACCAAGCTTGAGGATAAGCTTGGAGGATCCGATAACTTTCGAGAATGGGAGTATAGAATTCTTCTCATTCTAAAAGAAAATGACTTGGAGAAGTATGTTAAGGAATAAGTTGCAGCGCCAGAGGGAGAGAAAGACATAAGAAGAATATGGTTAGGGATTAAAGGATCATTGTTGATTCTATTAAGGATCACTTGATCCCTCATGTTTCATCCTTGATGACTCCCAAGGAAATGTTTGATTCCATAACCAAATTATATGAAGGGAAGAACATCAACCGAAAGATGACCTCGAGAAGTCAACTCAAGAATGTAAAAATGCAAAATTCAAATACCATCCAATATTACTTCACAAAGGTCTCTCAAATCAAGGAACAACTCAAATCCATTGAAGACACAATCAAGGAAGATGAAATTGTAATGACTACCTTGAATGGCCTTCCAAGGTCATGGGAATCCTTTATTCACGGGATATGTTCTAGAAGGAAGTTAACAAATTTTAGCAGACTATGGGAAGAATGCATGCAAGAAGAATCTAGATTGGTAGCCAGAGAAGAAAAGTTGGGTAATGATGAAGATCAAGCCTTAGCAGCTCATACAAAGAAATGAAAGTTTAAGAAGGAAGATCATCCTCAGAAGAAACACAAGAGGTATCATAAGTCTCACAGGTCCTAGAAATATTACACATCAGTTAGATGCTACTCTTGTCAAAAGATGGGACACATTGCAAGGAATTGTCCCCATGCAAAAGATCAAGACAATAAAGAAAAGAAGAAGAGGTATCATGCTCATGCCACAGAAGATGATGAGCATGTTCACAAGAAGGCAAGAGAAGATTCTTCAAGTGAAGAAGAATATGTTTTGATTTCTGCTCTTACAGGTACTGTCACTCATGGGAGTGATACTTGGAATGTTGATAGCGGTTCCTTCAAGCACATGACATGATTCAAAGACTCCCTCACCAAATTGATAGAGAATCATTCACCTCATAAGGTGAAACTTGGAGATGAATAGTAGTATCCCATAAAAAGGGGTAGGAGAAGCTTCCTACAAGGTAATCTCTAGCAAAAACATAAAAATGAAAGATGTATTGTATGTACCAGGTTTGAATAAAAATATCGTTTCCATATTAGCATTAGAAGAGAAATGATTTAGAGTTACTTTTGTTGATGGCCAAGTTCTTATGTGGTCAAGAGGAAAGACTATTAATGATGCAGTTGCAATTGGAGAACAAGATGGGGGATTGTACAAATTGAAGGGTCAATCTGAGCAAGCCAAGATTCATAACACAGTAGACCTGTGTGAACTTTGGCATAGAATATTTCATCATATCCACTAGAAAGGCTTATCAATTATCAGTAAGTTGGTGGTAGGTCTACTAAAGATCCAGGAAAACCACGATGGTGTATGCAAAGGATTTGCTCATGGAAAGAATGTGAAGAGTCTGTTTCCATGCAGTGATAGCAAAGCCAAGGGAATCTTGGATATTGTACAATCAGACGTATGCGGACCAATGTCATCAAAATCACTAAGAGCGTATGCATATTATGTTTCTTTTACTGATGACTATTCTCATAAAACTTGGATTTACTTAGCAAGGCTATTTTGATTCATATTGGGATGATAGTGTCACAGATAGGAAGAGTACTTCTGTATGTTTCTTTAGTTTGGGACCATGAATGATTTCTTGTTTCAACAAGAAGAAGACTCGTGTGGCACTGAGTACAACATAAGAAGAGTATATGGCAGCATGTTCGGCTACCACAGAAGGAGTATGGATTCAAAAGTTACTTGCAGGGTTATTTGATCTCGAGTTAAAGGTGACTTGTATTTTCTGTGACAACCATAGTTGTGTGAAGGTATCCAAGAACCTAATGTTTCATGACAAGTCCAAGAATATTGAGATCATGTACCATTACATCATAGATATGGTACAAAAGGGAGCAGTGAAGATCCAGTATATTGTGATAGACGAGTAGACAGTCGATGGGTTGACCAAGCCTCTATAGAGAGTAAAGTTTGAGTACTTCAGGGACAAGCTTTCCATGATGCAGAGAGATGTCCCTCGTATGAGGGAGGGATGAGCCCGATATATGATTTAGGGGATGTAGTTGATGATGTGATAGCAAGAGGTGGTCATTCATGGGAATGTATTACTGGTCTCTGTGACGACTAGGGAGAGTGACCAGTTCAGGATGTTTGGAGAGAGCGACTATATGTTGGTATATTGGAGAGAGTGACCATACTTTTGTATGCGTATCCAAACAAGGTGCATATCCAGTTAGAGCTAGTATGTGTGTGTGCACTGGAGAGAGTGACCAGATCATGAAGATTGGAGAGAGTGACCATATAATGACAGGTTGGAGAGTGTGACCATACTTGTGATGACTGGAGAGAGTGACAATACGTTGGAAGGTTGGAGAGAGTGACCATACTTGTGATGACTGGAGAGAGTGACCATAATTTTGTATGTGTATCCAATCAAGTATGCGTATATAACTGAGCATGTGTATCTAGTAGAGTATGCGTATCCAACCAAGTATGTGTATCCAATCGATTTGTGTATCCATTCAGATGTGTGTCTAGATTCTATGTGAGCTAGAAAAAGTACCGTAATGATGTAATGTGTGCTCTTCGATTGTTGATGAGTTTCTGCTAATGTGTCCCCAGATGTATGATCATGATAGATGCATGTTTGAGATGATAGCTTTCTTGTGGAGAAAATCTTGTGATATATAGATTCAAGAGATGTAAAAAATCAATGGTTAGAGTATAGAGTTGCAACAACAGGGATGATGATCGTGTCCGTAGAATACCTTCCTTGTTAAGAGGGAGCATTGAAGATTGTGTAACTTCAGAATATATTATTGTTGTATCATTATTGTACTCCCTTAAGGGAATATTCATATTGTATTTTGATTATATAAAAGTTTTGAAAGAATCAATGTAAACCCTACTTGCTAAGTTGGCTCAGAAGAACCCAGAAGAAACATTAAATAAGAGTAATTTAATGTTTCCCTAGTGAAGTCAGACCTAGAAGTTAGACAAGTCGGCTCCATAAGGAAAATTCACTTGGGAAACAAGTATAAATAGGAGGGTCTTCCTCCTTAGTTGTATCTGTTGGGATTTTCCTATACTCCATCCTAGTCCTAACATCATTTTCCATTTTTGTATTTTAAGTCATGCATGCATGCAATTGCATGCATCCCAGTCATCAGTCCCAACACCTAGGCGTCAGTTAACTAGCCCTGAGAGCTTCTTTCTGATCAGTTTTATCCCTCCTAGTGCTTAGTGCACCCTCCTTTCACCTACCACTTGTGAAAGGTGCCCTCTCTCACCTACCACTCAGTTGCCTTTCAGTAAGTTGAGTTATCTTTAGATCATTCCTTGATTTAAGGCTAGATTGACTCTCAACTGATTGTATCACTCCGATGGACCTCCAGTGAGACTAGAATGCCTATTCTGACTCTAGTTAGCTCCTCATGCGCCCTCCACTAAGCCTTCTTCACCACATTAGTGATGCCATGTGCCAGTTACATCTACCACACTCAGTTAGACTCAATTTGACACCTGGTTGACAGTTACTTGTGCATTGATGACTCCATTGATGATGATCGGGACTCTTAGTTGTGCTTTGATGACACTCCATTGATCTGATGATCACTCCATGAAGGATAATTCAAATTTCCACCTTGGCATTCGAATGCTCACCATTGTATTATTTATTTGTCCATATTGTGATTAATGAATTAGTGTGTTATGTTATTCTGCTTCTATCCGAGTTCTACTGTATCATAATTCTGTTGCTCCTTTACACTGCATTCACCACTCTTCTTCTATTTTTCTGCTTAATCTTAATATTTCTTGTGGGGCATACATCATCTCTTAGATCTGCTGTGAGGATTTTCACATGGTATCAAATCCTGTTGAGAGTATTGTCTATCTCCATTCGTGAGAGTTTTTTTTGCAAGTTATTATCAAGATTTTGAGAGCAAGCCCACTGTTGCATTGGCCCTCCTTGATGGTCTCTCTGATCATGAGTCGGTATCAAACATATCTCATATTGAAGTTGTCCAAAAAGAAGAAGAACTTGCATATTCTACACTCATGCTCCAAATTTCTTCTATTTTGAATTCTATGCCAGCTCACACTCTAGAAATTGCAAAGGTTCTTAAATCCTTTTTTGCACAAGAGTCTGTTGGTTTGCATCATGATCTATTGAATGTTTCAGAGGTCAAATCAACAATTGGAGGTAATTCATTCGCTCTCCTTGATCACTCACCTCTTATGTACTACTATATGATCATTTGTACATGCTCTCAGAAGTTTATTGAAGATGTAGGGCGTTGCCATTCGCTTGGGATAATTTCTCATGCATTTTATGGTTTTGATTTCACCTCTACTAGTTCAAAGGATATCTCAAGAATCCATTCATTAAGTCTTGGAGCTGATTTAAAATCCAAGCAATCACTACTTGGGATAATTTCTCATGCACATCATGGTTTTGATCTCACCTCTATTGGTTCAAAGGAGATCTCAAGAAACCATTCTTCAAGTCTTGGATCTGATTTGGATTCAACGCATTCACTACCATGTGATGGTTCTTTTGGGCATAATCTCACCTATGATGGTTCGAAGGAGAAAATAAAAGAATATATACACATTCATGGATTTGATCCTACCTCATCTGATTCGAATCACAGGTTCCAGGATCATCCTCATACTTTTGGATTTTTTCTTATCACATTCGATCTGAAGAGCAAGTACAAGCACATGCTTTTTGAGCATGAACCACTTCTTCCCAAGAAGATACCTCCAGACATATGACCAAGCATCACACTTGCTTGAGTTTGGATCATTAATTTTTGGTGTTCCCTACAGTCTATTTTGAGGGGGGGTATTTTTCCCATGAGGTTTTCCCCATTTCCTTGGTTTTTTGACTATTATTATTATTCATTGTATTGGGAGACTATTGGTCCTAGTTACCAGGGCCCAGGATGGATTAAGGGGGGGTGTTGTGATTTTCCTATACTCCATCCTAATACTAACAACATTTTCCATTTTTACATTTTCAGTCATGCATGCATTCATGAAATTGCATGCATGCATGCAATTAAATGCATCCCAGTCATCAGTCCCAACACCTATCCCTCAATTAGCCAGCCCTGGAAGCTTCTTTCTGATTAGTTTTATCCCTCCTAGTGCTTAGTGCGCTCTCCTTTCACCTACCACTTGTGAAAGGTGCCCTCTCTCACCTACCACTCAGTTGCACTTCAGTTAGTTGAGTTATCTTGAGATCTTTCCTTGATTTAAGGCTATATTGACTCTCAACCGACTGTATCAATCCAATGGACCTCCAACGAGACTAGAATTCCTATTATGACTCTAGTTAGATCCTCATGCGCCCTCCACTGAGCCTCCTTTACCACATTAGTGCTTCCATGTGCCAATTACACCTACCACACTCAGTTAGACTTAGTTTGACACCTGGTTGACAATTACTTGTGCATTGATGACTCCACTGATGATGATCAAGAATCCTAGTTGTGCTTTAATGACACTCCATTGATCTGATGATCCCTCCATGAAGACTAATTCGAATTTCCACCTTGGCATTCAAATCCTCACCCTTGTATTATTTATTTGTCCATATTGTGATTAATGAATTAGTGTGTGATGTTATTATGCTTCTATCCAAGTTCTACTGTATCATAATTTTGTTGCTCCTTTACACTGCATTGACCACTCTTCTTCTATTTTCCTGCTTAATATTAATCTTTCTTGTGAGGTATACATCATCTCTTAGATCTGCTGTGAGGATTTTCATAGTATCATGACCCACTCAAGCAAGTTCACATGACAAGAGAGAGAAGGACAAGTTCGCTAGAGGAGAAGAGTAGATCCATTCTGAAGACATCTTATCTTTGGTTTTCTATCTTATATATTCTCAGGATATTTGTGGAAGAGTTTTATCTCTTCGTTGTACTATTTTTACATTGTACTTGCTGATGAATCTATATTGAAGAAGTTGTTGGGTTTTTTTCCCTTGAAGGGTTTCCCAGAGAAAAATCTTTGTGTCTCTTTTGTATGTTGTGCTTATCTATCTTTTAGTGATCGTATTGCTTATTGTTATTATGATATAGTAGAAACTGATTAAATATATAACCTAAATACTATTCAAGTACAAATGATAACATTAGAAACCAATTGCAGTAGTGGGACATGAAACCTATGTATTTTAGAATTATGATATACATAAAATAAAAATGAATAAAAATAGAAAACACCTTTTTTCTTTAAAATGACATATATTTGGAATCTACATATAGAGTTCTATATGCATGTGCAATTTAATCACTGATGAATATGTGGACCAAATTTAAAAACTTTGTAAAAAATGGAGATAATAGCAGGGTGCTCAAAAAATGAGTTTGTTATTGTTTATGACGTTTGAAACCATCGGTTCATCACTCTAAATTTAAAACAAAAGAAGTCAAATCATCCAACATGTAGAGGAAAAGAGACAATCACACCTTTTTTTTAAAATCATAAAAGCACATGCATTTTAGTTATAAAAGCCCGCATGCATTATAGTCATGGTTATAAAATCACATGCATGTTATTTTTAAATAAAATAATAAAATCACATGCATGTTATTTTTACATAAAATAATAAAATCACATGCATGTTATTTCAAAATAGCCTATTTCACAATAAAATATTTAGTACTAAATTCTTCTTCTAATGTCACATGATTTATTTTCCTCTCTAGAGCATATTCAAGACCCCTAGATACATCCTCTTTGCATAAATCTACTTAATGGTGCCTAGCATACCACTTTGAAGGTGATAGAACCCATATAGAGGTCATGTGTTGTGGTTGGAGACCTTTTTCATAATGCTTGAGGTATAGAAGTTTCGTTTTCCTATGTAAGGTCCTCGTTTTACTTTTAAACCATGGTTTAGGGCCCTAGACCCATCATTTGCATCCAAAAATAATTAATGAAGGGCATGTGCCAGTTAAAGACCAAAGATCCCATAAAAAGTTACTATGTGGTAAAAGGCCCTTGGTATCCTTCCCTGAACATTGTTAAGATCCAAAGACCTAAATACCCATAAATCTTGATAAGAACATCACAATTTCCCTTAGTAAACCACTTCTAGTTGAAATATTCCTAAAAGAGGGCATGTATATATTTTCTGGATTTTAGGTGTCTTTCATGGAAATTCAGCATGAAAATCTCCATTTAGGTCATAATTCCCTTGTTTCCTTCCCTAACCTATTCTTGGTTTACAACTAACCTAGTCATGGTTCCCATATCCCACTTTGAGGTGATTGATACCATATAAAGGTAATATGTAGTGATTTGAGGACTTGTTCATGGCCCTTGAGCCTTAGAAGTAAGGTTTAGGGATAAATGATTTTTTTTCCATCCCTTGACTATGATTAGTGACCCAAAACCAATCCATGATGCCCGAGACTTGGTAATGGCAGCCATATTTAACTCAAATACCAAAGACTCCCTAGATACCATGGTTTCTATGTGTTGTTCATGTTTAAAGCCTCGTGACCCATTTTGGTGCATCCATATCCACCCAATGTCATCCATATCCAAGTATAATTCGAAATACCCCTAGAGAGTACTTATGTTGTGGTTTATGGGTGTTTATCATGGTGATTTAGATCAACAAGTTATGTTTAGGGTGTTATGTCCAAGTGTTTTTCTACCCTAACCATGGAACTTGAGCTTGAGAAGTTTCGTTTATGGATTAAGCCCCTTACTCACTCCCTTTACCATGTTCAAGTATCCAAACCCATTTCCATTGCAAAAAACCTAGTCATGGCACCTATATCCTACTTGCATGCTAAAGAACCCCAACCATGGCCTTGATATCCATTCTTGGTGTGGGATTTGGACACATTCTTATTTATGGATTATGTTGTGGTTTACTCATGGCTATTGTATCCCTATAGTAGGTCAGAGATAACCTATAGTGGTCTTGTGTTAGGTTTCAAGGATGCATTCATGTCATTATAGCCTAATAAGCTTCAAGGTTTGTATTAGTTGTTCATGGTACTTGATCTCGAAAATATTCATTGAGGGAACAAGGCTCTTATTGTCACCCTTGACCTTGTTTAGACATCAACATCCATTCTCGGTTTACAACTTATAACATAGTCATTGTGGATATTTCCTACTTGGAAATAAATGACATACTATAGAGGTCATATGATGTGTTTTGAAGACTCTTATATGACACTTCAACATAAGAAGCAAGGTTTAGGGATGGAGGATCTTGTTTCCCTCCATCAACTTGTTAGGATATTTAGACACTTAGAAGTTAGTTAACATCAATTTGGTCTAATGTGTCTTTAGGTAAAGTGTGTTTCTTTAGTATGTATTTGTACTTATGTAATCCAACAATCACAATATGTTCTAGACATAAAAGTGATCCAATGATTCATCTTCTCCTCAATCTTAATGACTATATTGATTTGTGGCTTAACACCTGATTAGTTTGTGATATCGATTTAAAGTGCATGAAAAGACATTTGTTGATAATTGATTGTTAGAAACTCATATGTAAAACTTTCCCTTTTGCATTAATATCTTACCTCAAGTGGTCAACTTAGACGAGGCGATGGGTTGTTTCCCTCGTTATGGGTTTTAACCAAATAATATATTGGTGTCCCGATATGTGCTATGTTTGTGTGAGAAATTGCTCAAGGTGTTTTCTCTTTGTGGAAATACTTTGTTTTAGTCAAACATGGTTTTAGAGCACTTATGAAGTTCGATTCACATTGTTGGTCGAGATTTTGAACTTGTGTAGCTACATGCATGAAATAAAATTTGGATTCTTCCTTTTCAGTGCATTTTTGGGTTGAACGAGATACTCCACTACATCTAGAGTGTTTCTTTTGGTTGGAAACACTTATTTTTTCACCGAAAAATGTATGTTTTCCCAAGATACAACTATTTTATCGAATCCATAGGTATATTTTTACATCATGGATTTAAAAAAAATCTTTCTCATACTGGTCAATATTTCAATTTTAGTTCTCTATGTATATTCCTAGTTTACTTCATTTTGGGTTTGCATATTCTTTTTTCCATGCACTTCGTGCAAATTCAGAAAATAAAAAACATAGTAAAAAGTGTTTTCTTTTTTGCGTATGCTCATTGTCATGTGCCTTGTTCAAATTTTGTAAAGCATAATTAAAGAGAAAACGTGTATTTTATAGGTAACATAACTATGAGATAACCCCAATATCCAAAGCTTCAATTTCAAATTTTCAATTGTTTTCATGTGCGATTGCGTTGAATTGTTTTGCAGGAAAAAATAAGGGTTTTGGGGGTAAGCATGTATTTTGAGGCATTAACTTACTTGGTTGAAAGTTACTTTATTAAGAGGTCTCGAATTCAAGTCTTTATTTTGTTGAAGTTACTTTTTGAAAAATATCCTGCAAATTTAAGTTATCACATAACTTTATTATAGAGCGCATTTAGCTACCTTTACAAATGTGAATCACTATAAAGTACCATCAATATTGTTTTTTACATTACTTTTGTATGCAACTTTAATTTATAAAATAACTTCATTGCAAAAGTGTTTCTCACTTATTTTATAAAATGGGTAATTTTTTAAAAATAACTTACATATAAAAGTGAGCTTATAGGAAAAATTAATGAAGGGATTTACGTAGTTTAGTCATGTAATTATTTATTCATGCATGTCTAACGTTATTCATGTTAGATAGTTTATTTCATGTTATGTTAGATAGTTTATTTCATGTTATATAGATCTTGTTATCTTAGATTGTTTATTTTATGTCCATGTTATGTTTAAGTTAATGTTACCATACACTGATGTATTTTGATACCAATACATGTTTTACACCATTACATATTTTAATCCATGCTCATTGTCCCATCACAATTGTGCTTCATTAACACCTTTTCCACTACCACCATCAATGTCACCACCATCCTCATCATCCCCACCGCCACCATCAAACACACTTGAAGCTTCATACTTGATGGCAATGGGTCATTTTCATCTTCATGTTCTTGTTTGAATTAAGCCCTATGTATGCCTTCCAAGGCTAACTTTAGAAAAACTAATCTTTGTCTCACTTAACAACCACCCATTGCACCAAAAAATGATTTAGCGTTTAGGCCCTCATCAAAACTATTAGGGTTTAGGCCCTCATTGAAACAATTATCTATGAGAGTATATATGTTATTGTTTACCCTGATTCCAATTTCCCTAATTGTTAGTTTGTACACAACTAGATTGTACCTTAGATTGTACACAACTATTAAATCTTACCTCATCCACCTCTATGAAAAGATCCTACCTATAAAATGATCCTCTATGCAAAGATGTCAAACAAGCCTATAAAAAGTTCCATGGTCCACCCATTGGGCCCTGAGCTCTTCTCCTTGTGCATTGTAGTGAGAATTTAAAGATGTAGTCAAATGAGAAGAAGAAATTTATCTAATTTTGAATTGATGGTGTCTAAAGACATCTGTGTTCCTTCTAGCTTCCATGCCATAGATTCAATTTGTAACCTAGGCATACAAAAGGATTTTATTATAAATGTCAAAAGTAAATAAGAGAAACTCAATGAAAGTGTAAACCGTGAACTTTAAGAAAGATAACTAATCTATAACTAATAAACTATTTATTTCATTGTTCACTTGAGTAGGACACTTGGATTGAGTTTCTTATAGATATCATTTAAAATGTTTAGTATTTTAACAATTTCCTTTTCCATAGTGCCATTTCTAGAAGTTGAACAAGAAAATTGCAAATGGATGCATGTATGGCTTGATGGAAAGTCATCATGCCTAATTTAAAGTTATGTATGGCTTGATGGAAAGTCATCATGCCTAATTTAAAGTTCCATCTTCAAATTTTTAAAGGCTCTGAAGGAAAACAATTATTCCTACTTCAAATATCATATAACATATTTAGAAAGGTCACGAAACTTACGCCATCGGGGCTTTTAAGTTTAACATTTAAAGATTAATTGGCATATTTGAAATGGCTCAATGGAAATTCATCATGGTTACTATAAGGATCCAACATCAATTTGTACATTTTATTCTCCTTAGTGATAGAATTCCTCTTCAATATGGAAGGTGACATCTCGGTTGAAGGTGCAAGGGATGGTGACATTGGGATATAAAATGCTCAACTAAAGAGGGTGTTTTAATAAAAATATAACAATGATGGGCATATGTTTGCTCCTAAGGTGGGGGTAATGGTAATACAATTATCGCTACCTTATATAATTGGTTAACACTTTAATGTTTCAAGTTAGTTGGAGAATTTTCACTCCACTTAACATGTGAGAACTATTGAATTTGATGGAATTGATGCCAAAATTAGAGTACAATTCTTATCATGACGTACACTTTTTTGTCTCATCCATTGAAATCCTACACTTAATGGGTAGGAATTGAGTCTCTCATCCATTGAATGGCTATGATTCCATGTTTGTTGCCAGCATATTTGTTTTGTTTTATGGTTCCTTCCTCCATGCTTTGCAACTTTTATTATGTAGATTCTTGATAAAAAATTTGTAAATACATATGAACATATTGAAAAAAACATTCCCTACTTGATACAACAAAATCTTATCTTCAATAAACTTCCCTCATTGTATCTTTTGTTGTCTCTTACTGAGAGACCCTAGATTCTAAAAACAATGAAAAGAATAGGATTTGGGCCATGGACACATGTGACAGATGTACCCCTAGCATTGCTCTGATGTCTCGATTCCAATGGAGTTGACAGTTTGTTAATCCGAGCCATGATCATCATTCAATGGCTAGTTGCAACTCACCTCCTCGAGGCTTTAAGGGACACATGTTGAATCCTTGCAGGGGGCATAGGATTCGATCCAGGTAGGAGAATTGAGTTCTTTGAGATCATGCAAGTGTGTTTGGGTAGGTTTGTTACAACGTATTTTGCCACCTTCTGAGAATTTATACTATTTGGCCTCTGTTATTCATTTGACTGACTCAGAACCACTTTTTTCCCTCCAGCAACCTAGTTTTCCCTATTTTTGTTCCTGTATGTGAGCTGCTTTGCTGCAACTCACACATGTGTAGGATGTCCCACTACAACACGTGTACATCGAGTTAAATGGTAAATTACAGTAAAAAACTCTATTTTTACTCCAAAAAGCGGTCATAGGGTGACCTTTGGCCCTCCATGTATCCCGAAATGACTCGATTCAACCTTTCACCTACCTTTGGAGGGTTATATATTGAGATCTTATGGTACATGGAAGGAGGAGAAAGAGAGAACATCGAACTCTATTGGATTTTTTCCATAGCTTGAGTCTACATCCATTGATCCTAGTTGTTGTGAGCCTCTTATGTTCACCTACCAAAATCTTCCATATCTTGAGTTTTCCATACCATGGGGAATTGAAGTGGTGGAGATACAAGTGGAGGGACCTAGTTCTCAGTTTAGATGAGTTTCCGACAAGAGGTTGTATCATGTACTTCTTGTTTCAGTAATAGAAATACTCATTTTCTCGCCCAATTGATGTTGTGAATGGTTTGTTAACATTGGTTACATTTGCTTATTATATCATGGACCATGCTATTGTTTATACTAACATCTTTCATATTTTATATGCACTTGCTTGTGTTTGTTGTTGAGACTAAGCTGCAGGTTCAAGTGTAGAGATTTGAAAGCTCAACGCGGATCTACATCAAACGTCCGGTTGAAGGTTGGTTATTTAATCCACATCTTATCATTTACATTTATATAGCGTTGCATTGGGAATTGAGTTGATTTATGGTATTCATCTATCTATTGTGGTCTACCCCAATCCATAGGAATTTTTTCTCTGTAACAGAAATGACGACTCGGTTGGGGAGGAACCTCCATTTTGGGGATTTTGGGCATTTTTCCTTACTTTGAGTCTCTGTTCTATCGAGTTTCTGTGTCGTTGACTGGCTGTTAGGATCTACATAGAATATATTGTTTTTTCTTGCCTGTTTGATTCATTTTTGGTCCACCTACCTTTCCCTCTATGCGGGTCAGCTTTGCTTAGCCCACGTGGATGCGCTACTATCAGTACAGTAGCCTACGTATACATGTTGTTGTTCTATGAACAATTGAGTACAACTCCGGGATTGATTTGTTTGTTATATTTGGTTGTTGCTCGACGAATTATGGGTGTTCTTGAGTCTTAGTAGGCCTGTATTTTGACTGTTTCATGCCTCTTTACTGACTAGAAAATCCTCTTTCTTTAGTTTTTGAGCTTTTGGTTTTCAACCATTTTTTGTTTTTATAGCTCATTAGCTTGGCTGAGTCTTGCTTTTTGGAGTTTACCAGGTTGTCTTCTTTGCATGCTCTACATTCTTTTCTGAAAAGTTTGATTCCATTTTCATTTTTCATTTCATCTATATTGAAAAATACAAAAAGCATTGTTTTGCATTTTCCTTCCATTTATAAGTGAAAATACAAAAAAAAATCTTTATGTTATTACATTTTGCATTAGAGTGCTTGTGCTTTCATTAGTACTTGCTTGAGCATGAAATTATAAAGAGATTGCATTGTTATTTTTGAATTACTAAACGTTGGTTTGACTTTCATATAGTGGCATACGTTTTTATGGATAAATGAGTCTAGTGTTTTTCGGGTGTGCATATCATTGAGTGTTTACACATCATTAGTTGCACGACCATATCCTTTGATTAATCATAGCCATTTAAAATTAATGCTTAATCTAAAATTGATTAGAAACGATTTTCTCTTTTATAGGGTGCACCAACTAGTATAGGTTTAGAGTCTTGGAATAGATCATTGTGAGTTAACAATCTAAGACTATTGAACCAAACATTATGTGTCTGACCAAGGAGTGGTGAAACCCATGGTATACATCAGTGTTCTCAATGCGCTCTACTAAAAACAGAGTTAAGCACGAGGTCACGGGAGGTTGGTTGCAGAGATAGCCCTCCAATACTAGCTGAACGTGGCATATATTTCCAGGATTTGTTCATGTTTGAGAACTCTTGGGGGATTTGACCCTCTTGAGTTTTGGGATTATTTACCCCGCCCTTACGACAAATCCCACCTGTGACTGTCCTCTTCAGAATTGGTTATACGTGGTGGCCATAGTTGCTTTACCTAGGTATCACATAGGGTGCTTGCAACTGTTATTTTGTGAGTATCCTAAGTCAGATAGGGGTCGGAAAACACAGTTGTTGTTTGTATAGGGATTTGAACCTATGCACGCAGTGAAGTCTAGGGGCCCTTATAACTAATTATGTTACGTATGGTTATAGTTTGGGAGTCTCAAGACTCTCCTAGGCGAGACATATCGACTGTAGTGTCGGTAGGTCCCTTGAGTCAGTCCTGTTTGTGTGCATTTGGCTATAGTTTCTTTTATGTGTATGCTTTGTGGTGATCTAGTAGGCCATTAGGAGACGTTTATTTTTTGACTTTTTGAAGTCATCATGGATCGAGATCCTCCTCTATGCTGATCTCGTAGATTGGTTGGTTTACCAGCTAGTGATCCTTCACAGTATTTTATTAGGAAGAATCGGAAGACTATTACTGGTCCTATACACACATCTCACGAGCTTCAGAGAGCTTCTATCATGAGTTCCACATATGGCATGATGGGAGTCCCAGTATCACCATGGGAAACTCCCCTCCGATCACTCCTAGGGGTGGATGGGGAGGAGGTTCATCACACAACACTCCTCCTGGGTCTGGAACATCCCATCCCATGAGCATGAACCATTTCGATGGAACATGGTATTTATCTTTTTTATATGGTTCATCCTTGGGGATTCCAGGTTTTGGTTCTTCATCCATCCCTACGAACTCAAGCCCCTTTTCATATGGTATGCCTGGTTTTATGTGGCTATTACTTCCACCATGTCTAGTAGTCATGCTAGCTCTAGTGTCGGAGTTGGGGGCACCATGCCTGCTTACACCACCCATCAATTTGGGAGTGGTCACATCCATCCATATATTCCGAATGTTGGTTGACTACCACCTCCTTCGTTAACCCCTAGTGTTAGCGTGAACCCATTTTCAAGTGGAGGTTTCACGTTAGGTATTGGATCTACGACTTTCATTCTGTCCATTCATCTGCATGCCTCTATGCCTGTACCCTCAAACGCTTATGTGATTCCACAACATCCTCCTCTTGCTAGCTTCTCGGTTCTGTGGAGTGTGCACATACCATTTTCATATGGCCATCACTCGTCTAGTATTCCATCCTCGAGTGGGTATATAGGACCCCATTCTCATGGAGGTCATTATTATGGATTTTCAGTTGGTCCTAACTACTATCCCAATCCTTCCTATGGAATCCCTGTTATGCATGTGCCTGTGTATTCCAACATGGGCTAGTTTGGAGGAGGTTATTATCCTTATAGTCATGGTCACAGTTTTTACCAGAGTTCATCGACACCATAGGTGTCAACTTCAATGTATACAATCTCACCTTACGGTTCACAGAATCAGTCTCTTTCAAGAGCTCATAATCAAGCTTCACGGCCTCAACTCCCTTTTATTGCTAGATTGAATCTACCCGATCTTTCGAAGCTCATGAATGATCCGGTGTGTCATGATCCTACATGGCCTCCAGTCCCCACCAAGATCCCTTCCGAAATTCCAAAGTTTGAGGGGAAAAAGGGTGAGGATCCAGGTGATCACGTCACCACTTTTCACTTATGGTGCTCCTCGAATTCATTGAACCATGACTCTATTCGTTTGAGTCTATTTCAATGCACCCTAATGGGGGCAGTGGTGAAATGGCATGTCAAGTTGCTTGGGGGAACATATAGAAGTTTCAACGATTTAGCTTTGGTTTTCTTATATCACTTCCAGTTGCCAGTTTGTTACGATATTGGTACCAATATTTTACCCACCTTCTGTCAGGACGAAGCCACACACATCTCTGACCATATTCAAGAGTGGCACCGATGGAAGAGACTAGTGAAAGCCAACATTCCTCCATAGTTTCTGTTGGAATGGTTCCTTAAGTATTTACTCCCTTAAGTTTCAAAGGATGTTTCATTGTACGGTATTATGACTAAGGAACAAGACATTTTCAAAGCCCAACAACTAGACCTAGTCTATGCTTAGTCTGGCATATTATACGAAATTATACCTGATGCACCACGGTCACGACATGATCCCAAGCCTGTTCCTAGACCACATTCCTCTGGTATTGTTGTATCCAAAAGTACTTTCCCTGTAGATTTGGTTACAAATCAGATGCACAATCTGTCTATTAGCCAGTCTACCCCTAGACAGGCTCACGCCTCATCCGTTTCCACCCAATCGTCTGATGTTCACTCTATACAATTGGCGAACCCATCAGGTAACCAACAACCTGGTGGGAAGAAAAAGGGGAAAAATAATCATAGGGGTGGGAATAATAGGACCAATAACCCTAAGAAAGAAAATGCCAACCCTCCTCAGGACAGCGAAAATACTGGCGGGGACCGCAAAACTAGACGTAAAGTGAAATTTCCTTGTAAGCTTTGCACAGAAGATCACCTTACACATTTGTGTCCTCGTCTTGAAGAAGCCGCGAAGCACATTGCATAGGGCCCAGCTGTGCTGAAGGATCCCCTTCCTCATCACCAAAGTATGGCTTCAGGTGCTTCCGTTTCCGGTAGTGGGACTAATGAAACTTCGACGTCCTCTACCCATGCTAGTGGTTACGGTTGCATTAACATGGTTAAATCATAGGTTAGTGTTGCTACTCGCTCTCGTGATTATGGAGCTCCACAACCTTTGTTAGGGAATGAGCCCCATCCACTTGAGACCCCTTTTCATATCGAGAAGCCTAACTCTATGCCGCAGATAACGAAAGGTGTTCTCAAGCGCTCGACGCACATTCACAATGCTTGAGCCACCCAAAACTACTCCATTGTAGAAGATCTGGGCCAGAATCCATGTGCCATGTTAGCTCTCAAGGTTCTCCAGGCTTGCCCTTCTCAAAGGAATTCCCTTTTATGTGCTTTGGGAGTCAGGGATCAATGTAGCTTGAATATGATCAAGTTCCACACTACTGATGTTCATCCTCGATTTCCTTATCATGTGGCTTTCCAAGTCCACGTTAGGTGCCTACAAAAAATTGTTAAAAGTACCGTGGTTAACAAAGGGGCTTCTACTTCTGTTATGTCGTTAGCTTGTTGGAAGGCTCTAGGATCCCCTCCATTGTCAAAGTATATGACCATGTTGACCACATTTGATGGTCGATCATTCAGGCCGCATGGTATTATCCCCTCCCTTGAGGTCCACTTGGGTGGGAAGACCGTGCCAATTCAAGTCGAGGTGGTTGATGCACCCATAGATTACAACCTTTTACTGGGTAGGAATTGGATCTATGCTATGAGAGTGATCATGTCCTCTATTTTTAGAGTTATCTGCTTTCCCCACGAAGGCAAGATTGTGACCGTCGATCAACTAGATTTCACTAGTTCCAATACTGTTGCATCACCAGGAATAGAAGTTCCTCAGATTGAAAATTCTCAACCGGAAACTGGGAATATTGGTGTAGGATTGTATTCCTCTTTGATGGGATCTTTCGACTTTGTTTCACCAATCTCCTTTATAGGAACCATTTCTGATAGTGCCCCTTCCTCATTACATAATGTACCATTCCGGACGTCATATTTTAATGATTCATGGAATTTACCTTCCATGAGTTCCTTTTCTAGAAACGTTTTGCACATCGAAATGGCTTTGCCCTTGTTTGCAGTTGAGCTTGCTTATCGTGAGATTCAACAAGCCACTATAGAGACGGATCTCTCCTCTTCATGGATAGAAGAGGAAGATCTTGTTATGTTTCCCTCATTGGAAGTCGACTCGTCTCGCTCGCATGATTTCCTTGATGGTACTTTGCCTTTGGATTAAGCTATTATCGAGGCCATGTATGGTAGTGATAACCCTTGGGAAGATCTTCACTATCGATCTTATTTTATTCCCAACCTTGACATTATTGAGCAAGAGGAGTTTTGGTCAACTCTTGTAGCGAAGGTTGGTCACCATGTGTCCCCTTTGGATTTGCATGGCCATTTATGCAGAGGGGAATATGGCTAACATTTCCCCAACCATTCCGATCAAAAGCTCTCGCACTCCCAGAAAGATTGAAAATGTTTACATTGGTGTCGATTGTTCCCTCGAGGAGATCCGCATTTACACCGACTTATTCAAAGAATTTCAGGATGTTTTTTCCTGGTCTTATGAGGAGATGCCAGGTATAGACCCTAGTATTGTTGAGCATGAAATTATGACTTATCCAAATGTTAAGCCTGTTTGACACCATCTTCATGCTATGAATCCTAGGAAGGAAGCCGCGATTAAGGCATACGTAGAAAAACTTCTCAAAGCTGGTTTCATCTACCTGGTTGCCCTTACCGAATGGGTATCCAACCCCATTCCTGTGGATAAGAAGCAGGGAACCATCCGTGTGTGTACCGACTTTAGAGATTTGAACCAAGCATGTCCTAAGGATAACTTTCCCACTCCATTCATAGATCAAATCTTGGATGCATGTGTGGGAAGCAATGTGTTTTCATTCATGGACGATTTTTCAGGTTACAATCAGATCCAGATTAAACCCGAGGATCAACATAAGACTGCATTTATATGTCCTTGGGGTAACTTTGCATACCAGAAGATTCCCTTCGGCCTTAAAAACGTCGGAGCTACTTTTCAGTGTGCCATGACCTATGCCTTTCATGACCTTAAATGTATAGTGGAGGCTTATCTGGATGATCTTGCTGGTCACTCTTGTAAGAGAGTAGATCACCCCAGTCACCTCTGCCTTATTTTTGAAATATGCCGGTTTTATAAGAACCCTAACAAGTGTATATTTGTCGTGAAAACTGGTCTCCAGCTAAGGTTTGTAGTTTCAAAAGAGGGTATTAGAGTCGATCCTTTAAAGGTTGAGGCAATACTTCGATTGCGTCCCCCGCGTAACTTGATTCAACTTCAGAGCCTCCAAGGGAGAGCCACTTTCTTGTGCCATTTTATCGTGAATTATGCCAATCTTACTAAGGGTTTCGTGCAATTACTGAAGAAGGAAACCCATTTTATCTGGGATGAGCGAGCCCAGCAGTCCTTCGATGCTTTGAAGAAAGCCTTGGTATCAACCCCTCTTCTTAGTCCACTTGACTTCGAAAGAGTTTTTTTGCTTTATGTGGCCACGTCTCAAGAGACGATTGGTATGGTCTTAGTTCAGGTAGATGATGTGCTTTAGGAGCATGCTATCTATTTGTAAAGCATCTGCAACAATTAATTAATAAGAATATGCGAAATAGCAGAAATGACAGAACTCAGAATCACTTTTATATTGATCACAGGCCACTTCGAGGGGGAAACCTCCTATGAGCAAGCTCAATACAAATAACTTCACGATGCCTTCATACGTCTCAACACACACTTATATACTAATTCTAGGCACCAATACTATGGGTCAAAACCATGGGCCGTTACAAACTATGGATCAACAATACTATGGGTGACTTACAAAGCATATGCGCCAACAACAATAACATAAACTATTGATCAACAAATACTACGGGACGACTTACAAAGCATATGCGTCCAACAACAACATACTAACAAAGTAAATACATGGGTTCCTAACATCCCCTCCCCCTTAAAAAAATCTTTGTCCTCAAAGCTTTAGATGTGGAAATTGTTGTTGAATCTGAAGGAGTGGTTCCCATGTAGCATCCTCTGGTTGCATGCCATGCCACTGAATTAAGACCTCTGTGATAGAGAGAGAGCAAAGATGACGCGTGCGCCAATTGAGGATGGCCTCTGGATCCAAAAGGATGGATCCTTCATTATCTAGTTCGAGTAAAATCGTTTGTCCATTGATGTTGGTGCCAAGAACTTTCTTCAGACAAGAGACATGAAAGACTGGATGAATGCGGGAAGAAGGAGGAAGTTCCAATTTATAAGCAACGGACCCAATCTTCTGAAGAATCCGATATGGTCCATAGAACTTTGGAGCGAGCTTATGATGCCCTTTGAGTTTCAAGGATGATTGTTTGTACGGTTGGAGACGAAGAAAAAGCATATCGCCGACTTGAAAAGTGCGCTCAGAACGGTGCTGATCAGCTTGTTGCTTCATGCGATTTCTTGCCATGTGAAGATTTTCCCACAAAATGCGAAGAATTTGATCACGGTTTCGAAGGACCGTGTCAACTTCTCAAACTGGTGAACTGGTGGGGGTGTATGGAAGAAGAGCTGGAGGTGCCTGACCATAGACTGCTTCATATGGGGTCATTTTAGAGGCAGTGTGGTAAGAGGTATTGTACCACCATTCAGCGAGAGGGAGCCATTTTTCCCACTGATGTTGTTGTTCCGAGGTGAAGCAACAAAGATAAGTTTCCAAGCATTTATTGACAATTTCAGTCTGACCATCTGTTTATGGGTGATACCCTGAACTCATCTTCAGTTTGGTGCCAGTGTGGTAAAATAGTTCTGTCCAAAAATGACTGGTGAAAGTCGCATCATGATCTAAGACAATGGAAGAAGGGATGCCATGAAGACGAAAGATCTGGTCCAGAAAAATTTGAGCGATGGAGGAGGCTGTATAGGGATGGTTGAGAGCACAAAAATGACTATATTTGGAGAGGCGATCAACCACAACGAGAATCACTGTCTTCCCGCCATATTTAGGGAGCCCTTCAATGAAATCCATAGAAATATCTGTCCAAATCCGTGTAGGTATGGGAAAGGGTTCAAGCAATCCTGGAAGGAGTGTTGTTTCACCCTTATTGCGCTGGAAGGTACCACATTTGGCCACCATCTGTTGAATTTTCCTTTTCATGCCCTACCAAAAGAAGTTACGCCGTGCTCGTTCATACGTTTTGAGGAACCCAGAGTGCCTTGCCGATGGAGAAGCATGGAGTTCATAGAAGACAGCCTGTTGAAGATCTGTGCTCTGGGGAAGCACCAGACGACCCTTGTATCACAGAGAAGCACCATCCCAAGAGTAATGTGGTACAGCAGAAGGGTTGTTGGTCAAGCCTTGGATGATTTGAGATAAGGAGGAGTCATTGACATAACCCTGTTGAACAGATTGCAACCAATTTGGAACAGGCATAGAAATAGCTGAAAGAGAACCTTGGGCCTCAAATGTGCGAGAAAGAGCATCTGCCACAATATTGTCTTTACCCTTCTTGTAAGTGATCTCATAGTCATAACCCATGAGTTTGCTAACCCATTTCTGTTGTACCGGGGAGGAGACATGCTGGTCCAAGAAATATTTCAGACTCTGGTGATCAGTCTTGATGCATAAATGATTCCCTAATAGGTATGGGCGCCACTTCTGTACTGGATGCAAAACAGCCATCATTTCCTTCTCATAGGTAGAGGCAGCTAGATTCTTACTTGAAAGGGCTTTGCTGGTGAACGCAATGGTGTGTTCATCTTGAAGGAGAACAGCACCAAGTCCATTACCGCAAGCATCACTCTCAATAGTGAAGGGCTTGGAAAAATTGGGCATAGCTAGCATAGGTGTAGTACACATAGCTTGTTTTTGTTTGTCAAATGCACACTGAGCAGCAGGTGTCCATGTGAAGGCATCATTTTTCAATAGAGAAATTAATGGAGCTGCAATCTTCCCATTATCCTTGACAAACTTGCGGTAGTAGCCAGTCAACCCCAAAAAACCACAAAGGCTCTTGAGTGTCCGAGGATGTGGCCAATTGTTCATGGCATCGATTTTGGCAGGATCCACGCGAACCCCTTGTGCTGAGATAATGTGCCCGAGATACTCAACTTCCTTCTGTCCAGAAACACATTTAGACTGCTTGGCATGGAGATGATGGTCAGAGAAAAGTTGCATGACAAGATCCAAATGCTGGAGATGTTCATCCCATGTTTTACTGTAGATGAGGATATCATCAAAGAATACCAGAATGAATTTCCGCAAGTAGGGTCGAAATATTTTATTCATTAAGGCCTGGAATGTGGAAGGAGCATTAGTGAGGTCAAAGGGCATGATCAAAAACTCATAATGGCCATCATGTGTGCGGAAAGCTATTTTAGGGATATCATCCTCATGAACCCGAATTTGATGATACCCAGAACGAAGATCCAACTTGGAGAAAAAGTGAGCCCCATGAAGCTCATCAAGAATCTCATCAACAACAGGAATTGGAAACTTATCCTTGATGGTGAGGTGATTAAGTGCTCGGAAGTCAATGCAGAGGCGCCATGACCCATTTTTTTGCGGACAAGAATAACTGGAGAAGAAAAGGAACTAGTGCTTGGGCGAATAATACCTTGCTTCAATAAGTCCCGAACGAGCATTTCAATATCCGTTTTTTGGTGAAATGGGTAGCGATAGGGCTTGATGTTGGGAGGAACGCTGCCAGGAAGGAGATGGATATGATGGTCTTCTGGCCTGGAAGGTGGCAATCCCACTAGTTCAGCAAAGACACCTGTATATCGATCCAAAATTTGTTGTAGATTCAAAGGAGTAGTGGAGACCGCTGATGGTTGCATCTGGATGGAATGGATCTGAGCGATGACACCATGTGAATTCTTCTTGAGGAGTTTTTCCATGCGATGTGAAATGATGATGCTGAGAGAACTTGGTTGTAATCCTGTCAATGTGTGTTTGTGTCCATTGAGAAAAAACTGCATCCAAAGTTCAGCAAAATCCCATAAGATAGGGCCAAGTGTGCGTAGCCATTGAGCGCCCAAAACCACATCGCATCCGCCTAAGGGAAAGGCAAACATGTCAGAGCACAAGGCATAACCTCCCATAGAGATACACACATTTTGACACTTCCCTTTGCAAGGTAAGGTGCCCCCATTGCCCATGACTTCAAAGTTGGAGCAAGGATGGATAAAACAATCAACTTGTTTGGCGATCCGAGGGTCAATGAAATTATGAGTGCTACCAGAATCAATGAGTATTGTAAGAGGAAGCTTCTTGAAGTAACCCTTGACCCGCATTGTTTGGGGGGTGGTGATTCCAGCTAAAGCATGGAGAGATATCTCTGGCTGGTCATCCTGAGACGGAGGGTCAATAGGCGGTTCCTGAATGTCGACCGGAGCATCAGTGTTTCTGGATCTTCGTCACCAATTTCAGAGGCAGGTGGAGACTCCACATCCAAGAGATAGAGCATTTGTTGAACACATCTATGTCCCCGAGTGAATTTCTCATCACAATTATAGAAAAGCCCCTTTTCTCTGCGTGCTTGCATCTCTGTTTCAGACGAACGCTTGATAGGAGTCGGTCGAGGAGCCTGCGGTATAGGTGGTCGCTGAGAACCCATATTTCGGAAGGGAATAAAAGTGGGCTTGGAGCGTTGTTGGGATGCAATCTTGTCTTCTGCCAACTTAGCCAACCCTAGTGCTTCCATCATTGTGTTGGGACAAAACATTTTGACCTCAAAGCGGATGGCATCCTTTAGACCACTGATAAAAACAACTCTGGTAAAAGTCATCAGACAATCCTTCGGTGCAGTTGGCTAGATTCTCAAATTCGGTTTGATACACTATCACAGTGCCAGTTTGGCGAAGTTTAGTGAGGGCTCCTGTGAAGTCATCAAAAGCACTAGGACCAAATTGTTGCAAAAGGAGCTGGCAAAAGTCTAGCCATTTGGGCTCTGGATGAGCCTTGATGTACCAACGGTACCATTGAAGAGATTCCTGTTCCAAATGAAAGGATGCCAACAGAACTTTGTTGACATCAAAAGTATTATGCAGACTGAAATACTGTTCTGCACAATAGATCCATCCAGTTGGATCGGTACCATTGAAGCGAGGAAAATCAAGCTTCGGACCACGGCAATTGCTGGAAGAAGAGAACCCATTGTCTGCTGAAGACTCGGACTGCCATTTGTTGTTCATAGCTAAATGTTCAAGATGGAGACCGAGAAATTTTTCATCCAGATCCTGGAGTTTGGCTTGGATGGTTGCAAGTTCGTCCTCCATGGTTTTTGCATCTGCACGGGTGACAACCATAACCAAGTTTTTTTTTTTATTCAGTTGACTGGGTAGGAAAACAAAAACATAAACTACTTCAGTAAAGGAAAATATGGACTTGGGAAAAAATTAGAAGGGTAATTGGGGTTTGACTAGGTTTTGGACATTGTTGGATAGACAGGGAAGCAAAAATGAGGATTTCAGAAGCGGGGTGAAAGAATGGGAAAATTTGGCAGAGGGGAACAAAGAAGCAGAATGCAGAAAGGAACTATGTGGTAAAATTTGAAGGTGATTGGGTGAAATCTGAGGAAGTTATGGCAAACCCTAAAAATAGACAAATGTGGGATTTCGGGCTTTGGGAAGGGGAATTGGGGATAGGGTCCTCAGGACTGAAATATGCAGAATGGGATGACAGGGGTTCCCCGAAAATTTCAAGGGAAACAGAGTGAAAATAAGGGAGATATGGAGAAAAAACTGTTTTTTTTTTGTTTTTTTAAGACTGGAGTGGCTACGGCTCGAAAGGAATCTGGAACAGCGCCGAATGGATTGAAAACGGATGAATCTGGAACGGCTTGCAAAATGGATCTGAAACGGCGCAACAGTGATCGACAATAGTTCAGCTGAAAGTAGATATGGACCCCAGGTATGTGCGGCTTCCTAACAGTTCAAGGGTTTCACTCAGCCACCAATGTTGTCTGACGGCTTGCGTATTGGGGCAGTACCCCTCACTCCACGGCTCAGGTAAAACTGATAACTGCTTTGCCACAAATGACAGCTCTTGGTTTACCTCACGGGTGGGAAATAGTCAATCAGGTAGGGGTCATTGCCCTTTTCGCTGGCAGGTCCTCTCAATGGGCCAGCTACTTCGGGGTTCCTGTGGTACTCCTCACAATGAGTTTTAGGGCTTATGCCCAAGTACTTCCCATAGTTAAGCGGATAGGGATTATTCCCAAATCCGAACCTGCAACGGATGCGAAAACAAATTTGGCAAAATTTCACCTAGCGAGCCCAAGAAAGTGCTCTGATACCAGATGTAAAGCACCTACAACAATTAATTAATAAGAATATGCGAAATAGTAGAAATGACAGAACTCAGAATCACTTTTATATTGATCACAGGCCACTTCGAGGGGGCAACCTCCTATGAGCAAGCTCAATACAAATAACTTCACGATGCCTTCATAGGTCTCAACACACACTTATATACTAATTCTAGGCGCCAATACTATGGGTCAAAACCATGGGCCGTTACAAACTATGGATCAACAATACTACAGGTGACTTACAAAGCATATGCGCCAACAACAATAACATAAACTATTTATCAACAAATACTACGGGACGACTTACAAAGCATATGCATCCAACAACAACATACTAACAAAGTAAAGACATGGGTTCCTAACACTATTATCTTAGTAGAATTATCATAGATGTTGAGCTGAGATATTGTCACGTTGAGAAATTGGCCCTTGTGACTGTTCATGTAGTCCAATGATTACAACATTATATTTTGCTTAGGAAGACCACTGTTATAGCGCATGTCAATCCGTTTCAATTTGTGCTCTCACGACGCATAATTGGGGGGAAATATAATAAATGGATTGTCATCCTTCAGGATTTTGATCTCGATTTTTCTTCGGCGAAGTCGGTGACGTCCTTGGTTTTTGCAGAATTGGTGTTGGATTTCCCAAGACTTGATGAGGAAGTAGTCCATGAAGACTCATTTGTGTATGAACATTTATTTCTTATCTCGTCAACCGACCCTTGGTATGGGGATATCATTATATATCTCCAAACTTTGAAGTTCCCTTTGCACTATTTGCGAGATGAGCGACGGTGTTTAAGACATCATGCTAAATATTATGTCATCATTGGTGAAACTTTGTATCGTTGAGGAAAATACTCTATTCTCAATCATTGCTTAACTCATGAAGAAGCGGAGCTAGTGCTTAATGACTGCCATAGTGGAGCATGTCGTGGTCACTTATCCAGGCTTGCGACAACCCAGTGTATCTTGCGAGAGGGCTATTTTTGGCCTACGATCTTCAAAGATTGTGTAAATGATGTGAAGAGATGTCACCCTTGCTAGGTGTTTGCTTGGAACATGCAATAGCATCGTGCTCCTCTGCATCCAGTCGTCATCGTCGGTCCCTGTTAGGATATTCCTATACTCCATCCTAGTCCCACCAGTATTTTGATCATTTACATTTTTAGTCATGCATGCACTTTTAGGGTTTGCATGCATCATTTAGGGTTTACATGCATTTTCATGCATTCCAGTCATCAGTCCCAGCACCTAGCCCTTAGTTAGCTATCCCCCGGAGCTTCCTTCCACTTAGTTTCATCCCTCCTAGCCTGTCATGCACCCTCCTTTCACCTACTTCATGAGAAGGGCACCTTTCTCACCTACCAGTCCAGTTTACTTCAGTTAGCCACTAGAATTTCCTTGATTTGAGGCCAGACTGCCTCCTCACTACTGTTATCACTCTGATTGACCTCCGATGAGACATGACTACCTATTCTGACTCTAGTTAGCTCCTCATGCGCCCTCCACTGAGCCTCCTTCATTCAGTTAGTGTCTCCATGTGCCAGTTACATTCAGTTACATCTACCACACTCAGTTAGACTCAGTTTGACTGACGGTTGACAGTTACTTATGCATTGATGACTCCACCGATGATGAGATAGACTGCTAATTGTGCTCTGATGACACTCCAGTGATCCTTTGATCACTCCATGAAGGCTAATTCGAACTGCCACCTTAGGCATTCGAATCCTCATGCATTGTACTATTTATTTGTCCATATTGTGATTAATTAATTAGTGTGTGTGAAGTATTTTTGTTTCTATCCGAGTTCTATTGTATTATTATTCTGTTGCTCATTATACTGCATTGACCACTCTTCTTCTATTTTCCTGCTTAATCATAATTACTCTTGTGAGGTATACATCATCTCTTAGATCTGCTGTGAGGATTTTCACATGGTATCAGAGCATGTTGAGAGTATTGCTTATCTCCATTCTTGAGAGTTTTTTGCAGGTTATTATCAAGATTTCAAGTGCAGCAATTGCAATAGTTTCTGCGTTTTTGAAGCAATAGCAGTTGCAAATATTCTCTATTGTTTTTGCAGGTCTTATACAGCTTTAATCAATTCAGAAGAAATCCCTCCTCTTCCTCCATTCAACTATGATCTTCTTTCTCCACTCAACTATGCTGAATGGAAACCGAATATGATAGCACATTTAAAGAAAAATGGTCTCTTTGATCATTGTTTTGAAAAAGAGTTCGAATCCTCTGAAGAAAATAATGAATGGTTAGATGAAGGTGGAAGAACTATTGCAGCCATGATGTTTGCTATGGCTGAATGGATGTTATATGACCTCCTTGATTTTTCATCACCAAAAGAGCTATGGGCTCACCTGGATGTAATATTTGGCAGACATAATGAAGGAATTGGTCCAAACCCTTTCGATAACAAGCAAGTGATGCATTCTCCCTCCTTGATGATCTCATTGATCATGAATTGGTATCAACCACATCTCATATTGAATTTGTCCACAAAGAAGAAGAACTTGCAGATTCTACACTCATTCTCCAAATTTCTTCTCTTTCTGTGCCAAGTCACACTCTAGATATTGCAGAAGGTCCTAAATCCTCTCTTGCACCAGCGTTTGTTGGTTTGCTTCATGATCACATGATTATTTCGGAGGTAAAATCAGCTATTGGAGGTAATGCATTCTCTCTCCTCAAGCAATCACCTCTTATTTACTACTATATGATCATTATTCCATGCTTTCAGAAGGTTATTGAAGAATATGGCCATTGCCATTCGCTTGGGATAATTTCTCATGCACATCATGGTTTTGATCTCACCTCTTATGGTTCAAAGGAGATCTCAAGAAACCATGATTCAAGCCTTGGATTTGATTTGGATTCCAAGAAATCACCTCTGATTTACTACTGTAAGATCATTCTTTCATGTTCTCAGAAGTTTATTGAAGATAATGGCCATTGCCATTCGCTTGAGAAAATTTCTCATGCACTTATTGGTTTAGATCTCACCTCAAATGGTTCAAGGGAGATCTTAAGCAACCATGATTCAAGTCTTGGATCTGATTTGGATTCCAAGCAATCTTTATTATTTGATGGTTCTTTTTGGCATAATCTCACCCATGATGGTTCGAAGGAGAAGACAAAAGACTATCTGCACATTCATAGATTTGATCCTACCTCAGCTGATTCGAATCACAGGTTCAAGTATCATACTCATACTTTTGGATTTGTTCTCATCACATTCGATCTGAAGAGCAAGTACAAGGACATGCTTTTTGAGCATGATCCACTTCTTCCCAAGAAGAAGATACCTCCAGACATATGACCAAGCATCACACCTGCTTGAGTTTGGAGCATTTATTTTTTATGTGTGCCTTACAGTCTGTTTTGAGGGGGGGTATTTTTCCCATGAAATTTTCCCCACTTCCTTGGTTTATTGACTGTTATTATTCATTGTATTGGGTGACCTTTGGTCTTAGTTACAAGGTCCTAGGATGGATTAAGGGGGGGTGTTAGGATATTCCTATACTCCATCCTAGTCCCACCAGTATTTTGATCATTTACATTTTCAGTCATGCATGCACTTTTAGGGTTTGCATGCATCATTTAGGGTTTACATGCATTTGGATTCATTCTAGTCATCAGTCCCAACACCTAGCCCTCAGTTAGCTAGCCCCCAGAGCTTCCTTCCACTCAGTTTCAGCCCTCCTAGCCTTTCATGCGCCCTCCTTTCACCTACTGCATGAGAAGGGTGCCTTTCTCACCTACCAGTCCAGTTTACTTCAATTAGCCACCAGGCTTTCCTTGATTTGAGGCCAGACTGAATCCTCACTGCTATTATCACTCTGATTGACCTCCGATGAGACATGACTACCTGCTCTAACTCCAGTTATCTCCTCATGCGCCCTCCACTGAGCCTCCTTCATTCAATTAGTGTCTCCATGTGCCAGTTACATTTAGTTACACCTACCACACTCAGTTAGACTCAGTTTGACTGACGGTTGACAGTTACTTGTGCATTAATGACTCCACCGATGATGAGATACACTACTAGTTGTGCTCTGATGACACTCCAGTGATCCTTTGATCACTCCATGAAGGCTAATTTGAATTGCCACCTTAGGCATTCGAATCCTCATGCATTGTACTATTTATTTGTCCATATTGTGATTAATTAATTAGTGTGTGTGAAGTATTTTTGCTTCTATCCAAGTTCTACTGTATTATTATTCTGTTGCTCATTATACTGCATTGACCACTCTTCTATTTTCCTGCTTAATCATAATTACTCTTGTGAGGTATACATCATCTCTTAGATCTGCTGTGAGGATTTTCAGAGTCCCTTCACCAAGTGGGGGGTAGATTTCATGGATTGCAACCCAACCTCCGCTGTGGCGCATCGCCATATCATCGTGGGCCTTGATTATTTTACCAAATGGACTGAGGCCATGCCGACCGTTAAAGCCGGTGGTGCTACAGTAGCCCACTTCATATTCAATCAGAGTATAGCTCGATTCGGTATCTCGAAGGAGATTGTCACTGACCATGGCTATCACTTTCAAAACAAGATGATGGCAGAGGTTTCACTTAAGCTTGGGTTTTGACAAGATCACTCTCTTATAATTATCCCCAAGCGAATGGCCAGGTCGAGGCGGTTAATAAGTCCCTTGGCCATTCTAGAAAGGACCATCCAACAAGGCAAGAGTAATTGGCATATTATGTTGTATTATGCTTTGTGGGCATATCGAAATGCAGTAAAGACTTCCACTAGGTTCTCACCATTTCAGTTAGTCCATGGTGTGGAGTCTATCTTGTCGATTGAATGCAAAATCCCTTCCTTGAAACTAACTATAGAGCTCCTACCCGACACTTCAGAAGTAGAGTAAGATCCAGTCTACCTCAAGCAACTTGACGAGCAACGTCAGGATGCCGCTGTAGCAATTGATGCTAAAAAATGTCGTGTTAAGGTTCAATACGATAGGTCTATCCGTCCCCAGCAATATGCTAAAGGTGACTTGGTCCTCCTTTATGATCAAGCTAAGGAACCCCTGGGGGAAGGAAAGTTTAAACCCATGTGGCACGGTCCTTACGTTGTGAGGAGTGTCCTAGAGAAAGGAGCTTATGAGTTGGAAGACTAAGAGGGGAACGCCTTAAAGGAGCCTAGAAATGGGCTCTACCTCAAGCGGTATTATGCTTGAGCTTCTAGCTCGAGCTGATACTTTTGTATACTATTGTATAGTTCTTTCTGCACATAGCTTAGTTTTCTTTTGATTTTTCGACTCTACTGATTGGATTTCGTTTGGTTGACAGATGTCAGTGGAATCTCTAGTGTTCTTAGGATTCACGGATCGGGCTAGCCATCATATGTAGAGACTTGCTTCTGCTGTGTGGGTTATTTACTTGCCTGACCGCCATATTGTGTCTTCAAGAGGTGCTTGTCTCGGTCCTACATCCAACAATTTGGATGAGTATAGCATTGTTACTAAGTTACTTCACAATGCCATTTCGCATTATATCCAGTCTTTAGAAGTCCACCTAGATGTGCAACTGGTTGTGTCTCAGTTGAACGGCCAGTACCGTGTGAGGGATCCTACGTTACTAAGGAGGTTCTTAAGGGTAAGACTCTTGGAGTGTCAATTTGTTTTTATTACATACATTCATGTTCCGAGACGTTTTAATCATATAACTGATGCATATGCTAATTATGTCCTAGATTGGAATTTGTCACATCAATAAAAGAAGCACACAAATAACATTCATTCATACATTTGTACATACACAATAGTAGAGTCAGAAAGTCATAGTTTTTCATTAATAATATATCCAAAATGTGGTGTCATAATACAAAACTGGAGCCCGTAGCTCTAAGAAATATACAATCCGATACAAAAAATAGTGAGACCCCATGGCATCTAAGCCCTGTGGGGAGCTCTAGCCTCCTGAGCTGGATGAGTCTGAATGTAACAGTGTACAAAATTGGCTATATGCCGGAGTAGCCACACCCAGGTACCCGGTACCCCTACAACATGTCGATGCATCGCCTCGGGAGATGCTCCCCCTCTATGACTGGTACTTTGGCTATCATGCGGGCCAGGTTGACCCGTACCGTCTCCAGTGTGCACTATGCCACTGCACCTACTAACTCACCTCCTCTACCTCTGCGGAGATGTCGTGGGAAGACCCTACAAGCAAACAGTCACCCATTAATATGATACCAGACCAAAAATATTTTTGCATTCACTTATAATAAAAAATCAAAAAAATTAAATACACAAAACTTTAAAAGAGTAGTCATACCTATGTCCTTGAACGTGGCCCCTAGAGGGAGTGGCATGTCTCGGTCTCCTCGGTAGTCTATTCCCTCATATAGATATTCATCGATGGTGATGATCTGTTGGGCCCACTAGTGAAAGAACTCCTCAGAATATGGTGAATCCTATTGGCCACCACCCTGCCGTGTTAGTACCTCTGCCCACCAGGTCTAGGTGGGATCTCGGAGACTATGAGGAGGGAATTCAACCCTCAGACTCAAGCCCGGTACTCTCTCAAAGAAAAAGCTGTATAAGATATTGCTGAAATCGAAGTTCTTTGCCCGTCCCATTTTACACTCCGTTAGCTGGCTCTTCATAGTAGTCACCAATGTTGTGCACTAGTCGTACACTGTTGGTCTCATGCACTATGTTGCGTAGAATATCATAGGCCTCGAAGCCTGATGAAGTGCAGCCGATCCTGTAATCCTCCCGAGGGTGAGGACTATGATCTTCATGCTTAGGCTTGCTATAGCCTCTATGGGGACCTGAATACCCACCTTTTGTGTGCCAGCGATGCAATACTTGTCGATGTAATCCCTGATAGTGATTCCTCCCCCCACGCTATGAGACCTAAGACTTGTCATCTCCCCTTGGTAGGACAATCCAGTGATGAAGTATATATCTTCCACCTCCTATGGAAGTGGTTGCCCATCTAGATAAAACTATTGTGCTTCTGCGTCCCAATAGTTGATCAGCTGAGCGAGCAATCGGTTTTGGGCCCTTAAACCCCCGATGCTCCAAAACGTGTAGAGCATGCTTGTAATGCTTGTTGGGTAGGTAAATCTTAGAATACATGCTCATCAAAAACATCATGTTCTCTCTCTCTCTCCACTCTAGGACCATCTTGGAGGAAAAAAAATGCATTTTTAGTGCCCATGTGTTTAAAAAACTCAACCCAAGGCGTTGTACGCTGTCTACTATGTATACAATCGTGTGTGTACGAGGTCAATGAATGCATTGACCACGCACAAAAATCCCTCCATGCGATCCGTATTATGATAGACCACCTACAACGATTTATGGGTGTAACCTATGGCGAAAGATAAAATTTTTACCATTAAAAACAAAAATAAAAACCATGAAAATGAAGAGGGGGATGAGACTGCCAACCTGATCCAGATGAATCATGAATCCAACACCCATAGCTCCCAGAATCTGCAGCTGAAGATCGAGGGTAAAAACTAACCAAAAGCACAATGGTGGGTAAAAAGTGAAAATGGAATGGTAAAAGTAATTTCTTTTTACTATTTATAATTTTTTAAACCCACTTTCCTAAGTGTTTTCCATTTTTAGCCGTTTTGGACTAATATGGAGTTGTAAAGTGCCTTTTTGAACAGTTTTCTTCGCCGAGAGTGGATTTTTCAACCATTTCGCACCTTTGGTAGGTATTTTCTACCCCTGGAATATAGGTTAGGATGTCATTTCTCCTGCATTTTTGCATTTGACCTTATGACCACATTCATTAACCTTAGGTGCGACCCCACCTTTTAACTGACACAGAACCTCTATGCTGCTTTAGAAGTGTCGTTATTTGGCGGTAGGTCTTGTCCGACCATGGATACCCTAGTTAGATCCTTTTATGTATTTTGGTGCCCATGCCATTGTTTCTCCATAGGATTGGGAGTCCTTTGTAGTCACGCCATGACATTGCGATGAAGACTCATACTCTACTTTATTTTATTCTGGCCATCTCCCATGCGGACTCCCCATTTATGTCGAGTTGTGATTGCATTGCATTATCCTGCTTTCCTTTTGAGCCTTGTGGCGGCTCCCGATTTTCGCAGTTATTAGCCATGTGCCAGAGCACTTTACCTTCCGATCCAAGCAGAGCCTTCATTTATCTTGCACAACTTGATGACCCTTACCTTGAGGGAACAGCCCCCTCGAGTGTCCACATCTTGCACATGCTTCCTTGCATTGATCATAGGTATGTTCCACTGCTTGAAACTAGTTTGCTTGCACTTGACACTCATTCCCTCACTTGTTGTACTATAAGCAATTTTATTATTTTTCAAGCTTTCATAACATGAAAAACACCAAAAAAATCATATAACTAAAAATCCAGATGGGAAAATATTTACTACCTCTTATTGGTAGTTGTCGTGTCTCCTTTGAACATATCATTCATTTCCACTTCATTAATCATGAGTCGGGACATTAGTAGGACCTTAGGAGTTTTACTTGTTTCTCAGATCTTACTCCACCGGCTAGTTAAGCTTCTAGTGATTATGGATCCTTTGTTGATGCCTCCTGCGTCACAAAGTTTTATTATCATCTAGTACTTAAATATTTTCTGCCTGAGTCTATCCATCCGCTCATGGTCTTGTTCAAAGGAAGTATTGAAACCAGAGTCCCACTCCTCATATCTCTTAACTATGGCATGTCAGCCATCCCATACAGTTCGATTTGTTAGTCCAAGTTCTTCCAAATATTTCATCGTAGCTAGCTACCTCGTGCTGGCTAATGGGGGATTCATTAATGCCCTCCTTCCAGCAAGTTTGTCACCTACCCAATTTTTGAGATTATTTATTTTATTTGCAACAACATTATGTTAAATTATAATTACAAAGTTTTGTAACTATGACCAAATTGTAAGTTTTAAACCTTACATTTGGTATCATAGCATTTTTGAGTTCAGAGGGACGCCTTTGTTTCCAAGGGTTTGGCTCGATCTTGGATTTGTGATAAACCTGGTTTCAGTGAGAGCTTTGCAGTGGTGATTTATTTTTCTTTAAAGAATGGCGACCAGTTCTAGATTCGAGATTGAGAAATTTAATGGCCAGAGCTTTGAGCTATTTAAGCTCAATATGGAAGATCTTCTGGTAGATAGAGAACAATGGATCACAGTAGATCCAGGTACCATGCCCACTGGTGCAGTAAAAGAAGAATGGGATAAGCTAGAAAGAAAAGCAAGGAGCACCATTCGTCTTTGCCTCGCAGATTCGGTATTGGTGAACGTATCTGGAGAAGACAGTGAAAAGAAGCTATGGGATAAACTGGGAAATCTATATCAGTCAAAGTCCCTGGTAAATAAATTATTTCTGTGAAAGCAATTGTACCTTCTGAGGATGACTGATGGAGACTTTGTGCCAGAGCATCTAAATGCCTTCAATACTCTGGTAAGTCAGCTGACATCTATTGGTATTACGATTACTGATGATGAAAAATGTGTTAGTCTGTTGTGCTCTTTGCCAGATTCATGGGATAATCTGGTTATAGCTATTGGGAGTAATGCAACCACGCTAAAATTCGATGATGTGGTTGCATCCCTGCTATCGGAGGAAATGAGGCGAAGATCCATGGATAGTTCAACCAAGGATGCCTTATTTGTAAGAGGTCTCCCTGGAGACAGACCTAAAAATAAGTTTTCAGGTGGTAGATCTAAATCTAGAGGGATATCTAAATCTCTAGGACCTTCTGTAAGAAAATGCTGGAAGTGCGGTAAAAATGGGCATTACAAGAAGGATTGTAAATCCAAAAATACTGATAAAAGCAAAGGACCTAATGATGCTCCATCCATAGATGGGAAAGAATCTACAGAGGAAGGAGGAGATGTGTATCTGGCATTTTCAAGTACACATGCAGAGCATGATTCGTGGTTGATTGACTCAGGTGCGTCTTATCATATGACTCCTCACAGGGAGTGGTTTTCTGAATATGAAAAGTATGATGGAGGAGATGTATTTCTGGGAGACAAATCGGTGGCGAAAATCATAGGTCAAGGAAAGATCAAGCTACTGCTCAAAGATGGAAGGGTTAAAACTCTTCCTGGGGTTTTGCACATTCCAAAGCTGGATAGAAACCTTATATCTATAAGTAAAATGGATGATGTAGGTGTGAAAACTTTATTTGAAAATGTTGATGTATATGTAACTTCGGAATGTATTTCATCTGTGTATTATATATATATTTATTGTACCCTTATAAGAGATGTGTTATTCCTCTATAAGGAAGTGTCGTCATGTGGATTGACAAGTGTCGCAAGTGTGTGTACTTGCCTATGGGTTATTAGACCACCTTATGGGGTCGGCCCTAATTAATATATAATATAATGTGGATGTACTCAAGTAGACAAGTCGGCCCCAGTAGGTCACTGGGCAAAAAGGTGAGTATAAATAGAGATAGGAGATCTCTATTTTACTCACTCGGAAAAGTATCTATCTCTCTCTCTGGAAAGTGGCGCACTAGTGAGGAGGAGGAGGATCATCTGCTAGGAGACTATCTCTGTATTATTTGGTTGTATTTTGGTTGAGCCATTGCTCTCTCTATCTCTGAGGAAGTTGTGGGGTTTTTCACCTTAGGGTTTTCCCCACGGAAACTCTGTGTCTCTTGTCTCTATGCTTTTGATTCTTATGATGCTTGTGATGCTTGTCATATTATGATTGTCATGCATTGATATACTGTAGATGTTATTCTCTCAGCAAAGATCCTATAGTATTGTGATTTAATACTGAAAATTTAACATGGTATCAGAGCTTAACTGAGAAGAAGACATTTTGCAGTGACGGAAGCTTGTATTGCTTGTTTATTGGGTTTCTCTCCACAGATTTTTGAAATTCAGTATAGTAGATTGGATCTACTCATCAAGGCGCATCTTTCTGTCCAATCAGATTTCAGTTCCGAGCATTTTCAGTTTTGGCCCTAAAAATTAGGGTTTCCACAAAAATAGGAATTTCTGGAAACTGAAGGTACAGCTGGAAGCTCCTTGCAAAAATCGAAGGTTTGAGCTTTGGATCGAGATTTTTGGCTGGGTAGATCTCCGGGAAACTCAAACCCTAATTCAGGGCTCTCCCCAGTGAACCCGGGAGGACAAAAAGGCAATTTTGAAGGACAAGACTTTGCTGATCTCAAATTCTAAATGTACTAGGCTGATCAGCTCTCCAAGGCGCATCTTTCTATCCTTTCGGAATTTTGAAATTCACATTTTGAATTTTTAGGGTTTCTCTGACAAACCCTAATCCGGGACCAGATCCAGTTTTCAGCACTTCAAGTGGTAAGTTCTAAATCTTTTCTATTTCCATTTGAAGTACTCTTAAAGATGTCTCTTCACACCAAGCTTGAGGATAAGCTTGAAGGGGTTGATAACTTCCGAGCCTGGAAGTATAGGATTGGGCTAATCCTGGAAGAGAATGAGTTGGACTCATATGTGAAAGAAGACATCCCTATCCCAGAGGATGAAGAGGCCAAGGTATTGCACAAGAAGAACTTGGTCAAGGCAAAGAGAATCATTGCTGATTCTATCAAAGACCATCTCATACCCCATGTGTCTTCTCTCAAGACACCCAAAGAGATGTTTGAATCTTTGACCAAGCTATTTGAAGGAAAGAACATAAATCGGAAGATGACCCTGCGGAACCAATTGAAAGCAGTAAAGTTTCAGAATGGGGAAACCATTCAATCCTACTTTTCAAGGGTCTCTCAGATCAAGGAACAATTAGAAGCAGTAGATGAAATGGTGGAGAATGGTGAAGTGGTGATGACCACTCTAAATGGCCTACCCAGGTCATGGGATTCCTTTATTCAAGGAATTTGTGCAAGGAAGAAGTTGATCTCCTTCAGTAGACTTCGGGAAGAATGTTCTCAAGAAGAAGCTAGACTTATAGCTCGTGAGGAAAAGATGGGAGGTGAAGATCAAGCTCTTGCAGCTCACACCAAAAGAATCAAAACCAAGAAAGATCACCCTCACCCCAAAAGATTCCATCAAAAGAATAAGAAGGACCTAAGATGCTTCACATGCAATGAGAAGGGTCACTTTGCTTCAGATTGTCCCAAGAACAAAAGGGATAATAACAACAACTCCAGTAAGAAGAAGAAGGGCAGCAAAAGAAGGTTTCATGCTCATGCTGCCGAAGATGATGAACCTCCAAAGAAGAAGGCTAGGGCAGAAAGTAGTAGTGATGATGACTCATCAAGTGAAGAAGAATATGTTCTAATTTCTGCTCTTACAGGTACCATCTCCCATGGATGTAATGATTGGTTGATTGATAGTGGGGCTTCCAAACACATGACTGGGTTTAAAGAATCCTTTGTGAACCTATCTGAACATGAATCACCCCATAAGGTGAAACTTGGGGATGATTATCAATACCCAATCAAAGGAAGTGGTGAAGCCTCCTACAACCTAGATTCTAGAAAATCATTGAAGATAAAGGAAGTACTTTATGTACCTGGGATCAAGAAGAACTTACTCTCCATTTCTGCATTAGATGCAAAAGGTATGAGGGTTGCATTTGTGGATGGCCAAGTCCTAATGTGGCCAAAGGGAAAGACCATAGATGATGCAGTAGTGATTGGAAAGCAAGAGGGAGGTTTGTACAATTTGAAGGGACAACCGGAACATGCCATGGTGACATAAATACAAAGATTCATCCATAGTCATGGATCACATAGAGGTATATATAATTTGTTTTTGCAAAAGTTAACTAATGAGTTATGCAGGTCATTGACGAAGAACAAGAAGACATTATGCGGGTATGTTAGACATAAATAGCTAGCATTCTAATCCAGGTATGTTTTTCCTATATCAAGCTAGAATCCTACCTTGTGTTAGGATCTTATACTGTTGTTGATAATATTCATGAAGCCATAAGTTTGAATAATCATGGTTGTTTGCATATTATGTTTCTTACCATAATTGATGATATGACTAACCAAAAGAATCATGAAGGTATAGGTTTGAATAATCACAAGTTTTATGCATATTATATCTCTTATCTTGTCTGATGATTCAACTAATCCGAAGAATCATAGGTTTGAGTAATTATAGGTTTAGACATGTTATGATTTGACTAACCTTAAGAATCCTACATAAACCTTGAAAGCTAATTCTTGTTATTTTCTGTTTGAAATGATCATGACTATACATGCTTGAGATTATTGTGTTTTTAATAGTATACTAATGAATGTATGATTTTATATGAGATCGCAAAGGAACACACTTCAGTAGTTTCTGCAAGGATGCAGATATTCAGAGGGAGTTGACCATCTTTCCACAACAAAAAGGTGTAGAAGAAGCTACTTCAGACTAGGACTCCAGCAGCTCCTGTAAGGAAGCAAAGACTCAGAGGGAGTCTACCCAACGAACAAACAAAGATAAGTATTTTAATTTCTTGCATATTTGTCTGTTTAAATAAAATTGTTCAATGATGTATATGCTCATGTTCCTAGACTTAGGATATGTATTGTGCATATTAGAATAGTTGCATTGATGAATAGTATGCTACTAATATACATGGGTAAGTGGCCTATGTCACTGTACAACATTCCATTGCTGCTTATCTAGAATGAAACCTCTTTGCTGACATGTTGGGAGTTGTGCACACTCTTAACAATGTTCTGGTAGAGATTGGAAGGCATCTAGAAAGTTACGGAATATGGATAAATGTTGTATTGAAGCATTGGCTAAAGATAATTGCATGACTGTATGACATATTTCTTTATGTGTAAGAATTTGTTCTGAAAACTATGGGATGTTTTTCTAATCATGCAATTTAACTTGTTGTGTAGGAAAGATCATATGCCATCTCCTACAAAAGGACTACAACATTTGTTCCAGCAACAAAGATATTTATTAAAGATATTGAAGTTCCCAGGATCTGGGATGAAGAAATAGAATGCCATGATCCGTCGATCATGAAGAATGATGTATGGGATGTAATCCCAAGACGTGAAGGGAAGTTTGTTATGACTTCCAAATGGAACTATCAAATAAAGCATATTGCAGAGTACAGCATTGAGAAATATAAAAGTGATGAAATAGAAGATACACCAGATGGATTTCAAGACAGCATGGTGTAGTCAGATATGTGTGCAGAACTTGGTATGGTAGGATAGACAGCTTTCTATCCAGTTTGGGTTTTACCAAGAGTAAAGCGGATTCCAACCTTTACTACAAGGTTGAGGAAGGAAATCCAGTGATACTACTTTTGTATGCAGATAACCTGAAAATAGTTTGATTTCCGACATGCAGCGGAAGCTTACTACCGAGTTCGAGATGAAGAACTTGGAAATGATCCACTATTTGTTTTTGGCATGGAGGTGTGGCAGAGTGCAGAAGGAATCTTCATTGGACAAGGGAAGTATGCAGTAGATATCCTGAAGAGATTCGGGATGATGGATTGCAAGGCCATGGCCACACCTATGGCATCGAATCTGAAGCTTCTATGTGATGCTTCATCTGAGACGGTTGATATCACTATGTATCATCAGATGATTGGGTCCTTGATGTACCTGACAAACACGAGACCAGACATTTGCTTTGCTGTGAACACATTGAGCCAGTTCCTGACGGATCCGAGGAGTGTTCACCTGGTTGCTATAAAGCATGTTCTGAGGTACCTGAAGGGTACAGTGGATTATGGGCTCAGGTATGAGGCGAATCAAAAGTTTAACCTGCAGGGTTATGTTGATTCAGACTGGGCTGGCAGTGCTGCAGACAGGAAGAGCACATCTGGGTGTTACTTCAGTATGGGATCAGGTGTGATCTCTTGGTTTAGCAGGAAGCAGTCCTGCGTAGCACTGAGTACAGCTGAGGCAGAGTATGTTGCAGTCTGTTCAGCTAGTTGTGAGGCAGTATGGCTACGGAAGCTACTGTCTGAGTTATTTGAACTCCCGTTGGAGGCTACTGGTATCTTCTGTGATAACCAGAGTTGTGTGAAGCTGTCCGAGAACCCAGTGTTTCATGACAGGTCGAAACACATAGAGATCAAATATCGCTATATCAGGGATATGGTGCAGAGAGGAGCTGTGAAGCTCCTGTATATTGCGACGGACGAGCAGATTGCAGATGTGCTGACGAAGCCACTAGCCAGGGTGAAGTTCGAGTACTTCAGAGAGAGGCTTGGCGTTATTCAGATCGAGGACACTTCGAGGAAGAAGTGACGGACACATTTGCTGAATCCATTCCAAGCATGTTGGAAGGAGGATCCTTCACATGGCTGTGGATGTAAGCGCTGGATGATGAGCATCAGGATGATGTTCTAGTTTCTGCTGGATATGATCAGTTGGATCATTTTATGTATGTATGTACGCATCATGTTGGATGCAGGATATGATCAGTTGGATCATTTTATGTATGTATGTACGCATCATGTTGGATGCAGGATATGATCAGTTGGATCATTTTATGTATGTATGTACGCATCATGTTGGATGCTGGATATGATCAGTTGGATCATGTGTATGTATTGTTTATGCACCATGTTGGATGCTTGGACCATGTATCTGTATATGTATCAGGTGGATACATTGTATGATCAGGTGGATCATGTATGGTGATATGTATCATGTATTTGTATTCGTATCAGGTGGATACATTGATGATCAGGAGGATCATGTATGATGATATGTATCAGGTAGATACTTGGTATGCATCAGGTAGATGCATTGATGATCAGGAGGATCATGTATGATGATATGTATCAGGTAGATACTTGGTATGCATCAGGTAGATGCATTGATGATCAGGAGGATCATGTATGATGATATGTATCATATATTTGTATCAGGTGGATACATTGATGATCAGGAGGATCATGTATGATACTTGGTATGTATCAGGAAGATGCATTGATGATCAGGTAGATCATGCAGCAGGATGTTGCAGTGATGATCAGGATGATCATAGATGACGAGCTTCAGGATGTTGCTCCAGATGACATGCAGCAGGATGTTGCATTGATGATCAGGACGATCATGGATGACGAGCTTCAGGATGTTGCTCCAGATGACATGCAGCAGGATGTTGCATTGATGATCAGGACGATCATGGATGACGAGCTTCAGGATGTTGCTCCAGATGACTTGCAGCAGGACGTTGCAGTGATTATGATCAGGACGATCATGAGTACATCAGGATGATGTATGGTGAGTATCAGGTTGATACTCTGTGGCCGTGGATCAGGTTGTGCAGATGAGCATGTCTGGGAGATCCTATAGGTCGGAGTTGTGTACCCGTAACAGCCTGGGATGCTTTGTCGAGACATTGCTCTGGGAGGACATGTAATTTGTGCCCTGGGAGATCTCAGGTCGGAGTTGTGTACCCGTAACATCCTGAGATGCTCTTGCGAGGTTTTGTCCTATGGCATGTAATTTGGGCCCTGGGAGATTTCAGGTCGGAGTTGTGTACCCATAACATCCTGAGATGCTCTTGCGAGGTTTTGCCATGACCACATGTAATTTGTGCCCTAGGAGATCTCAGGTCGGAGTTGTGTACCCGTAACATCCTGAGATGCTCTTGCTAGGTTTTGTGGTGGACCACATGTAATTTGTGCCCTAGGAGATCTCAGGTCGGAGTTGTGTACCCGTAACATCCTGAGATGCTCTTGCTAGGTTTTGTGGTGGACCACATGTAATTTGTGCCCTGGGAGATCTTAGGTCGGAGTTGTGTACCCGTAACATCCTAAGATGCTCTTTCGAGGTTTTGTGGTGGGGTCACATGTAATAGCGCCCTGGGAGATCCTACAGGTTGGAGTTGTGTACCCGTAATATCCTGGGATGCTCTTTCGAGGTTTTGTGACGCACGTAATAAGTCCTGAGGATTCCACAGTATGGCCAGTGATGACGAAGACCTGCAGGTGGTGGGCCTACATCCAGTATGAAAAAGGACTGGCTCTGTAGAACTTCCTATGACGAGTAGAGACAGAGATTGGATGAGATAGCAGCAGCAGTGACGATGATGATGACGATGCATCGATGACGATGATCCAGAGAAGAAGACTTGTCTAGCAGATCCGTGTCGAGAAATACCTTCCTAGTTAAGAGGGAGTGTTGATGTATATGTAACTTCGGAATGTATTTCATCTGTGTATTATATATATATTTATTGTACCCTTATAAGAGATGTGTTATTCCTCTATAAGGAAGTGTCGTCATGTGGATTGACAAGTGTCGCAAGTGTGTGTACTTGCCTATGGGTTATTAGACCACCTTATGGGGTCGGCCCTAATTAATATATAATATAATGTGGATGTACTCAAGTAGACAAGTCGGCCCCAGTAGGTCACTGGGCAAAAAGGTGAGTATAAATAGAGATAGGAGATCTCTATTTTACTCACTCGGAAAAGTATCTATCTCTCTCTCTGGAAAGTGGCGCACTAGTGAGGAGGAGGAGGATCATCTGCTAGGAGACTATCTCTGTATTATTTGGTTGTATTTTGGTTGAGCCATTGCTCTCTCTATCTCTGAGGAAGTTGTGGGGTTTTTCACCTTAGGGTTTTCCCCACGGAAACTCTGTGTCTCTTGTCTCTATGCTTTTGATTCTTATGATGCTTGTGATGCTTGTCATATTATGATTGTCATGCATTGATATACTGTAGATGTTATTCTCTCAGCAAAGATCCTATAGTATTGTGATTTAATACTGAAAATTTAACAGAAAAGAACACATGCAAGATGGTTCGAGAATCACTGGTGCTCATGAGGGGAGTTCGGATTGGAACTCTATACAAGTTGTTGGGAAGCACCTTCAAAAATGGATGTAACAGTACTATTGTTCCTGAGGGTAAACATGAAGGAGAGAGAGTCCTTACTGTCTCTAGTGAGAAGACGTTGCTATGGCATCGAAGGCTAGGACATATTGGAGAGAAGGGTCTTCGACTATTACAAGGTAAAAGTATGGCTGAAGGCATGTCTGATTTCACATTAGATTTTGATTTCTGTGAACATTGCTTATATGGTAAACAAAATCGGGTAAGATTCTCATCTGGTGTTGTAAGAGCTAAAGGAATCTTAGAGTTAATACACAGTGATGTTTTTGGACCTGTGCTTGTTCCATCACTAGGTAAATCTGTGTATTATGTTTCATTTATAGATGATTTCTCAAGGAAAACTTGGATTTATTTCCTGCGTAAGAAATCTGAGGTTTTTAAAAGATTCAAAGAATTTAAGGCTCTTGTAGAGAATCAAACTGAAAAGAAAATAAAAGTACTCAGAACAGATAACGGTGGAGAATTCTGTGAAAGTGAATTTGAGGAGTTCTATAAAATGTGTGGAATAACAAGGCAAAAGACTACTCCATACACACCTCAACAGAATGGGGTTGCAGAAAGGATGAACAGGACATTGATGGAAAAGGCAAGGAGTATGCTCAGTGGTGCAGGGCTAACACAACAATTCTGGGTAGAAGCTGTTGACACTGCATGTTACTTAGTGAATAGGACACCCACATCAGCGTTGGTTGACAAGACACCTCATGAGGTTTGGACTGGTAAGAAACCCTCTCTCTCTCATCTCAGAGTGTTTCGGTGTGATGCTTTTGTACATGTTCCAAAGGAGAAAAGGAGCAAGTTGGATAATAAAGTGGAAAAATGTATTTTCATTGGTTACAAGGATGGAGTGAAAGGTTACAAGCTATGGAACCTAGTAAAAAGGCAAACAGTTTACAGTCGAGATGTGATCTTCAGAGAAGTTGAAAGCACTTCCAAGATTGAGGATGTACTAAAGGAAAAGGATTCAGAGAAGCTACACTTTGATATCAAGGATGAAAGAGGTGATTCTTTTGAGGAACCAGATTCGTCTGAATTAGATGAGGAGGCAGAATTGTCTGAATCAGATGAAGCGGCGGATCCACAGACTCTGGTATTGAGGAGATCTGACCGAGTAAGAAGGCAAGCTGAAAGGTACAGTCCCCCTGATTTTTGTTCTAATTTTGTGTTATCTATTATTGATGATGATCCTAGAACTGCTAAAGAGGCAATGGATTCAGAAGATAGTAAACTATGGAAGAAGGCCATGATAGAAGAAATGGATGCCTTGGACAAAAATGAGGCATGTGATCTGGTTAAGTTTCCAGAAGGAAGAAAGCCTGTTGGAAGCAAATGGGTATTCAAGAAGAAGTTAAATGCAGCAGGTAAAGTGGAGAAGTACAAGGCTCGACTAGTAGCGAAAGGTTATTCCCAAATTGAGGGTATCGATTTTGGTGAGATTTTTTCACCTGTTGCAAAATTGACTTCTATTAGATTTGTTCTATCTATTTCTGCTATTTTTGACCTTGAAGTAGAACAGATGGATGTAAAGACAGCTTTCCTACATGGAAATCTTAATGAAGATATCTATATGAAGCAACCAGAATGGTTTGTGGTGAAAGGAAGAAAGGAGCTTGTCTGTAAGCTGAAAAAATCTCTCTATGGATTGAAACAATCTCCAAGAATGTGGTATAAAAAATTTGATACTTATATACTGGGACTTGGTTTCTCAAGAAGAAAAGATGATCACTGTGTTTATTTTAAGCTAACTGGTGATCATTTTATTTATGTAATATTGTATGTTGATGATATGTTGCTAATTGGAAACAACAAGGAAATCATCAAGGATGTCAAAAATCAGTTGTCATCTGAATTTGACATGAATGATCTTGGTGCTGCAAATTTTATTTTGGGCATGGAAATAAAAAGAGATCGTGAAAACATGAAACTTTGGTTAAATCAGAGGAAATATGTTGAAACGATATTGAAGAGATTTAATATGCAGGAAAGCAAACTAATGAAGGTGCCCATTCCTATAAGTGTAAGGTTATCTGCAGAACAGTGTCCCATGACACAAGAAGAGGTAGAGGACATGTCTCATGTTCCCTATGCTAGTGCAGTTGGCAGTCTGATGTATGCCATGGTCTGTACTAGACCAGATATAGCCCATGCAGTGGGAGTTTTGAGTAGATACATGTCAAAACCAGGAAAGGAACATTGGACTGCAGTAAAGAGGGTCTTTAGGTATTTGCGTGGCACTACAGATTTTGCAATCTGCTACCAAGGAAGACCCGGTCTAAACAGAGAGATAGATATACAAGGATTTGCTGATGCTGACTGGGCTGGAGATCTTGATCACAGAAGATCTACAAGTGGCTACGTTTTTAATCTATTTGGAGGAGCAATCAGTTGGATGAGTAGAAGACAAGGTGTAGTTGCACTCTCAACTACAGAAGCTGAATACATGGCAGCTACCCATGCAAGTAAGGAAGCTGTATGGTTACAAAGATTGTGTTCAGGTATTGGTTTTGTTCAGAATGCAGTAAATATTGGCTGTGATAGCTCAAGTGCAATATTTCTGGCAAAGAACCCTACTTATCACTCGAGGACAAAGCACATTGATGTGCAGTACCATTTCGTCAGATACATGGTTAAACAAAACAAAGTGTTGCTGGAGAAGGTTGACACTTTGGTAAATGTTGCAGACTCTTTGACAAAGTCTATGAGTACTTAGAAGTTCTCTTGGTGTAAAGAGAACATGGGCATTATTTCTCTGAATTGTTAAAGTCATAAATTTCTCCTGTATGTGAAGAGAACAACAAGTGGGAGAATGTTGGGAATGTTATATCTCTTCACATGGTGGCTACGTGTACAACACGATCCCCTCCCCAGTAGTGATTTGCTTGCGCCGGGCGCGTCCGGAGGGGGGGGATAGAGGGGGGGGGGTAGCCCGATAGGGCCCACCCCCTTCATTTCGGACCATTAGGTTCCGAAACGACACGGAGGGGGATGTTAGGCCCCCAGAGTCTGCGCAGAGCGCAAAATTTTTTTGGGTTGTTTTTTTCTTTTTCGCTATTTCGACCCATTGTACTCTATCTAATCCCGGTAAAAGGGATTAGGGTTGTAACCTAATTTTGGGTAAATGAATTAGGGTTTTAGATGCTGCGGAATACCATATATTGTATTGTAAATGGTTGAATAAACATATAATGAAAAGGAGCAGTGCGGCTCTAAGTTTTGCTAGTTTTTTCTCGGTTAAGGGTTTCCAGGTGAAAATCTCTGTGTTATGTGTGTGCCATTGTGTATTTTATGTTAATGCTTAAGAATCAATATAAGTTTGTACTTCACTGTTAAGGTTTAAAACTTACACAAATTTGGTCAAGGATGTTTGTAATGACATATTATTATTATTTAACAAATTAAAACAGGAGAGAAACACCCAAGGGAACTGTTAAATGAGTGTTCACTAACCCACTAGGAGGAATGGAAGCTATTAGAAGGCATGGGACAGGTGTCATCATTTGCACTTCACCACTAGCTGTTGGTTATGGGACAACTACTCCTAAATTTGTGGCATTATCCCCCAGGTGGGTGGAGCAGAGCTGTTAGCTCATTAATGACCAGGTTAACCACTAAAAAGGCCTAGGCAGCCTAGATAAGGCAATTTGAATTGAGCAGGGAGCTTTACATTATTTTCTACATAAATAATTCCTCAAGTGTATCAAGTGATCATTGAGAGATTCGAATAGGGAGGCTAAGTGGAAGTGCATTGTGAGTCTGCTGAAAATATTTTGAGAAGGAAACCATAGGTGCTGGTGCAGGTCTCTTTGATTGCTAAGTTTATATGACTGAATGATCTACATTGTTCCCACAAGTTGATGACCTAAGATTCTACAGATTCTTCTTCCTAGTGGTTCAGTGAACAGGCTCGGGGGTCCTAAGGCAAGTAAATTGGTTGTCTTCAGGAGGAGGTTGGGTGGAATAGGCTTCTTGGGTTGTTTGTTTTCTCCTACATTCAATCAGGTTCTACTGTTCTGTCTTGTTATTGTCAGTTAAATGATTTTCTGCAATCATAGATTTAGTATTTACAGTTGATAGCATACAGAAGTAATTGCTTTCAATTTATGACTTAAGTATGATTTTGTATAATGATGGTTAAGTAAATGATATGAATGATTAAATATATCCTTTGCATTTTTCCCATATTGTTTTCTGTATAGTCCTCTAGTATAGAGAAGCATAATTAAATCAGATGAATGATGGGTGGAATGCCAAGTGAATGATTAAACTAGCACTGTAGTGTTTCTTTTAAATCTGTAATACCAATTATTTATGTCTAAACTCAGAATATAGAATGGCATATCACAAAACAGATATTGAAGCATTTTTACTTAGCAATAAAAGTAAAACATTTCATTTCTGCATAGAAACTAGGTTTTCATTTATCACTAGCTATTTTGAAAATTACTGCTATGTATTCTATTATTATTCTTTCCAACAGTAGGGTGTTATAATTCTACTTATTTCATGTATCATATTTCCTGTAAATTTAACAGCTGCAAATTTAAATAATATTTTATACAAAGTTGCTACCGAGTCCACATATTACTGAATAGATATTTATCATTCGCAAATATTAGCATCACTGTATATTACTATTTCATGTAGTATCTATATCTCATATTCTGATTTAGTTATCAACTACAATCATTAAATTCAAACACATTCTTTATAGGCAGAACCCTAACTCTGTTTGATTATTTTTTAACATTCTTTTGCAATACATTAAACATAGGATCGAAACCCTTAATAGGGAAAACAAATCATTACAGGTTCATAACTTGTTTGATGGTAAAAACCTCATATTCAGAATAGTAATACAAATATCATCAGTTTCTAAATAGATTACGATTTCATGCTCAAACATCATTGAATACATACATGAACATTAAATGAAAACAAACCATATAATTACAAAAACACTAGATCTTAGTTCCAAGTTTATGAATCAAAAACATTGAGTTGGCTCTCGGCCACTACCCAAAATGATAGCATAGTCTTTAGTTAAACACAGAGAAAGCAAATCCTACCAATCGAAATCTATAGGGTAGGGTTTCGACTACTTGGAACAAGGTCGAACCCTTTGGCATGTAGCCATTATAAATGCATAATAGTTCAAGTATCACATTATCACAAATATGGAGCATGTATCACAGTTTCAAAACAATTAAAACATTATCAATTACAAAACCAAATTCTTTGCATTTCCAGTTGAGCTGAGGGATAAATCCCTCTCAGAAGTTACATTTTGTTATAAATTGTCTGTGCTGAAAATAACACTACAGGCTTAACGCCGAGTGGGTTGAGGATTTCATCCTCCCCAGGCTGCCAAACAACTCACAACCTTTTTGTCGAAGATCACTTCCCAATCCTAGATTAAATTTTGGCTAAGAACACATCCAACAGTCACCTAATCGAAGCAACAGGGTAACCACCAAAGCTTACCAATTCTTATGCAAGTGCCAGTTAAACAAACTTGAGCTTGGAAGTCGAATATAGAAAGAACCTGCTAAGCATTTAAGTTATGGTCAAAATGTATCATAATGGAGGTTTTCAGTAAAATGAAATAACATTTTTTTACAACTAATAGAAGGGACAGGCTCGAAACCTGTTACATTACCTCGACAACTAATTTTGGAGCAAAGACATCGCAACCATTATTAAACCTAGCCACCATTTCACTTCTGAATGCAATAGAGGTCGAAGACAATGTAGAAATTCTACCATTCAACATATACAGAAGACCGAACACAGGATTCAACCTACACATAAGATTACTATCAACCCCAGAGTTCTTCCATTATCAATTCAAGTGTTGTAACTCTCATCATAAGCTCGACTCTTTAAACAATTCAAACTGGTATCAGAAAAACCAACAAGTCACATATTCGAATCGTGGAGGAACTCAAAAGAGTTGATTAACAAAACCCTGGAGTTTCTTGGCCTGTTGGCCTCTCCACAGAGCCACCTTCCAACACACTAAATGCATAGGGAAAACAATAAATGTGTAAACGTAGTGGAGTTTAGGGTTAATACCAAAGTCCAAGACCCACGTATGATCAACGGTGGAGATTCACTTGATCAACATTTTGTTTCCCCAAGCAACTACCATATTTATGATAGGAATTTATCACCTTGCCACCGTGGAGACAACTAGGACAAACCCTAAGTGAGATCATTTACAACTCGACGTTGTAAACTGGCTTGTTACTTTACCTTCACGTGACATAGACCACGATGGTAGCCATAGACACTTTCCACTAAATCCGGTTGTTGGGAGTATTAAATGCCAAGGGTGAATGCGAATGCTTGCCAGCATATTTTTCTACTATTTTCATTATTGTCCAAACCTTTCACACATTGCTACATTGAATACGGTTGCCACCCTGTCATAACATATTCCATGTGCTAAGTATAGTTCGTCTTGATAAGACCTAGTTATATGCATGGTATCATTTATAAGGTTCAAAGGGTCACGACGTTTGTATCTATGCAGATAGTTTACATGTTATTCAAATTCAATAGAATTCACATATATTATATGCTATAGGAGTTTACATATAGTGTTAAGGGATAAATAGGACTCGCATATAGTTTATATGCATTGAGAATTATACAATTAAATATAATTTGCATGCTATAGGAAATACAAAGAACTTGTTATTTGTTTAAGATATAGAAATTATATTGAAGATGACATATGTTTATACTATAGGGTATGTAAATAACATGGTATATAGTTCTTGCACATAGTCAATATATCAAGGAATTGTATTATACTTGCCTACAGTCATGTACGATAGAAAACGTATGGTAAATGTATAAGTTTGCATAATATAGGTTAGGGCAAGAAATACATAACAATCAAACATATTAATATGAATACCAGATATTAACGGAAGAGATATTACCATTTGCTTTTCAACATTATTCTCTAAACTATTAAGACACGTGGAGATTACTGAAACTAGTTAGGAACTCTTCTGTCACATTTCATAAACATTAAAGCTCTTACATGTAATCTGCGAAAGGAACGATTCAAATGCTTTAGCACGAATGCTAAGTAAGCCTCGGGGTACCCTCAGGACCCCTTTCATCATCAAAAGAAGAACAATAGTTAGCACTTGTAAACAATGATAATTGACAAAACATTAACATAAGTATTATAAAAATATAATTGAATTGCAAATAGCATCTGAGTGTAAACTTGTCATCATCATAATTAATTATTAGTTAAAAGAATTAGCAATCATTTCATTTCCACATTAGCATTTTCAATATTTAATGCTATTTTAAAATTTTGTGGATTTTTCGGGATGTTATAGAGTTTCATTCCTTCGACTCCAACCCATTGATTCTGGAATCGAGACTTAGAGTCCGTTGAGTACCTCGAGGCTTACAGTCATTAGTGGTAGGTTCTCTCGCCATCGACAGATTGGGAATACTTCAATGTCCCCTAATCAATGGATTCATTAGAGTGTTTGACCTCAACCCCTCTATTCACACTTTGACGAATGTACTCCGTGCCTTGATGCTCATTTCCATTATTGATGGGTTATCTCGCATCTGTTAACAGTATACATCAATGACCAGCAATTAGACGATGCCACATCAGGTTCGACATCAACACCTTTATTCGATTGATAGGGCATGCACCACAAATGAATTGTGTAGAAGACCCCAGACTTCAGTAGCATTCAGTATGCTACTGGTGATCATGATTATGCTTATGAGATATTAGTCTCATACATCAGCAGTTTGTACCTTTAGTTTGCATCAGTTGTTTCCTCTTCAACATGAGACCATATCTTACTGGGTCATGGCTATGACCACTTATGACATATATTCACTATATATTGCCTATTCATGGCCATTGTATCAGATTTCTATGTATTGTACCGATATGTATTTAGAGAGATCATTGTATTATGATGAGTGGGCTACTCCTTCTGTTTGTGTTTCCATCACTCCACTTCTGAGATTTATAATGTATTTTGGCCATTGTAGTACCTTCTTTGACCTCACACATTAGGGGGCATCTATTAAAGTATTTTTCCACCTTGTGAGCATTTATACTATTTGTCCTCTGTTATTCATTTGATTGACGCAGAACCACTTTTTTCCCTCCAGGAACCTAGTTTTCCCTACTTTTGTTTCTGTACACGAGCTGCTTTGCTGCAACTCGCACATGCACAGGCTGTCCCACTAGAGCTTGCGTACATCGAGTTAAATGGTAAATTACAGTAAAAAACTCTATTTTTACTCCAAAAAGAGGTCATAGGGTGACCTTTGGCCCTCCATGTATCCTGAAATGACTCGATTCGACCTTTCACCTACCTTTGGAGGGTTATATATTGAGCTCTTATGGTACATGGAAGGAGGAGAAAGAGAGAGCATCGAAACTCTATTGGATTTTTTCCATAGCTTGAGTCTACATCCATTGATCCTAGTTGTTGTAAACCTCTTATGTTCACCTACCAAACTCTTCCATATCTTGAGTTTTCCATACCATGGGGGATTGAAGTGGTGGAGACACAAGTGGATGGACCTAGTTCTTGGTTCATATGAGTTGCCGACAAGAGGTTGTATCATGTACTTCTTGTTTCATTAATAGAAATACTCATTTTATCATCCAAATGATGTTGTAAATGGTTTTTTAACATTGGGTGCATTTTCTTATTATATCATGGACCATAATATTGTTTATGCTAACATCTTTCATATATTATATGCACTTTCTTGTGTTTGTTGTTGAGACTAAGCTGCAGGTTCAATTGTAGAGATTTGAAAGCTCAACGGGGATCTACATCAAATGTCTGGTTGAAGGTTGGTTATTTAATCCACATCTTAGCATTTACATTTATATAGCATTGCATTGGGAATTGATTTGATTTCTGGTAGTCATCTGTCTATTGTGGTATACCCCAAGCCATAGGAAGGTTTTCTCTGTAACAAGGTTCAACATGGGACTACTAGCCATGATTTCACGGTCGAGGAATTTCCAAATTTTACCCCCTTGTGCAGAAATTGCTCTATCTCTTACTGAGAGAAACCCTAGATTCCAAAATTTCCAAAAAGGATGGGATTTGGGCCATGGACCCACATGAGAGAGGCACGTCTAGTATTATTCCAATGTCCCAATTCCAACGGAGTTGATGGTTTGTCGATTCGAGCCATATTCATCGATCTATGGCCAGTTGCAACTCACCTCCTAGAGGCTTTCAAGGACACATGGTGAATTTGTGACGGGGGCATAAGATTCGAACAGGGAAACAAAATTGCATTATGTCAGCTCCTTCAGGTGTGTATGGGAAGATGCTACATGGAAACTCTTCCCATGATCTCATGGATGAGGTATTTCTCAATTTGACCCCTTGGTGTAAAAATTGCAACGCCTCTCACAAACCAAAACCCTAGCTTCTAACATCGTCGAACAAGACACTTTTTGGGATATGGAAACATGGGGGAGAGGCACCCCTAGCACTATATCGATGGAATGAATCCAACAGAGTTGACGGTTCACCAATCCAAGCCATGATCATCATTCTATGGACCGTTTCAACTCACAACCTAAGGGACCGTTTCAACTTGCAGCCTAACGGGCCTTTCGGGCACACAAGGTGAATCCCTAACCGGGGCATAGAATTCAAACTGGGAAACAGAACGGAGTTCAACCAATTCTTGTAGGTGTGTATGGATATAGGCCACATGGTCATGCTTCCCATGATCTCTCGAATAAGGTATTTATCAAGTTGATCCCTTGGTGCAAAAATTGCAATCCCTCTCACTGACCAAAAATATAGCTTATGAGATCGTCGAACAAGACACTTTCCAAGACATGGACCCATGGGTGACAAGCACCCCTAGAACTATCTTGATGTCTTGAGTCCAATGAAGTCAACGGTTTGTTTATCCAAGCCATTATCATCATTCTATGACTTGTTTCAAGTAGAAGACTATGGCCTTTCAGGGACACATGGTGAATCCCTGTTGGGAACATATAATTCAAAATGGGAAGCATAATTGAGTTCCGTTAGTGCCTGCGGGTGTGTATGGGTAGAGGATGCATGGTCATTGTTCCCATGATCTCCCAAATGAGGTATTTTTCAAGTTGACCCCTTGGTGAAAAAATTGCATTGCCTCTCACTAACCAAAACCCTAGCTTATGAGATTGTCAAACAAGACACTTTCCGATCCATGGACGCATAGGAGATAGGAACCCCTAGTACTATATCAATTTCTCAAGTCCAACAAATTCAACGGTTCATTGATCCGAAGCACAGTCATAATTATGTGGCCCGTTTCAACTCACATCCTAAATCCTCTAAGGGACACAAGGTGAATCCTTGCCATGGGTATAGAATTTAAACCAGGTAGCATAATTGAGTTCTATTAGTGTGATCAAATCCACAATGGACAAACAAAAATGTGGGAGCTGAAAAACCCAGTTATGCATCCTAGTTTGGATTTTGACCCCCCAATGCAAGAATTTCCATGTGTTCCACTGAGAAAATCCTTAGTGTCTTGTACGACCGAATAAAAGGCACCTTCAGCCATGCGACTCACAAGATTTAGTCAGACCTGTAATCTGATGCCATGAATCCATTGGATTTGATGGTTTCATGATCCGATGCACAATATTTTTTCTATGTTTATTTGCAAGTAGCTCCCTGTATCCATTTAGGGACACATGCCAAATTGGTCCCAAGGCTTAAACTCTCCACCGGTCATTCGAATCGAGTTCTGTAGGTTTGGGCATGTGTATCCGGGCATGGAAAAGTTGTTCAAGCCAGTCACAAGCTTTCATGATGGGTTCTGTAGAATTCAACCCCCAAGTGCAAGAATTTTCGTGTTCCACGAGTTATGTAAGTGAATGTTTGATAATAGACATTGGTCAGTGATGATAGATCAGAGTTGTAAGAGTATGGAGGTTTGATAATACATTCAAATGGATGCACATGTTCGTATATATGTATAGTGAAAATGATTTAAATGTTATGCTCATTATAATCTATGATAGGGTTTAGGATACAAATTAGGGTTTATAGGGTTTAGAATACAAACTAGGGTTTAGGATACAAACTAGGGTTTCTAAGCTAGGCTAGCTACAAACTAGGGTTTCTAGGCTACAACATTTACATATTTGTTCATAATGGTTTGGATTCAAGTGGATGTACATGTTCATATATATGCATAGTGAAAATGATTTAAATTCTATGTGTTATAACTTAGGCTAGGATTTATGCTACGAACTAGGGTTTATAGGGTTTAAAATAGAAACTAGGGTTTATAATGAAAACTAGGGTTTCTAGGGTTTAGATAATACAAACTAGGGTTTATGCTACAATGATACGAACTGTTACACCAAAACCTTGAGATGATAGTGAAGGCCTCCCACTAGGATCTCAACATACCACCACGCTCCACTGTCCAGACTCTGGGTTGGATGTGCACTCGTACGGTGGTGTCCCATTTGAGCCATACGAGCCTCAGACGAACACTGCAATGTCGACGTTGCCACCCGCTCTGTGACTCAAACCTTGGGTGGAGGCTCTGATACCAAATGATACAAACCGTTACACCAAAAACCTGAGGTGTTAGTGAAGGCCACTCACTAGGATCTTAACATCCCACCACGCTCTACAATCTAGACTCTGGGATGGATGTTTGCCCATATGGTGGTGTCCCCTTTGAGCCGTACGAGCCCCGGATGAACACTGCAATGTCGACGTTTCCACCCACTCTGTGACTTGAACCTAGGAGGAGGATCTGATACTAGATGATACGAACCGTTACACCAAAATCTCGAGATGATAGTGAAGGTTTCCCACTAAGATCTTAACATACAAACTATGGTTTCTAGGTTAGGCTCTAGGGTTTCTAGGCTATGCTTCAAGATATAGGTTTATAGGATTAATGTTGAACTCCTCTACTCTGTAGGACATTTATCCTATTTGGTTATGTGTTTTGGGTTAGTCATGGATTCCACTTGATGTCTTTTTAGTTGTATGTACCCCTGCTATATACATGGGAAAATTTGCATATGTGTGCATAATGGTTTAGATTCAAGTGAATGCACATGTTCATACATATGTACAGTGAAAATCATTTAAATTTTATGTGTGTTATAACTTAGGCTAGGATTTAGGGTACGAACAAGGGTTTCTATTGTTATAATAGAAACTAGGGTTTAGGCTACAAAATAGGGTTTCTATGATAGGATCGAGGATCTAGGTTTGTAGGCTTAATGTTGAACTCCTCTATGAAGACCTTAACAAAAATGTTTCCTTCACTCAAGAAAAACCACTTATTAAGCATGGAAAGATTTTCATACCTTGTTTTATGTCATGTCCCCTCAACAGTGATCATTGGATCAAGTCACTAACCCAACAAATACCTTGGGTTGAGGAGACAACTTCATTTACTATGGGGTTAATTTTGAACTCCAGGCATTTAATTAATTAGGAGTGTGAATTATTTTTTCCTAAAGTTTATTATGAGCTTGAAATAATTAATTTTCATCCATCAAATAATTTTATCATAAATAAAAGAGGATAATTCTCCACAAGTGAACCTTAGTGGATGAGCTTGACTTTGAAGATGACTTGCAGAAGAAGTTAGTAGAAAGCATCCAAATCTAAAAAATCAGGAAAAATGAAAGAAAGATGGTGCAAATAAAAAAAGCAACAAAACTTAGGAAAAGTAGTATAAAGTAGAAAGTAGCACAAAATAAGAAATCAGGATCAAATAAAAAATGCAGGAAAGTCCAGAAAGCAAGATAAATCATAAAATACAAAAAAAAAGTAAAAAAGAAGAAGAAGCTAAAGTAGAAAGCAGAAAGCAAAGTAGAAAAGGAAAAAGGAATGAAAGCTAGCTTTCCTTATCCACTCATGAGGGCACATTATTCAAGTATAATTGCTCCTCAATTCATCCTCCATCTATAAATAAATGAGTGTGCACCCCCTTCACATATTTTGTCAGTTTGAGTTTTGGTTTGAGAGCAATTGTGCCTCAGAGACATGGGAGATGTGCCCCTAGTCCAAGCTGGGTGATGTGCCCCTGCTTCCTGTGAGAGGATGATGGAATTCAAACATTTTAAATGATTTTATTGTAGTTCATGTAGCTGATTCAAGTCTGGTTTGAAGTTCATAATAAGTGTCATGAAGTCTATGGTTCGAATCTTCAAGCTTCCAGTTGATTTACAGTACTAGTTTGTTGTGTTGAGAGGAGAGGATTTATTGTGCTATTTTGAGAATAATATTGGATTAAATATCAATTAATTACATTCATTTTTATACTATGGTATCAGTCATAAAATTTAATATTGCAGAAGTCTGAAATATTTAGTGTTTTCTACACCCCTTCTAGATTTGCATAGAATTTGACTAGTTTTCATAATGCATTTGATAAATGAATGAGTATTGATTCAAATGAAGTAATTATTGTTCCTAGATTTGTTTAATATGTCATATGAATTATTACAAGTCTCATATCATAATTTAGTGAGCCTTCATTGATTGTTTCGAAATCCTGAATTCTAACTAGTTGTGCAATCCTAGTAAGTAATGTTTGTCATATCATTGTGAGAATTAATAAGAAATTTATATAACTTTATGGAATGAAACATGATTGTATATTTATTGTAAATTGATTTTATTTATCCTACGAAAGTCATAATCCTTCACCAATATCTTCCATTCAATGAATAGTGATATACTAGTTTGCATATGTTGGGGTGCCTAGGAGCATTTTAGTAGAATTAAGCCTTGATTATTTAGAACCATAAATGGTACCAATGCCTTTTTCAAAGGTATTATCAGATATCATAGTCTTCCTCCCATCCAAAGTGCTTGATCTTTCCTACCTCCAGTAAAACTAGCCCACTTAATTCATTGTTTTTAGTTGAGTTTGGTAGGAGATTGAGTTAGTGTATCATCAGCCCTAGTTGGTACATTACATTTTAACAATTGCATTAGGAAGTTTCATGAAAAATTGGGGTGTTTACCAATGTCCTTGGAGGACCAAATTTTATATTCAAGGTAGAGGAAGGGGCTAGATTGAAGAGGAGGGGGCACAGGGTGCTATTGATAAATAAATGTCGATATAGGAAAGGAATTTGGTATGTAATTATTTATTGTGGCTTGAATTTTTTTGGACTCTATAAGTCATTTATCCTCTTTGGTTATGTGTTTTGGGTTGGGCATGGATTGCACTTGATGTTTTTTTAATTGTGTGCACCCTTTATATATACATGGGAAAATTTGCATATTTGTGCATAATGGTTTGGATTCAAGTGGACTTAAATATTTTCCATTGTTAGTTGTTTCTCAAATGTTTTAATAAAGTATATCAACATAGTTTAGATCAACCATATGGCTGAAATTTCATATCAATGAGATCAACCATATACATAAAAAAATAAGGCATATCCATAGTAATACACATAACTAAATATCCATGTATTCATAAGAAAAATTTGTCCAAACATATACATGTTTTGTCAAAAATCAAACATGCTTCCCAATGTATAAATAATGGCAACTCGTTCCTATCCAAAATATGGAAACTTGTGCTCTATATACAAAATATGGAAAGTAGTTCCCAAAAATTCCACATCATGGCTCATATACACAAGATGATCTCCAACATCCTGGCTACCCTAAAAAAACCTAAGCACATCTCCAAAATCGATCTTCCTCTTCTTCAAGGTAGAGGAGGCTCTGACCTTCGACCCTCTTGGAGTACTAAGACTCTCTATGCTTTGAAATGAAAACAATAAGATATCATCATTTTTATTTCATTTGTATAAATTAACATAGTTATGAAATGAAATTATAATTAAAAACTTAAATAACTCACCCAATATGAGACTGTGTGTCGTGAGGAGATTTCCCTCCTCCTTGTTGCTAGCTTCTCTGGAATGTTTCTTTGCAACATTTGCAACAATCAGTTGTTTGAAAAAAATAGATGCCTAAAATAATTTTATAGATGCTTCACAATATTTTCATATACTACTCAATCTCATTGTGAATGTATCATGGAGTGGAGAGGACCGATCCTTTGGGATAGATGATGGAGCAGAAGGTTGGACAACCTGCTCCGATGCAATGGTGGGTTGGGTATTGGATGTAGTTGCAAAAATTGCAGATTCAACCATTGTATATGTGGCTACGATGGTTGCAACAATAGAAGCTGCAATGGTGGGTGCAATTGTGGAAGGGGGTTGACAAAATGGTGATAGACCCTTTTTGGTTGCAGGATAGAGGGAATCACTCTAGGATGAGTAAGGGGGATAATGGGGGATGGAACAAAGGGGGGAGGTGGATGGGAGGGTATGGGTGAACTAAGGGGGGAGGGTGGAAGGAAGTGTGGAAGGAACAAATGTCTTGGAGGGATGGGGGAGGGTGGATAGAATGGAATTTGTGTACGGAGGGAGGACGCTCGATGGAAGGGCGGGAGTGGATAGATGGGGGGAGGGAAACTTCCACGGGATGTTGTATACATTATATAGAAGAGGGGCATGGGGGTGGAATGGAGGCACCTGTAGCTAATGGGTGTGCCTAAAAACACATTTGTAATATCATAGTTTAATACAAAAATTAAATATAAATAATAAAAATTCAATTCTCGTGTGTACTTAATTACATGTCATATCTGAGCATAGCATAATCTGCCAACCCTTGGCAGAGATGGATGCTCGTCAAAATCGACAGATACCTGTGGAAAGAAACAAAACAATATTAAAATTTAGTTTATAAAAAAAATAAAAAAAATATTAAATACAATGAGAAATAGACTTAATTTCAATCACCCTCAATGTAGATTTTTTTTTGTTCTTGTATAGGACTGAAGTGGTGCATGGTGCATGTGGAATGTGGCATGTGGCATGTGTTGATGTATATGTAACTTCGGAATGTATTTCACATATATGTATATTGTATTCCTATAGAGATGTTATTATTTCTCTATACGGAAGTGTCGTCATTTATATTGTAAGTGTCGTAACTTATACTTGATGGGTTATTAGACCACCTTGTTGGAGTTGGCCCTGTATAAGTCATGTGGGTCTAAGGGTTATTAGACCACCCTATTGGGGGTCGGCCCAGTAAGCATTATGTTATGTGGTTAAGTTCGAGCCTACATGAGTTAGGTAAAAAGGCAAGTCAAGTCAAGTATAAATAGAGTGCGGGAGGCACTCTATTTGATCACTCACTTCTCACTCATGCACTCAAGGAGGAGTGGCGCACTTATGGAGGAGGAGGATCTGCTGCTAGGTTATGTCTATCTCTCATGGTTGGTTGTATCATTGCTCTATCTATCTCTGAGGAAGTTATTGGGGTTTTTCACCTTTATGGTTTTCCCCAAGTAAATATTTGTGTCTCTTGTGTGCTTGCATTATTGTCTCCATGATTGATATGCTGTAGATATGCTGTACATGTTGTTCTCTCAGTTAAGATCCTAGATCAAAGTCAAGTAAATTCTGAAAATTCAACATGGTATCAGAGCTATCCTGAAAGAAGGCATGATATGGCATGTATGACACTTGTTGCACTTACGATGCTAGGGCTTGATATAGCAAAAACCAGTCATCGTAGCACTTTCGCTATAAATCCGTTTTGGAAAAAATTTCGGATCTGAAATTGTTACAGGACGAAGATCAAATCTCCAGGTACCTTGTGTCCAAAGGACAACCTCTAATTCGTTGTACTTTGTGATTTGTGATCTGTACAATATAGGGTTTCTGCCTCTTCCAGATCTAAGTCAAAATCAGGTGACCTTGGGAAAAAGGTCATAACTTGGGCTAGGAAGCTCCAAATGAAATTTCGTGAAACGTGACAGGTATTACACAGACTGTACTATCTCAGAAAACGTTTTAAGAGGCCGAAGTTGAACCAGTGACACGTGGCACACCGTACAAGTTAGCTCTCCTAAATTATCCTAAAACAGGTCACGTTGCGACACTTGGCATACTCTCTCTCAGAGAGTCCAATTGAGGTCAGACCTATCAGGATGGAAAGATAACAGGCCGAGCTATCTCAGGAAATGTTTTTAGAGGCCGAAGTTCAAACAGTGACACGTGGCAAGCCGTACAAGTTCGCTCTCCTGTTTTATCCCAAAACAGGTCACGTTGCGACATTTGGAATAACTCTCTCTCAGAGAATCCAATTGAGGTCAGACCTATCAGGATGGAAAGATAACAGGTCAGGCTATCGCAGGAAACGTTTTCAAACGCTGTGGATCAAAAAGTTTGGAGTTACACCAGAAACAATCAGGTACATATTTCTGTCAAAACAGAATTATTTTTGAGTACCTTCATTCATGGCTTCCGAAATTTAGGGCTTCGGAGAAATTTGGAATTTTTGTAATCGGAGACCACGGCTGGATGCTACTCATAAAAATAGAAATTTAGAGACCAAGATCAGAATTTTTGGTTGGGCAGAAGGCCGGGCTTGATTAGACCCTAGTTCGGGACTTTGATCAGAAAAGTGGAAAATTAGGGCTTCTGTAAAAATGGGAATTTTTGAAATCTGTGACCACGGCTGGAAGCTCCTCAGAAAAATAGAAGCTTAGAGATTTGGATAAAACTTTTTGATTGGGTAGAAGAGTGGGATTCATCAAACCCCAGTTCAGGGTCACGTCTAGTGAATCCGGAAGTTTCAAAGGCAAAATTGAGGAGTGAAACTTTGCAGTTTTCAAATTCTAAATATACCAGTTTGATCAACTCATCAAGGCGCATATTTCTATCCTTTTGGAAGTTTAAAATTCAAAGTTTGAATTTTTGGGGTTTCTCTGACAAACCCATATCCAGCTCCAGGTCTAGTTCTTGCAAATCAAGTGGATTGGGTTAATCCTAGAAGAAGATGGATTGGTCACCTGCATAAGTGAAGAAGTTGCTGTCTCAGAGGGAGATGAGGATAAGGCCTTACATAAGAAGATTACAAGCGATCTCGACAGGTATGACTCATCGAGGTATGTTTTGAGATTTGTTCATGATTAAGTTTATGGTATGTTTGTCTTCATGTTATTACGGTTAGTACAATCTTTATTTTAGACTTGTCATATCACCTTAATAAAACTATGAATGCACAATAGAAAATATTCATTGATTAGGGTGTTGACACTTATGATTGTACTAATGCATTATGGTGTTGTATGAGGTTTATATTGTCTACTAACATGAAAGGTACACCAAGAAAGACAAATCATGTTCTGGTCCAAGAACATATGGTCATGATAACATGAGGACAAAGATTCATCCATTGTCATGGATCTCATAAAAGATCCATTTACGAGGTATGTATAACTTGGTTTTGTAATGGTTAACATATGAGACATGCAGGTTACTAGCACAAGTCACTGAAGAGAACCAAAAGACATTATGCGGGTATGCTAGACATAAACTAGCTAGCATGCTAATCCAGGTATGTTTTTCCTATATCAAGATAGAATCCTACCTTGTGTTAGGATCTTATACTGTTGTGTTGTTTGATAATGATTATTCATGAAGTCATAGGTTTGAATAAGTCATGGTTGTATGCATAGTATATTTCTTACCATAATTGATGATATGACTAACTAGAAGAATCATGAAGGTATAGGTTTGAATAATCACAGGTTTTATGCCTATTATATCTCTTATCTTGATTGATGATTCAACTAACCTGAAGAGTCATAGGTTTGAGTAATTACAGGTTTAGACATGTTATGTTTCTTATGATTTGACTAACCATAAGAATCCCACATAAACCTTGAATGCTAATGCTTATTATTCTGTTTGAAATGATCATGACTATACATGCTTAAAATTATTGTGTTTTAATAGTATACTAATGAATGTATGATTTTATATGAAATCACAAGGATAACACAATCATGATACTAATAAGCATGCATAGGGACCAAGGATGAATATGAGTTCAAGAACAGGTAATTCAGGAAGCAAAGATCAAGAGGGAGCACACTCCAGTTGTTCCTGCAAGAAAGCAAAGGAGCACACTCCAGTTGTTCCTGCAAGAAAGAAAAGGAGCACACTTCAGTAGTTTCTGCAAGGATGCAGATATTCAGAGGGAGTTGACCATCTTTCTACATTCCACAATAGAAAGGTGTAGAAGAAGCTACTTCAGATTAGGACTCCAGCATCTCCTGCAAGGAAGTGAAGACTCAGAGGGAGTCCACCCAACGAACAAACAAAGATAAGTATTTTAATTATCATTTCTTGCATATTTGTTTGTTTAAGTAAAATTGTTCAATGATGTATATGCTCATGTTCCTAGACTTAGGATATGTATTGTGCATATTAGAATAGTTGCATTGATGAACAGTATACTACTAATATACATGGGTAAGTGGCCTATGGCACTGTACAACATTCCATTGCTACTTATCTAGAATGAAACCTCTTTGCTGACATGTTGGGAGTTGTGCACACTCTTAACAATGTTCTGGTAGAGATTGGAAGGCATCTAGAAAGTTACGGGATATGGATAAATGTTGTATTGAAGCATTGGCAAAGATAATTGCATGACTGTATGACATATTTCTTTATGTGTAAGAATTTGTTCTGAAAACTATGAGATGTTTTCTAATCATGCAATTTAACTTGTTGTGTAGGAAAGATCATATGCCATCTCCTACAAAAGAAGAACTACAACATTTGTTCCAGCAACAAAGATATCTATTGAAGATATTGAAGATATTGAAGCTCCCAGGATCTGGGATGAAGAAATGAAATGCCATGATCCGTCGATCATGAAGAATGATGTTTGGGATGTAGTCCCAAGACGTGAAGGGAAGTTTGTTATGACTTCCAAATTGGAACTATGAGATCAAGCATGTTGCAGATGGCATCATTGAGAAATATAAAAGTGATGAAATAGAAGATGCACCAGATGGATTTCAAGACAGCATGGTGTAGTCATATATGTGTGCAGAACTTGGTATGGTAGGATAGACAGCTTTCTATCCAGTTTGGTCTTTACCAAGAATAAAGCGGATTCCAACCTTTTCTACAAGGTTGAGGAAGGCAATCAAGTGATACTATTTTTGTATGCGGATAACCTGTTTGTTACAGGTGAAGATAGATCGATTGCCGACACGCAGCGGAAGCTTACTGCCGAGTTTGAGATGAAGAACTTGGGGATGATGCACTATTTGTTTTGGCATGGAGGTGTGGCAGAGTGCAGATGGAATCTTCCTTGGACAAGGGAAGTATGTAGTAGAGATCCTGAAGAGGTTCGGGATGATGGACTGCAAGGATATGGCCACACCTATGGCATTGAATCTGAAGCTTTTATGTGATGCTTCATCTAAGCCGGTTGATGTCTCCATGTATCGTCAGATGATTGGGTCCTTGATGTACCTGACGAACACGAGACCAGATATTTGCTTTGCTGTGAACACATTGAGCTAGTTCCTGACGGATCCAAGGAGTGTTCACCTGGTTGCTGTAAAGCATGTTCTAAGGTACCTGAAGGGTACAGTGGATTATGGGCTCAAGTATGAAGCGAATCAAACATTTAACCTACGGGGTTATGTTGATTCATATTGGGCTGGCAGTGCTGCAGATAGGAAGAGCACATTTGGGTGCTACTTCAATATGGGATCAAGTGTGATCTCTTGGTTTAGCAGGAAGCAGTCCTGCGTAGCACTGAGTATAGCTGAGGCAGAGTATGTTGCAGCCTGTTCAGCTAGTTGTGAGGCAGTATGGCTGCGGAAGCTACTGTCTGAGCTATTTGATCTCCCGTTGGAGGCTACTGGTATCTTCTGTGATAACCAGAGTTGTGTGAAGCTATCCGAGAACCCAGTGTTTCATGACAGGTCGAAACACATAGAGATCAAATATCACTATATCAAGGATATGGTGCAGAGAGGAGCTGTGAAGCTCCTATATGTTGCGATAGACGAGCAGATTGCAGATGTGCTGACGAAGCCACTAGCCAGGGTGAAGTTCGAGTACTTCAGAGAGAGGCTTGGCGTTCTTCAGATCGAGGACACTTCGAGGAAGAAGTGATGGACACATTTGCTGAAGCCATTCCAAGCATGTTGGAAGGAGGATCCTTCACATGGCTGTGGATGTAAGCGCTGGATGATGAGCATCAGGATGATGTTCTGATTTCTGCTTGGATATGATCGGTTGGATCATGTGTATGTGTATGCATCATGTTGGATGCTGGATATGATCGGTTGGATCATGTGTATGTATTTTGTATGTACGCATCATGTTGGATGCTAGATATGATCAGTTGGATCATTTGTATGTATTTTGTATATGCATCATGCACGGGGGGTTCACTAGTGAGGCAATATCATATCACGTCCATTCATATTGGGGGTTTGAATACTCTTATAAACCTCAAAAATATATTGCCCCGTATTAAGGGGTCAAGGGGGGGTTTTAATTTGACATAGTAATATAAATATTGGGGGTTATTTTATTTGGGTGTGATGAGGAATAACCTCCAAATCGTGGGATGGATCCATACCTCCAAATCATGGAATCAATTCATACCCACCTAAACCTTAAGGACCCTCCATTTTTATTTGATATTGCTTATGATCCTAAGTTTTGCATAAATCTGATAATAGTGTACCAATGATAATATCGATGGAAGTCTCTTTGGAATATTGGCCTTGAGAAATCCTCATTTAATAACTTATTTAGGCTTGGTTTGAATTGATATTATATTGTTTTTCATATTTAAGTTAAGAGATGTAGCTAATCGAGAGTTCGGAACTTGAACAATTGTATTGTATTTTTTGTAGGCATTCAAGTAAAAGATTTAACTGCTCATTTTTTAAGTTGGGGTTTAGGTGGGCATTGAGATTCAATTAAACCTTGCTCCACGAAAACCAAGAAGAGTGAGATCAATATTTATTGGCTCACTGGAACCAAGAAAAGATAGATCAAATTATGTTTATTGACTAATTATTTCTTTCAACTTTTTTGTATTCTTCTTTAATATTTTCACATCGCTCGTTAGGAATAATTGTTAGAATGATTTATATTTGGTACATTCATAATTGTAATTTCAATTCTTATATGCAAGGCATCCGTCTTAATATTGTATTGGAATTGACATAAACATAAGTGAAAATATAAATCCTTGTTTACATACCCTATGTGTTATCATTACCATGAAATGGTGTCATATAAGTTTCACCATTTGTGTATCTATATACTATACTGCATGCTTGAAGCATAACAATGTACTTTTTCCCTTCTCCTATAAAGATAAAAATAATTAGATATAACCCAAGAAAAGGTAACTAAATGTTGTTAATTCCCTTGATTGAAAGAATAAATGTAGAGGAAGTGGAGGCAATTCATTAGATCTTGTGAATGACCCAAATCCATGCTATGCACATGATCATATGGTGTTACTGAAAAGTAAAAGGAATTTCTCTATGTTCATTTGGGTTCAAATATCAATGATGTTTGTTTTGATAGGAAGGTAGGGGAGCATATCCATGAAAGGATTTCAATTTTGCATTCTTATTGAGTTTAGTTTATTAAGCTTATAGAAAACATGAGCTCTCTATGGCTATATTTGTATTTACATGATATAAAATTGGTAGATTGGCAGGCTGTGGTGTGAAACATCCGCAATTCTCATATTTTCTAAGCATTGCACTAACAATTGGACTATCAATGTTTTACAGTCTTTTTTATGTTGATCTTTTGACTAGGTTTCCTTTTATGCATTTTTCCTTCTCCGGTACTATTTGGTTGGGTCTTCCACTATTCAATGCTACAAATTGATCAGTTGCCCCTACAATCCTAGTGGGATCATTATTAGCATTATACTATTATTCTATTCAGCATTGTGTTTGCTTATACTAATATGTGTTAGGGATCTTTTTTGTTACAACTTGATAATATGATATAAAGGGGGTGTTAAATATGGGTTGATAAAAATGGATACCTACAATATCTGGTGAAACTAGGGGTTTTATTAATTGGAAAATAATATTGGGAGGGGGGTTCAAAAATACAATTTTAGGATGCATTTTCCAATATTTAGTGAAATTAGGGATATTCTTTAATATCATGTGAACGACCGTGCTATGTAACAAGTTCACTGAGTGAACCCCCCGTGGCATCATGTTGGATGCTTGGACCATGTATTTGTATATGTATTAGGTGGATACATTGTATTATCAGGGGGATCATGTATGGTGATATGTATCATGTATTTGTATCAAGTGGATACACTGTATGATCAGGTGGATCATGTATGATGATATGTATCAGGTAGATACTTGGTATGCATCAGGTAGATGCATTGTATGATCAGGTGGATCATGTATGGTGATATGTATCATGTATTTGTATTTGTATCAGGTGGATACATTGTATGATCAGGATGATCATGGATGATGAGCTTCAGGATGTTGCTCTAGATGACATGCAGCAGGATGTTGCAGTGATGATGATCAGGATGATCATGGATGATGAGCTTCAGGATGTTGCTCTAGATGACATGCAGCAGGATGTTGCAGTGATGATGATCAGGATGATCATGGATGATGAGCTTCAGGATGTTTCTCTAGATGACATGCAGCAGGATGTTGCAGTGATGATGATCAGGATGATCATGGATGACGAGCTTCAGGATGTTGCTCCAGATGACATGCAGCAGGATGTTGTAGTGATGATGATCGGGATGATCATGGATACATCAGGATGATGTATGGTGAGTATCAGGTTGATACTCTGTGGCCGTGGATCAGGTTGTGCAGATGAGCATGTAATCCGGTGCCCTGGGAGATTTGCAGATGGTCTTTCGAGGTTTTTCCTATGGCATGTAATTCGGTGCCCTGGGACATCTGGCAAATGCTCTTTCGAGGTTTTGCTCTGGGAGGACATGTAATTCGGTGCCCTGGGAGATCTGCAGATAGTCTTTCGAGGTTTTGCCTATGGCATGTAATTCGGTTCCCTGGGATATCTGGCAGATGCTCTTTCGAGGTTTTGTCCTATGGCATGTAATTCGTTTCCCTGGGAGATCCGATAGGTTGGGCTGTGTGCCCGTAATCAGTCCTGGGATGCTCTTGCGAGGTTTTGCCATGACCACATGTAATTCGTTGCCCTGGGAGATCCTATAGGTAGAGCTGTGTGCTCGTAATAGCCTGGGATGCTCTTGCGAGGTTTTTTGGTGAGGTCACATGTAATTCGGTGCCCTGGGAGATCCTATAGGTAGAGTTGTGTGCTCGTAACAGCCTGGGATGCTCTTTCGAGGTTTTGTGACGCACGTAATAAGTCCTGAGGATTCCACAGTATGGCCAGTGATGATGAAGACCTGCAGGTGGTGGGCCTACATCCAGTATGAAAAAGGACTGGCTCTGTAGAACTTCCTATGACGAGTAGATTCAGAGATTGATTGAGATAGCAGCAGCAGTGATGAGGATGATGACTCGATGACGATTATCCAATGACGATGATCCAGAGAAGATGACTTGTGCTAGAAGAACTGTGCTGAGAAATACCTTCCTAGTTAAGAGGGAGTGTTGATGTATATGTAACTTCGGAATGTATTTCACATATATGTATATTGTATTCCTATAGAGATGTTATTATTCCTCTATACGGAAGTGTCGTCATTTATATTGTAAGTGTCGTAACTTATACTTGATGGGTTATTAGACCACCTTGTTGGAGTTGGCCCTGTATAAGTCATATGGGTCAAAGGGTTATTAGACCACCCTATTGGGGGTCGGCCATGTGGGTCTAAGGGTTATTAGACCACCCTATTGGGGGTCGGCCCAGTAAGCATTATGTTATGTGGTTAAGTTCGAGCCTACATGAGTTAGGTAAAAAGGCAAGTCAAGTCAAGTATAAATAGAGTGCGGGAGGCACTCTATTTGATCACTCACTTCTCACTCATGCACTCAAGGAGGAGTGGCGCACTTATGGAGGAGGAGGATCTGCTGCTAGGTTATGTCTATCTCTCATGGTTGGTTGTATCATTGCTCTATCTATCTCTGAGGAAGTTATTGGGGTTTTTCACCTTTATGGTTTTCCCCAAGTAAATCTTTGTGTCTCTTGTGTGCTTGCATTATTGTCTCCATGATTGATATGCTGTAGATATGCTGTACATGTTGTTCTCTTAGTTAAGATCCTAGATCAAAGTCAAGTAAATTCTGAAAATTCAACAGCATGAACCTACTTAAGCATGATTTTTAAATCATTCAAGTTTTTCAAATAGGATGTTGCAATATATGTCCATGAATTGAACTTGGTTTCTATGGTTATACAATCATTTTCTGTCTCGAGGAACTGAATAAGGTGGTCACCAATAGCTTTAACATCACTATACTACATATCATTTTTTCCAATTGATTGGACATAATTTGTTGTATTGGCCATGTCCACATTTGGGTGGGAGTTTATACTATGAGATCCATCGAGTGATAGATTTGTGTTGGATGGATTTTCAAATAACCACAGATAATAAGAGAGAGGCGGAAATATGTAGAGAAGCACAGAGGCTAGGTTTTTTAGGAAACCATCCATTTCCTTATAGATTGTTTCTCTTTTAGTGCTCAAGAGCCAGGGTATAATTTTGGTAGGTAATTCTTGAATGCATAAATCAAATTGGACTCTTTTTTCACAAAATGAAGAGGATTGGAGGGAAGAAGATTCATGAGTCAATATTGAGTAGAGAAGGGAAGTATCTTCTTTGTGTTGTGTGGGGGTAGTGGAAGAGGGTTCCAATGCCATGCTCACTGGATGGTTTACAAGAGTTCTCTATGGTGAACAATTTGGTTTCCTAGAGTGTTCATTGGGATCTTCTTGGAGGAAGGATCAATGCCCTCCTTTCCTTGTTTTTTTAAAGTTGGCTAGAACATAAAAAAGGCCCAATGGCCTTATATCTTGTTTTTGTTTGATTTGAAGTGTATTTTTAGAAGTGGGTCAATGGTCCTTTTCATTCCCTTTTAGTTAGTACTCCAAAGAAGGATGAAGGCCTTTTCTTCTAATTTGGGGTGAATCTTCAAATTAGGCCAAAGGATTTTCTTCAAAAATCAGGGGTCATGATTGAAAGTGACCTGATAAAGTTTGGGCCAAGTTTTTGAATAGGTCAATGGTATCCATTGTTTATGATCATGTTGCTTATTTGAAAGAGGATCAACAATGTGTCCTTTGAATATTGGATGTATCTTTGAACTAGGCCTAATGGTCCAGTATGCCTAATTTCCTTTTTCCTTTGAATTGAGAACATCTTAGTAATTTCTCTAATTACCATTTTCAAAGAAATCCCAATGGCCTTGGCCTTTGAGTTGGGCTTAATTTTGAAATGTGGTCGATGAAATTTTTTGAAGAAGGCCTAAAGACCTTTCTCCTTTGAATTGGGAACATCTTCAAAATGTTTCCAATAGTGAATTTGGAAGAAGGCTCAATGGCCTTTCCATTTGGATCAAGCACAACTTCAAAATATGATTAAAGGACATTTTTGAAGGAGGCTTAGTGGCCTTTCTCATTTTGAATTGGGCACAACTTCAAAATGTGGCTAATCAAAGAATGCCCAATGGTAGTCCTTTTTAAAATTTGGTGGGACATTTGAAATTGGTTGAAGGTCGATCCTTTGAATGGGCTCGATGGTCGGTGATTTGAATGGGCTTGATGTGCAAATATTTGAATAGGTTTAATGACCCGATGATCGATGATTAGAATAGACCCTATGGGCCAATATTTGAATAAATTCAATGGTCTGGTGTGTGTGTGTGTGTGTGTTTCAAAGGACCCAATGTAAGCAGAAAGGGGATTTGTGTGTGGTCTTTGTCATCTATTGGAAGGGTACATAAACCCTATAAGAATTTTTACTTTTGAATTTTTACATAAACCACAAGAAGAGTGCATTGGTCTCATCAATGTTTACTTATGCATGCATTTAAATTGTTCCAAATGATCAAAATACCTGTGAGTGAGGTGCCAAAATATCTCTGTGCGTTTCCATATATCAATCTAGATTGGGAGAAGCTATGTCCTCCCACATCGAATGTGGTTTCATGGATGCAATCACCTGTACATTCAAATAACAAAGGTCAGAAAAAAATACTTTAAAATTAAATATATATATAAATTATCTATTGCCTGGGTAAATATATACTAAGTGATTGAACATAAATTAAAAAAATTGCTAACCTACTCTATATAACTGCCACGGATGGGCTCCCGCGTCAGAACATGGAAACTATGCCCATAATAAGAACATCGATGTGGTGCAATAATCATCGATGTGAATGTCCTAGCCTGGCTACAACCAAACAATGGTCTCTTCTCAACCTTCCCTGGATACCAGACACATGCATCTCTCTCATGGTCATCCTTTCTGTCTATTGGAGATGTTGAAACAAATGTGGCGTGTCTAAGCAAACTGCGTGTAGTACGTCTTACCGAATCCTCGATATCCTCAAGTGAGCAAGATAGAGAAGGTGATTGGGGAGGGGGATTAGGATCATTCCTAGGAGTGGGTGGCCCTCTCAATGGGTTCCCTCTAGAAGTAGGTCTATCTTTGGCATATCCCATACCAACACCCTAGAACTCAGTAATGTCAAAGTAGTTGACATGTAAACCTAGGACAAACTCAACCCATAGTTTTCTAAGGAAGTAGAGTGAAAACACCTTATTATTGCATGGAGGTTTATCAAATGTCGTGAACCATCTTCTCATATAATTGGATTTCCATGGCTAGAAATGACACCAATCCATGCACACATGTCTCTTCATGGCAATGGGTGGTTGGGCTGTTCTAGGATTAATGAACTTACTATAAAGCTTGGCTTTGGTAATATTCAAATCATTGATTTGCTCAGGCCAGTGGAATATAAATCTCTCATTATTTCCCTATATTCGGTCATATCACTTAATTGGGAATGGGCATGGTGAAGGGAATAAATGATGTTGTCAAATGAAGTGGAAAGGGACAATCAGGATGGTTCTCTTGTGCTTCTCAACTTTCAAATCAAATTCCTAATTTCATCCAAGTTTTGGTTGAGGGCTTCTTGGGGGTTTTGGTTTGGGTCATGATGTACATTTTCTTATGGTGGTTGGTTTTCTTCAGTTTTTTGCTTTTATTGCGATTCCATGGTCTGCAAATGATGAAACAATTTAATGTTTTACACATATTTTTTGTTAAAAAAATGGATTTTAGATTTTTTTTTTGGTTTAAATCAATTAAAATTGTGTAAAAAAATCAAAATACAAGTAGAAAAAATGAATTACATGGAATATTTGGTAGATTAGGTTGGTTTGGTGGTCTAACTTGCGTGCATGTGTTCATTTGGATAACTTGATCAAGCTCCACTCTTCCTTGCAATGAAAACAAGCTCGCGGGATGCGTTTAATTTTTTTGTGTGTTTAATAGGAGCGTGTGTGCATTGATGATGCACACATGTTAAGGATGCATATGCATCATTAACGTGCACACATATTTATTTTGAATCTAATGTGTAGGTTTGGAAATGTTGAACCAAATGCACACACACTTCTTTAATGCGTGTGTGCTCCTATTTTAAACCCTCTTGTGCACTGTTGTTGCAACACTTTTGTGGAGCATCTTCTTGTGGCTGCACAGAGTTGTTAGTGAGATATGTTGAATTGTATATTTTTCCATAGCATTACAAGTATAGTTTATATCATCATGATGTCTTGGATGAAAATAAATGGTTTGCTCTTCTTTTTCCACCTAGAGGAAAAAGGGATTTTGAGAAGTGAATTATTGCAATTGTTGCACTGGGTTGAGAATAAGATTATAAATGAAAGTGGGAAAATAAATGTGAGTAATATGACTAAATCACATACAGGGTTGGCAGGTGCGGGTGGAGTCTTATATGAATTGGAAGGGAATAAGATGAAGGGCTATGCTTGGGGAATCGAAAGAAAGAAAAACAACAGTGTTGAATGGCTATCTCTAATAAAAGGTTTAGAGATTACAAGGGATGGGGGCCTCACTGAACTAATCATTTTGGGGGACTCAATGCTGGTGATTAGAGAGGCTCAGAATTTGATTACAAACCGTAAGAATCCTGCTACTAAAGCCCATCGTATCCTAAAGTGTTTAGTTAATGAGTTCAACACCATAAAATTTCTTCACATTTTAAGAGTCAACAATCAGGAGGTGGATATTATGGAGAATAGTGGATCCAGACTTGATCAAGGAGTTATGGTTATCAATCAAAAGGTGAATGATCAGGTTTGAATCCGCTAATTTCTACATGTCTCAACTTTAGGAAAGAACCAACATGTCCAGGCCTAAATGGGAAACCTTAACTACTGGTTTGGAGATTTGTAAAATCTACAACCCCATCCATACTTGTTTCAACATTAATCTCCAGCATGAAGTTGAATTCAAAACTATGGCTCTTAACAAATATTTGCGCCTTGGGATGAGGGATGCTCGCACGCTAGAGGCACATGGCCTCCACTTGGATGTCATGCACGAATTAAATATTGCAGGGTCTCGAGGTAAGCAGGGTTTAATTGAGTGGATGTTTGAAGGTGGGAAACACACTTGCATGCCTTCAAATTTTGCGAAGATGGCCGATCCCATAATAGAAAATTGCCTACTCTGCAAAAAAAACATTCCTCGCAAAGGAGGATCAGTGTTTTCGGATTTCAGGAAGAAGTTTCCCACCATGCACGGGAACTAGGGTGGTGTGGTTCCAATTCAGCACAGTCTGCAGGATGAAGCTCATTTTTCACAGGACAATTGCTCGAATTTCTCCCCTGTATTGAGTTCAACACAGGATGCTGATAGCATTCCCAAGACCATGAAATATTATTTATAGGAAATAGAAGCCCAAGTACGAATGTTGAGAGGTGAAAACTACAAAATCAAGAAAGCTTTGCAGCATATGTGTACCCTGGCCCAGGAAACAAACAAAGAATTTCAAGAGATCACCATCAAGTTAAATGAGAAGGTGGAAAACCTAGCAGAAGTTCTGGACAACGGATGCCCTTGCTCAGTCAACCTGGACGCCCAAATCAGGGCGGTTCATTGCAGAGCCAGAACTATAGAAGGAAAAATTGATGGGATGCGGGCAGACATCAGAGAAATGAAGCAAGAAAAGAAAAATAAACACGTTGGCACAGCAGGTGGAACCTGAACCAGAGTCTCATTGTCTGTTGGGTGATTTCATAGGGTTTTTTGGGCCTACTTTTTGAATTCGTGTAAAGAGTTTTTGGAACTCTTTTACTTCTGTTTAAATGAATAGCATTGTAGCTTTTTTGAGAACTTATATTAAGCAGAAGAAGACTTGGACATCAGCATGATAATGGTCCCTCAATGTATCGTGTGAAGCTTTTAGGACAGTTTGTTAGATTATACAGTTGTAATAGGCTATTGCTTAGTCATGGAAGTTACAGTCCAGCCAAAGATGAATGTAGGGATTGGCTAATTCCTCCAGGTAGGGGAATAGACCTGCTCCAGCTCTATGTATCTCTGTTTTATCTCACTTTTTTTATATAAAATCTTTAAACCGTTCTTGTGAAAAAAGATGACTAAATCACATTTAAAAGATAAACACTCTAAATTTTTCGTAAATTTGCTTAATCAAAGACATTTGCTTGTGGAAAGTGGGTTTTATCACTTAAATCAATCTTGGTTACCATGGGAATTTTGAATAGTTGTTTCATTTTATATCAATAGGTAGAATATTAGTCAATATAAAATTAAATTGACTTTTCTTCTTGATATATTTTTTTATCTTAACATGATAATGGATTTGTAGTTTTGATTTGATGGGTCGAAGGGGTTAGTCATTAGTTAACTATTACAGGTGTGATAAGGTTAGTGGCTAAGGGTAAATCTTAATATGGGTTAATGAGATAGGGGATATGATTTTAATGCACTCATAACCTAACACACTAACCTACTAATCCACCCCACTAAACAACCAACGATCTCACTAAAATATTAACCCACCTAATCAACCTACCCTACCTACCTACCAAATCTACTAATTAACCTATTAATCTAACCAACCTATCCTACCATGCTAAAAGCTAATAAATATGTAGAATTTAACCAATATAATCTACCTAAGTCACTAACCCACCTAAACTATCTAACCTACCCCACTAACTCATTTAACTTAAATAATCACCTAACCTATACCCAACCCTCCCAACCAACCTACATAACCGAACCTACAAACCCATCTAGCCTATAACATAATCCATAGCTCTAACCCACTAAACCTATTAACTTGACCCACAAAACCTACCTAGCCTGCCTATTTCACCTACTGTACCTTTCACTAACCTACTATGCCACAAGCTACCAAAAACTAACCTAGCTAACGTAGCACCTATTACACCTAACCTACCTACCCCAATAACATATTATGCCTTAAGTTGTTTAAAGCTAACCCAAATAACATTCCTAATCATATCTAACCTACATAACCTACCCCATTAACACAAATATTGTACCTTAATTACATATCTTACCTAACTAACCTACCCTACTAACTCACCTTATCTATCAAACGCACTAACATGCATAATTTTCCTAACCCATTCACCCACTTAACCCACCTACTATTTGACCTACCCCACTAACCTATCAAAACTATGTAGTGCAATATCCTATCTAACCCACTTATTAACCCATAATGTACCCTACCAACCTACCTAACATTCTAATCCACTAACTCACCTGATCTACTATCCCACTGTTGGCACCTGTATCCAACAACCATTCCATATTCATTCGAAAAGGAATGGGTGTTAGAACATTTTTCCACCTATGTACATTAATCATTTATTAATGATGATTAATTAGCCCAAGTGATTAATGATTACATCCCTAAGTTGTTTAGCTACTAAATGGTCAATTATCATGAACTAGATGGCAAATGTGAACAAGTGCTGAGTCAAACCAGCTAAGTGGAGCGCTCCCCAGGGCAATTAATGCACTCAGCATGCCTAGAGCGCCCTCCTCAGGTCATTTAATGCACTCAGCATGCTTCTCTTCTACCTAGGGCGCATTTGCTCTCTTTGTGGACAATCTTGCCTTGTTTTGTCACATTTTTGACCAATTTTAGACTCCAAACCTCTAACCAACCAGTTTCTTCACATGTGTGAGGTCACATGGGCCTGTCCAGTCATTCCCAGCATTCACACTGCAGATTCGAACCAGTTTGGGATGGTTTGGGATATTTTGGTCAACCTAGGGGGGTTTGAGCTTTTTCTAAGCTAGATCAGTGTGAACACTCCAGATGGATTCGAATTCTTCCAGATTTGTATATATGGGTGTTCTTAACCTTTGTTAAGGTTGGACAGTTAATAATATTGACATTATTCACCAATTCATGAGTATTGTTCTTCATTCATTTAAATTTTTTATGCTAATTCTTGCAAATGTTGTGCAATCTTTCACCAGTGAGGAATCCACAGTAGCTAGATTCAACTGTGCTTGAGATTTTACATGGTATCAGAGCTCTTGGAGCTAGAATTCGAACCAGCAGACTGTTGTAGTGGATTGCCAGAAACAGTGGAGAAACCACATAATTCCTGAGGCCATTGCCTTGAGCTTACTGGAGAAATCTAGTGGCTCCTCTCAGGTGTGATGCTCTCCCGAATGCACCCACTATCCATACAGGGTTCGAATCTGTGAGTGTAGATCCCTCCAGAGTGATTTGAGAGTTGTTTGCAGGTATTGGAGTTCAGCATTGTCAGCAAGTGCAAATTGCAGCAGAGGAGAATGGAGCCATCTCACCCAAACGTGCTCACACCCTTCAACTATTTCGATTGGAAGGCAGAAATGGTGATTTTGCTGAGATCCAAGGGTCTCTACAGAATCACGATGGGCACTGAGGTTGAGCCAAACTCAGCTGTGGAGAAATCCAAGTTTTTTAACAGAATGGATGAGGCATTTGGCCTCCTTTGTCTCAGCATTTCGAGAGACCTCCTGTTTCATGTAGAAAGTCTAGCAACTCCAAATGAAGTGTGGCTCAAGCTTGAGACACTGTTTGGAAAGACTGATGAGATGAGAGGCCAGCAGCTCGAAAATGAGCTTGTCTCACTGAGCCCAGGGAATTTCGATTCCATCCAGTACTTCTTCACCAAGTTCAAGAACTTGGTCTTGCAGATCAGACAATGTGGCATAGAGAAGAAAGAAGAACAGTTGGTGTTGTCCATTCTCTCCAAATTGGGTTCTGAATACTCAGTTTTTGTGTCTTCCTTCAACTCCACAAGGCTCACAGTCAGAGGTTGGAAGATGCCATCCTTGGCTGACTTCATGGAGATGCTAACTCAAGAGCAAGACAAGCTGGTCTTGATGGGCTCCATCAAACAAAAAGATCAAGTGCTTGCAGCTGGAGATTCGAAATGTGGAAGAGGCAAGCAAAAACCCAAGGGTTCGAAACCTCAAGAGAAGAAGAGAAAGGATGAGAGGCCCAAATCCTCTGAGGGGGTTTCGAATCCTGTCAAGAACAAGGGAAAGAAGGCTGAGAAGACAAAATGTAGCTACTGTCAAAGAGGTTTTCATCCAGAGAGCTCATGCATGAAGAAAACCATAGACACCATGACACATCTCCTACAGAAAAATAATATTCCTCTTCCTGAAAGTTCCAAGAAGAAGGAGTACGTTTCTGAAGACAAGGAGAGCTGCCATGCTTTGGTGGCTAGCTCATCTCATTCACCTTTGTTTATCATTGATTCAGGTGCCTCAAGGCACATGGCTTCCTCAAGAGACTCGTTTTCTGAACTTGCTCCCTACAGTGGTCTCTCAATTCGAATGGGAGATGACTCAGAAATCCCTGCTCATGGCATTGGGAAAATCTCTATGGAGAATGGCTTCTTCTCCAATGTGCTGTATGTGCCAAATCTTGCAGCAAACTTGCTCTCTGTGTATCAAATGACACATACTGGAGCAGCAAAGAAGGTGGTCTTCACTCAGGATGAAGTGGAGATATCAGAAGTTTCCACCGGGAAAATTGTTGCAAAGGGTGTTGCAGACCATGACATGAAGATGTACATGTTCTCCCACTTCCTCGAATTTTCTTCACCAAGTGTGCTGCTGTCACATGGGAATGAGACCAGCAAGCTATGGCATCAAAGGTATGGGCACCTAAACTACAGATATCTTCAAGTTTTAAGCAAAGAAAATATGGTAGAAGGGCTGCCCCAAATCAGATTTTCGAGTGGAACATGCAAGGGTTGCATGATTGGGAAACATCCTGAAAGGAAGTATGATAAAGGGAAGGCTAGGAGGGCTGATCAACCTCTTGGGATAGTACATTCTGATCTCATAGGGCCACTCCCCACACCCTCCTATGGCTGCAGCAAATATGTGCTCACCTTCATCGATGACTACTCAAGGTACTGCTGGTTATTTTTCCTTAAGCAAAAATCTGAAGTCTTTGATTGTTTCAAGATTTTTAAGAGCATGGTTGAGAACTTCAGTGGGAAGGCCATGAAGATTTTGAGGACTGATAATGGTAGAGAGTATGTCAACAACAATTTGCAGCAGCTCTATCAAGAGCATGGCATTCAGATGCAACACTCAGTGCCCTACACACCTCAGCAAAATGGTGTTGCAGAGCGCAAAAATAGAGCACTGAAAGAGATGGCAACTTGCATGTTGCAAGCAAGGGATTTGTCTCCTAAATTATGGGCTGAAGCTATGAATTGTGCAGCATATGTTCATAACAGGGCACCACACAAAGCATTGCAAGGAATCACTCCATTTGAAGCTTGGATGGGCCACAAGCCAAATGTCTCACATTTCAGAATTTTTGGCTCAAGGGCTTGGGCCAGAATTCCACCGGAGAAGAGAAAGGCATTGCAGCCCCAAAGCAAGGAGTCAATCATGGTTGGGTATGCAGAGGATTCCAAGGGCTACAAGCTCTTTGATCCATCCACTCACAAAACTTTCATTGAAAGAAGTGTCAAATTCGAAGAGGAAGAATTTTTGCAAGCTAGTGAACAAGGTGATGGGGAATGCTCATTCCCTCGTCTTGATGATGAAGTAAGTAGTGATTCATTCTCTGATATTTCTGATTCTGAGATTGCTGAAGATGATGTTGATATGGATTCTGAACATATCCCCCCTTCAAGGCCCAAGTGGGCAGAGAAAACAATTCAAAGTGCCGGAGAGCTAGTGGGAGATCCCCAAGATGCTAGGAAAACTAGATCTCAATTTCACAATTCCTTTGCATATAATAATTCTGATCTGAGTGAGGCATGTTATTTGATGGTTGGATCTGATCCAATGTCATATTCAGAAGCATGTACAGACCCAAGGTGGCAATCAGCCATGCAAGAGGAGATGAACTCACTCCATGAGAACAAAACTTGGGATTTGGTCCCTCTTCCTCCCAAGAGGAAACTAGTGCAATGCAAGTGGATTTATAGAACCAAAATTGGATCTGATTGCTCTGATCTGAAGTATAAGGCCAGGTTGGTAGCTAAGGGTTACTCTCAGGTCCAAGGAGTGGACTATACAGAGACATTTGCACCGGTGGCAAAGATGGACTCCATAAGACTAGTTTTGGCAATTGGGGCTTCCAAGCGATGGGAGATTCATCACATGGATGTAAAGAGTGCCTTTCTTCATGGGGATCTGAATGAGGAGATTTATATGCAGCAGCCTGAAGGTTTTATTTCTGATCATACACTTGTTTGCAGGTTGAACAAATCACTCTATGGGCTCAAGCAAGCTCCTAGAGCATGGTATGCAAAAATGGACAATTTTCTGCTATCTTTGGGGTTTGAGAGGTGTAAGTCTGATCCAAATGTGTATATGCAGCATGTTAGTGATCTGATATTGATTATTGTACTGTATGTTGATGATCTTTTGATCACTGGTAGCTGCACCAAAGAACTTGACTCAGTTAAGAGAGCATTGCACAGTGCATTCTCCATGACCGATCTAGGATTGCTAAAACAATTTCTGGGTTTGGAGATTGATCAATCTGTGAATGGAATTTCTGTATGTCAGTCAAGGTATGCTTCAGATTTGCTGCAGAAATTTAAGATGGCTGAATGTAAGTCTGCAAAATTTCCATTTCTTTCAGGAGTTAAGCTTACAGAATGGGGTTCTTCACCACTAGTTGACAGTTCGTTGTATAGGCAACTTGTTGGGAGTTTGCTATATCTTACTCATTCTAGACCAGATTTGTCATATGATGTTGGGGCTGTTGCAAGGCACATGCAAGAGCCTCATGAGATCCATTGGAAGGCAGCCAAGAGGATCCTTCATTATGTTCAGGGTGCTAAGTCTTTTGGTATCCATTATGCTGCTGGTTCATCCCTTGAACTAGTAGGATTTACAGATTCTGATTGGGCCGGTGATTGTATTGATCGGAAGTCAACTTCCGGTTATGTCTTTATGCTTGCACATGGACCTATATGCTGGTCAAGCAAGAAACAAAGCACCATTTCCTTATCTTCAGCTGAGGCCGAGTACAGGGGAGCAGTCAATGCAGCCACACAATGTGTTTGGTTGCAAGGTATTCTTGCAGAGTTCGGGATTGTCTTTGATTCACCCACTATTCTTTGGTGTGATAATCAAAGTACAATCAAGATTTCTACCGATCCAGTACAGAGACAGAGGACCAAGCACATAGAGATACACATGCATTACATTCGGGGTTTGGTGCATGACCGGATCATAGCATTGCAGTATTGCCCATCCAGTGAGCAAACTGCTGATATCTTCACCAAGTGTTTTACCGAGAAGACCTTCACTCACCTTAGATCTTTGCTTGGGGTGAGTGATGCATGGTGATGATTGGTGTATTTTGATATATGCCACATGTCCATTTTAGAGGGGAGGTTTTATTTCCCATGTGGTTTTCCTCCTTACCTTGGTTACATGGACAAATAAATTTTATGATGTAAAAGGTGACTTGAGCCTAGTTGCCAAGGCCTTAATTTTTGATATTTCACTAAGTCTAGCTTAAGGGGGGGTGTTAGAACATTTTTCCACCTATGTACATTAATCATTTATTAATGATGATTAATTAGCCCAAGTGATTAATGATTACATCCCTAAGTTGTTTAGCTACTAAATGGTCAATTATCATGAACTAGATGGCAAATGTGAACAAGTGCTGAGTCAAACCAGCTAAGTGGAGCGCTCCCCAGGGCAATTAATGCACTCAGCATGCCTAGAGCGCCCTCCTCAGGTCATTTAATGCACTCAGCATGCTTCTCTTCTACCTAGGGCGCATTTGCTCTCTTTGTGGACAATCTTGCCTTGTTTTGTCACATTTTTGACCAATTTTAGACTCCAAACCTCTAACCAACCAGTTTCTTCACATGTGTGAGGTCACATGGGCCTGTCCAGTCATTCCCAGCATTCACACTGCAGATTCGAACCAGTTTGGGATGGTTTGGGATATTTTGGTCAACCTAGGGGGGTTTGAGCTTTTTCTAAGCTAGATCAGTGTGAACACTCCAGATGGATTCGAATTCTTCCAGATTTGTATATATGGGTGTTCTTAACCTTTGTTAAGGTTGGACAGTTAATAATATTGACATTATTCACCAATTCATGAGTATTGTTCTTCATTCATTTAAATTTTTTATGCTAATTCTTGCAAATGTTGTGCAATATTTCACCAGTGAGGAATCCACAGTAGCTAGATTCAACTGTGCTTGAGATTTTACAATGGGTCCCTACTGTTTTGGTCTTTTTCTTTTATACATAATGAGAGGGACACAATAGTAGTGTTTTAAGGTCTCAAGTTGTTGTGGTTGTTTAAATTTTTCAAATTTCATCATGTTTATATCTGCATGTTGATTCGCATTAATCATTTACTTTCTCTTCTTCCGAAATGGATTAGGAAATCAAGATTTCAACAACAACTTATTTTATTTATGATTATCATTCATATCTTAATTCCATGAGTAAAAGCTTGGAATTCAGAAAATGAATAGTAGCTCAGTATCTCGATCATTACTCATTCTGCATCTTTATTATGGAATTCTAATGTTTTTTTCATTCAATGATCAAAGTATATTACAGTATCATGGCAGGTTTCTCGTGTATAACATTTCTTCTAACAAATGCTATTTCATGATCAAATTATTATGTCTTTCACATCCTAATTTTTTCATGTCTTATGAACATTTAAACTATTTTATTGGTAAAGGTAAATATTTGTGAATTCATTGAATAACAACACATGCATCAGATCCCTTTAAAATATCAAGGCTACAAGGCAAATCTATGACTAAGGCTAAAGATCAACTTATATTCAATAACATAACTTTGCATCTCTTGATTAATATTATTCAATAGGTTTTTAAAGAGAAATTATTTATATCCTATTCTTCTTATGTTTCCAAGGGTTTGATCATAGTTTATCAATTCAATAATTGACATTACATTATTGCTATCATAGACATAGTTTAATCTACAACCTTGATATTTAATTTCATTTCGATCGGTGTATTATGATGATTCAGTTTGGGTTGTTGAAAAGACCGTCGATGTAATCTTTGATTGAATAAACTGTCATTTGATATCATGACATGATCTGATCTGGTCATTTTGACTTGGATAAATCAATTCGAAACCTCGGTTAAGGCCATGTATTACCTAGTTGAACTAGATGTGAATCATGGTTTTGGATGGTCTGTTCCTTCAATGGACAAGTGGTATTCCATGAAGCTGATTAGGCTTTGGCCTCCTCTCCACCTCAACTATACACTCATTTAAATAAGTTAACATGGATAACTCATTAACGTCTGGTTCATATGAAGACATGACACATTTATAAACTTGTTGTTTCCATTTGACATGGAACCCTCCATTACAGCTTAGTTAAAGCATGTGATGTACAAGCTATTTAGCCATCATGCCTGGTACTCTCAGTCAACAATTACCTCAAAAGTAGTAGGATCCAAGGGCGGTGATGCCCATCCATTTCACCTATCCTCTATGCATTCCTCAAAAGGGATTTTGCTACAACATAGTGTGACTGATCATATCGAATCTGTGCATTCATTCTGATTATTCCATCCATTACCATTTGTTGTGTCATGGGTCTCATTTGTAGGGTTGATCCCGACAACTGCACTACTGTCGAGTCGGACCCCCAAATTTGTAAGGGTTTTGTGAAGGAGGGTTGTCTACCCTTTGTTAGGAAATTCCATGGACACATTCGGGAGGTCACGATTGCTTTCAAAAAATTGTTTGAAGGTAGGAAGGCTGCTCTTGGAGACATCGAATTACAGGTAGATGAGGAATTGATTTCAACCGCTACTGGTCTATCCATAGTCGGCGAAAAATGGGTCAAACAAACACCCCTTAAGGATGTTCCATGGAGGCAATTTTTGCTCAGGCTAGTGGATCCGAACGAATACACAAAATGTATTCCTATAAAGTTATTTAATCCAAAATGGAGGAACGTGTTTAGGCCAATTTTTTTTTCATTACCAGTGAAGGTCGTTATAGCACAATCTTGGGGTATCATGTCAGACTTTTCATGGCTACTTTAGGATTTAAGATGATTTTTCCTCATTTTTTACTAATGAGTCTTAAAGCCATGGTGTCGCGATATCATCATACCTTTAAGAATCCTGACTAGATTCTGTGCCACTTTGGTCTTATCCTAATTATAGTTAAGTTTTATCTATCTCAATATGGTTAGACATGGCAATCATTTTTGGAGAGGAATCAGTTTGATGGTTCTAAGCCGAAACATGATAGGGATGTTGTACAAATGGAACATGATACTTTCTCTCATTCCCATGAAATTTTAAGTTTTGTAACCCCTCATTCCCACTCACATAACAAAAATTTTGACCTCTCGAAGATAGGTTCACCTTGTCTTAATCAATTGACCTCTTTTAATCAGAGCTGTCAAACCCATGCTCAAGAGTAATTGCAGTCACAGGGAAATGGAAAATCCGACCATATGATAGAAGAGTTGCTTCATGAAGAGCAGCCAGTTGAGATCAATATGGTTGAAACAAAAACCTTGTTAATTTTAAACCAAATAGACTAGCAAGATCACTGAAAGAAACATAATCACAAGATAAACACAGAATTTACCCTGGGAAACCCTCATGGGGTAGAAAACCCAGCAAAGCTTTCCTCAATAAGATGATCAACCAAAATACAAGATGTGCTCCCTCCTTCTCTTTCTCCTTAGCAGATCTCTCAGAGTCGGAGTTGGTTGGTAGTGATACTTTGTAAAGTGTCTTGATTTCGCAAAACAAAAGCACAAGTTGTCCTTATTGGTGGATTTTTTATTCTTGTTGTTTTGATTGTTTGCGATTGATTGTTTCCCATTTGTTGGTACTTTTGCTTCAAGGTAGTGTTCTTCTCCCTCGTATGAGCATTAAATGCTTGTGCATTGCTATATTGTCCATACAAATTATGTTTTTTATATATCTGCAACGAGAAACCACTTGACTCTTCGAAGAAGAGGTGCTTTCCCTCCCAACTACTATCAAACTAGTCACAAACCACTGAGATGATTGTGTCAACCAATTTGATGTCAACGAAACAAGACTTTACTCTTCTACGGTTCTACCTTATCTCTGAGAGATCTATATAATATCTTGCATCTTTCACCTTGGTGGTGAAATATGTTACCAGTTCACCTCGAGATATCCACAATCCATATAGGTAATTCCATGGGTACAAAACCCAAGCTTCATTTAGGATCTCCTTCAAACTCTTCAATATCACCCAAATCTAATGGGTGATATATGCATTTCAGATATGTGAGATAATGTGGTCTTCAACCAACAATCTCATGGTTTCCATTACATATTTCCCAAGCTCACACTTCTCCATCTTTACAATATTGATCAATGGTTGTTCCTAACCTTGAACCAACTTCAATAACCTATGCCTCATCACAAAGATTTGGATCTTACACTTCCATAAGGCATAATTTTTCCACCTAGTTTAAGTTCCTACAATTAAAATTCCAAATGAGGATATTATTCTATTCAACTCCCCTTTACTATGTGTTACAGCTTGATTTAGAACTTAGATGAAAAAGTCTCAATCCACTAGTGCTATCAAGGGAAACTTCGGAAAGAAGCACCACTGTCACCGCAGTAATAATTTATCACTTTTAGGCCATCTCTCAAAGGCCAATGGAGGCTTCCCTATAGGTTAGATTGGATTCGGTTTTGAAAAAGAGCTAAGGGAAATGTGATTAACCTGATTATGATGTGCGAAGTGAGATTATCAAGCTACTTTCCCAAATTAACCATTCAACCATTAGATTTCACAATGACTAACAACTCAAATACTTAGAACATAGCTCATTGATGTAACAACATAAACCGTGATCATTGGCAATACATAGTGACCAGATAGAAGTGAATCATAAAACTTGCAAAGCATTAAACAAAGAGATCCATCACCATAACATGAGATAGCATTCACAAAGTAAGATTAACAATGTGGAGCAACTTCTTATTAGTAAAGACTCTTGAGTTTAGGCCTTGAATGAGACCTTGCTTGAGAGAAGCTTCTCTGAAACAAGGTGTCACCCAAGTTAAAATTAATTTTCTAATTACTCCAAGTTAGTTGAACAACAATACTTGCTCATTAACCCATGATTTAAGAAAATGGCATAAGCATTAAGAGCATGTGCATTTAAGAAATTCAAGTAAATCTTTACACAAATGATAATTTCCAGAAATACTTAGGAATAATTGTGTGAAATTGTCATTAGAATTTTAACCATAAACCAAGACAAATTCCAGAACTAAGAAGTTCAATGTTCAGCCAATATATCCAAAAATATATGCAATGTCAAATCAACATTGACCAAACTTAGAACTTTAGTTTATCTTGTTGTTCATGGATCATTCAAAAGGACAAAAGAACTCGAAAACAACTCCAACACTTAAAAACTACACTTTAGTCAACAATTTAATGTATTTTGGAGGATAGAATTAATCATTAACTAGAGTGCAATTTCGAGAAATATCAGATTGTTGTCCTAGTGCATTTCCAACCACATAAACAACAAGAAAAATCAAGAATTTTTAGATTTTAACCCAAAAATTTTATGCAGAAAGGTTTTAGCTCAAAAATCTGAAAAATTATGCTAGATATGGCCCTAAATAATTTTCAAAATTATTCGTTATTGCTGTTATATTTTCCAGAAATAAAAATCAGCAAGTTTTGGCCAAGAAATACTACTAAAAATGGTGGAAATATTCTGCTTTAGTGCTCAAACATTCCCAGCAACCTAATCTAGCATAAAACCCTGAAAATAGATATGCAAAGATGTACTTTTATGGCTGATTTTTCAATGAATAAAATGCAGAAAAATAAATTAATAATAGAAAATAAAAATAAGTTAATCTAACCCAGAGAAATGTGTTGAAGCTATCAATTAAGTGGTACCGGTACCAGTACCAGCGCACCTTCGGATGTGCCCAAGGGATAGAGGGTCATTTTTTTTCTTGACCAAGGGGGGTGTTATCCAGCATTTTTTGAGTGGAGGTTATGGCCAGATCCTTTGGTCCCTCTCCTGGGAGTACTATGGCTTAGTGGCATTGTTGACTACCTCATGAAGGGCTTGAAGCCCTGAGGTTGGTGTCCGGGGCTTCCAGGGGTGAGTCACTGGATAACATGACCCCCACCTTGTTCTATCATTCCTGTGGCTCTTCTGTCAGCACTGAGGCTCATGCCTCTCCTCCACTCTCGGTCCTCCAGTTCAGCAGCACCCTTTCTCCTTGGTTGTCTTTGATGATGATGTCCTCCTTCTTCCAGGCCTACATTGCTTGATTAGGGGGGGGTGTCGATGGATTTTCACTACGATTGGGGTTAGATGGGGCATGACATCCCCTCCCTGCCTACTCCAACCTTAAGTTTGGAGTATTTTTCTCATTTCAGTCATTTTAGTCACTTTTGGGTGATCTTTGGAGAAAATGCCCCAAGTTACCCATAGATTTAATTATTTTTATATTATTTTATGTTATAATTTTAAGTTGACATGTTTTAATTTTAAATTGATATTTTAAAGCATGTAGGCTTGGCTATTTTGTAAAAAGTGAGTGTGAGATCATATAAATACAATCTCTTCACTTCATTTTTACACACAACTTATGGGATAAAATTCATTATGCTACTATTTTACTCTAGCAGGGCCGTATGAAGTGATGTGCACCTCTTGGAGGGATGATTCTTCTTGCTCTTGGATGAAGTTGGATGATTCCTTTGTCTTGATAATGCTTTGTGGATGCTAGAATGGTTGGAATAACTCATGCTCAAGTCTTTTACATTTTTAAGGTTTGTTTGATGAATGGTAGGTCAATTTTGCATCTTGAATGATTGAATGGTAGCCATATGGCTACATTCTCTCTGAATAAGGCGTTTTCCTGCTATTCTATCCTCATTGCATACTAAAAACACTCCCAAGAGGAGGTTTTTACAAAGTTTGGTCTTGGAGATCCAACTTTGCCCTAGTTTAGACTTTTGAAACCAACCATAGAGGTTGTTTCAAGTAGCCCTAACCTAGTAGCAAGGAGAACTACCTCCAAGAGGAAGGCTTGTCACCTTCCTCTAAGGCTAGGGTTTGGGGTAACATCCATTAAAACCCTAAGTTTGTCCATTTTCTCTACATCAAACCCTAGTTTGAAGTTTTGTAAATATTATTGCTAGGTTAAACTTGCATTTTCATGTGTAATTTTGTATTTTCATGGTAGAATTAGGGTTAGAATTAGGTTTGCAATTTTATAACAAAAACCCTAAAAATAAAAAATAAATAAAAATTTCTTCATTTTTTGGCATCCCTAAAATTCCGGCCCTAAAATCTCGCCCCTAAATTCTCGAGGCCCTAAATTCTCGAGACTCCAAAATTTCATCCCTAAATTCTCGCTACCCTAAAATCTCAGCCCTAAATTCTCACGGTCTTAAATTCTCACGACCCCAAAATTTTGGCCCTAAATTTTCATGGCCCTAAATTCTTGCGACCCCAAAATTTTGGACCTAAATTCTCGCGACCCTAAAATTTCAGGCATGAAATGCTCGACCTATTTTTTTAAACCCTAAAATGACCTGCAATACTGCCAAAACTACTACACAAGCACCAGCATAACTCTCTCTATTACTCTGTGTTTGACTCCATTGGAGGCACTAATCTATCCTTTAAGGTGCTTGGAAGGAATTTGGCATCTACTTGGTAGGTACATTAAAGGGCTATCCCCTTGGGACAACATTGGATTCCGAAGAAGTTAGGAGATTAGACAAAGGTGACATCAATCCAAGTTTCTTATGTAATTGCCTTTCACTTGCAAGCCTAGCCTGCTAGTTTGAACAGTAACACTATCTAAAAATTCATAGAAAAAAAATGAAAATAAAAAAATTAAAAATTAAATTAAATATACCCTAGAAACTACTCTAAACTACTCTAGAAAGCAAAACAAAATATTTTTTGGAATAAGATCTACCCTAAGAGAGTAAAAAATGAGATATTTGATGGTTTTTTCGGTTCAAGAATTTAGAGAAAAGACTAGTGCCTTCAAACTCTTGGGCTACAAGGTCTTGGGATCAAATCCTCCAAGACGCCTTGTATGTAAGTGCTTGGCTAAAATCCCTACATAACACAAGAGAATTCCTATCCCAAACTACTGAAACTCCATGCAAATCTTCACTAAGAAAGGGTGGCCACTATAACACACACCTTCAAACTATGCCCTAGCTTGTACCCTAGCTTATGCCACTCAATTTACAACCCCTATAAAGGTAGTTAAACCTCAAACCAGCAACAAAACTAAACCACAAAATAACAAAGTCATTCCTTTGGAGCAAACTTACTCTTTCAATGAACAAGAAGCATAAACCTTACAATGATAAAAATAGCATGCTACGTCAACAAGAAGATCACCAAGTTGTACCAACCATAGAAGAAGATCAAGAGACAACCTTTGGATGCAAAATGATAATATTTCTCTCCAATGCCCAACAACAATGAGAATTAAAGGTGAGCTCTCTTATATAGGAGAAAGGCTCAACCTTCTCTACAATAAAATAATAATAAAGTGTCCAAAATCCTAAATCCAACCTAGGGATCCTCCACAAATGAGAAAAATACATTAAATAATCCTCAAGGAGAGAGGGTGTCTCCATGAAATCATGGTCAAAGTGTGATGAACGGTCCAAAGAAAGGATGCTCCAACAAGTAGGGTCAAATCTCTCACATGTGCAACATAAAAAAAGTCAAAAGTGGCACATTCTCACCAAACAAGGGTCCAAATGTGCAACGAACTCAAAAGTGATTATGCTAGCCTCTATGAGGGTGCTAAGTGAGGGAGGGGGCCATCCCAAGGATAAAACCCTAGGGCGCACCCTCTTCTAAATGCTCTAATGTCTCATCCACATGTGCTAGGAAGGGAGACAGCTCCATCATGTAGGCTCAAACGATCCTCTAGGTGCCTCCACGTGTCCTCTTAATGGTCCAAGAATGAAGAATGCGCACATTTGTGGGAGGAAGCATCTAGGAGTCTCCCAACCCTCCCACATGTCACATACATAGCCAATATCATGCCTAAGAAGGTGGCATCCCCTTTTGATGTGCTAGGAGGCATAACATGAGATCATCTCAAGTGTAGCACTTCATTCAAATGTGCCTAATAATCACCAAAGATATCAATCAAGTCATAGCATGTGTGTAAATAAGATCTTTCTAGTGTAATAAAGTTAACCATCATCGAAACTTAGGCAAATGTTTATCTAATATGACAATAATACACAAGATATATAAGTTACAAACATACTTTATCTAATAACAAAATGAAAATCATTTTACACATCTAAGTCTAACATCAGTGTAACCCTTAAAACCCTTTTTACTTGTGTTAATCCTAAGCCAAAATGCATAGCTTAGCTTACCTTAGTCAAGTGAGAATGTATTAAGTGAAGTACATACATAGGGGAGAAAGGGGGTCTTTGTGAAATAATCATACTAGTAACATGAGGGTGTTGGTTTACGCTTCACTTTCAAGATTTAGGACTTTTTTGTTTCTTCCACATGTGTGCCTAAGGAAGTGTTGTCTGGGTCATCCATCCTCGTGCCTTCATATTGTGATCCCTTTATTTTCATTTTTTTCTTTGATATTTCGTTTACTTACATTTCATTTAGCCCTTTCATTGGATTAATCCATTTTTCTTTAGATATGACTTTAGACAACATGGGACAAGGGCACCTGGCTTTTGCGATGGGGAGTATCTGCCATGAATTTTTCCATTTGCATTTTTTGCATTTAATTCAACAACAAATCCTATATTTTTTGTGCACGACTCTTTCATCTTTATTTGAGGCATTCATACATTGGAGTAGTAATGAGACCATGTATTATTACCAAATATAGATCATTCACGAGGGGAAATGTGGAGGGGGTGGGTGAATTGGCTAGCGAAATGAAAAATGGCTAGGTAAAATATGATGAGATGGATGAAAATCACTCAACTTAGTTCACCAAAGTATAAATAAACCTCGTACTAACACACTTATTAAACGAGAAGAATAACACTAAAGTTAGACTGAGAGACAAGCAATTGTTTAAGTATATGAGACATCATAAAGCATACATGTAACATCTCATGCTAACATACGTCACATAAGAAAACGTGCTAAGAGTAAATGAAGGTTAAAAAATATCACATCACTAGAGGATCAAGCATTGTCTCCAACTGGGCACAACAAGGCACATGGACCATCTAACAAGGCTAGAGGACCTCTGACTGATGATTAATGGTGGGACCACAAATCTCACATCAAAATCTCTAATCAAAGTCACCCCTGTTGAAAACGGGGTAACAATATGAACTCAAATCTATAATTTCCGATGGCTTTTCTACAACTACAAGCCAATGTCAACAACATTCTTACTTTTTTTCCACAACTATAGTAACAAGCTCTAAACTTCACTTATGTTCCCAACATTGTTACCATCGCCTCCTCAACCTTTAGAAACATAATGGTCAATCTGATACCATGTTAGAATTTTTGATTTCAATAGAAAAGGTTTAAGACATTATCAAAAATCATTGTTCTAATTGCCTTTCACTCTAATACCATATTAAAATTACTACTTTTCTTATTAAAAGTTTTAAAACTAACATTTTAGAATTTACAGTTTCAACAAAACAAGTCTAGTACAATGTCAGAATCACTATTTTGGTCATGTTTCACTATGATACATATTAAGACTACTACTTTTATGCTTTGATTACATGAGTACATCATTGTAGAGAAACAATCACATGTAATCAAGCATGAGAGACCAAGCAAGTTGCAGAACAACCTACAATGTTATTACTGAACCGAAATAAGTGTACGATATCAACAAAGTACAACATAAAACTATTATGATTTGCAGCACCAAGGGCCCTTGCATGTTTTATAGTTCATTGGCCCCCACACAGACTATACGATTCATGGGCCCCTACACAAACTATATGACTCACAAGCCCATGCACAAATTGTACAATTCATGGGATCTTTCAAGTCTCTCACAAGATCCCTTTGAGAAACTAATATTTTTCTATCTAGATCATCTACCATGCATGGAATTACAATTACTTATACTTAAGATATAGGGTTTACAGTTTAACTCATTCTACTTCATCTCCAATGCAAATCCACAATTCTATTGTGTAGTTGGTTGTGATTGTCGGTGCCAAAATTTGCATCCAGAATTTACAACCATGTTCTATATGTTCATGGATCAATTATGAATTTAGTCTTAAGACGGTTCCAACCTTCACTCCTTTCAATCGATTATTTGCAGTTTTCCACAAGGAAGCATCCCCCAGGGATGAGGGCACGCTCCCCTCATTTCCCACGCCCCGGGGACTTGGGGACTCCTTGGAAAATGTTTCCCCAAATCCCCTTTTTCCAGAAACTCAAGGAAACACACAAGGAACATCCCAGAGAGGTGGGAGGCATATAGGTTCCCCCCATGAAAAGGGGGATGTCCAAACGCCCCCACGCGATTTTCAATTTTTTTTTTCATAACTTAAAAAACAAAACAAAAAATCATTAAACTAATAAACATAAAAGCTACCACACCCAACCCCTCTCTTAAAATACCAACCCACCCCTTATTCTCACATTTGAAACATTTATCTTATGCAAACAAATTTCCTTGGAGAGAAGTGACCGACAGCAAAGAAGAGAGGACCGATTTGCCAAAGGGAAGGAGTGATTTGCCAAAGGAAGAGCGATTTCATTGCTTGAAGGCTGGAGCAAAAGGTTTGAACGCTGGAGCATGGTTTGGTTGGTGTGCAATTGGTCACTCATGAGAGTTACTCTAACTCAGAGAGTGACACTCCCATTGATGGTATTGATGGCTTCACGAAGCAAATGCACGAGGAGGATCAATCCATGGAACTATCTCCTTGATGCTCTTTTGATGCTTTCAACTTGCTTTTCGCTACTTTTATTTTCAATGTCCATTGTCCATTGTTAGTTTTTAGTTTAACTTTTGACTCTAAAAGTAGATACTATCATTGATGACCTCAGACTGAGTCTTTGACTCGTCACTCTTTTGACTCTTTAAATTTGAAGGTGTTTAAGACAAGTTTATGTGACACGTCTATGATTCAGTTTTATGATTTTAATATTTTAAATTTTCATTTATTGTTTATGTCTATGATTCAAATTTATAATGGAAGATGTGCATGTATTATAAATTTAGAATTTATCAATGTGCAATTCAAACACTCAAATGATAAATGATTCATGAATCAAGGATGAATTGACAACCGTGTTTACAACGATGAATTTACTATTTACTTTTAAGTTTTGGTATGTAAATGGTAATGAGATGAGGAATTTATATGTTAATATATGTGTTGCATGGGCACCCATACCAAGGGATCGGGTACACGAACCCATACCAGGTACGTGTATTGGGTACTTGGGTACTTTAATGGTACATACCCAGTCGTAGCCAAATCCAACCTCACGTATCGAGTACTTCGTCTATGGGTACTTGCATGGATTTCGGTATGTTGTACCGCATATTTGGGTACACGGGAGGTACGTCCGTTGGGAAATTTACCTTAGCTCGTCGGTCGAGAGGGGTCAATTTGCAATGTTTGAAGTTTAAAATTTTAAAAATTAAAAATTAAAACATTGAAACACATGTTATGTGGACACCTACCCCTTACCTAAACCTACGTGGCACTCCATTTCTCGCTGCTAGTGCTCCATGCTCACTACTCCAACGATGCCTATCTAGAGATCTCGCAGACAGAGGACCTTAGTGATGCTGATGACATTGATCCTGAGGATGCTAATGGCATGGCTTGAGGAAGCCAAATCAGCTATCTTGTTCATTGTTCAATGTTTATTGTTTTGAACTTTCTTTTTCGTGTCTGGAAATGCCATTCAGTCTTCTAGTCTTCCACTTGATATCTACTATGAGTCTATATCATATGATTTATCAAATTTATTATTTTATGTTTCAAATTTTCAATGTGAATGTTCATATGAATCATTGAAGTGGCATCCTTGTCCCCGTCCCCTTCCCTGTATCCACGTTTCCTGGAAGATTAGGTTAATATGTTGGGATTTATATAAATTATATATTTTTAATAATTTTAAAGACCTCGACGTCCCCCCATCCCCTAAATTTTCCTAAAATTTAGGGGGTGGTCTCCACACATCCCCAATGTGAGTTTCCACGCTCCCGTGTCCCAAAACCTCGGTGGAACACTGATGATTTGTCTTTCTTACACCACTTTGATTCTACCACTTTAAACTTGCCATAGCTATGCCAAGACCTTGACTATCCCCCCTAGTGGACCCTTTTTGTCCAATGATATACATAATAACTACACACCAAGGAGAAATATTTTGTGCGAGAAAAGATCCCAAGAATAGTACGCCGCAATGTAATCTTCTTGGTTATAACCTTAAAAATTATAATAAAATGTAATCACAAATTCTTCACCATTGGTTATTTATGGTTAGCCATATTTGTCCCATTTTCATTTAGTCATTTACTACTAGTCAAATGTTGACCCATTGAGGCTTAATGTGGCAAATTGAATCTTCTTAAAATCTTCAATATAACATAATTTGAATAGATAGCACAAGTTACCTATACAAGGTTCAGTTTCATATAGTTACTAACCCCATGAAACTTAGGGATGGGAATTCTGTCAAGTAACCCTTAATTGATGCAATTACCTTTTTCGTTCACTAAGTTGTCTCGATTCCCATGATTACCCCCTCTTCTGTTAACGTTCACTACAAAAGTGCTTCAGCCCAGGTTATGACAACCAGCTTCTCGTATTCGGTCTTGGGGTCTCGGACAACCTTCTCCACCATTATTTGCATCTCTATGTTCCTTTCTTTCAATTCCCACTATCAATGAACATAGTGCCTGGCCCATTTCAACGATGGTTTCTCCTATCCCCACCAAGGGTTTTCTTATTACTTTCCTTGTTAATAATCCAATAGAAAATTTATCAATTATTATCCCCATGGGTGCTTGAAGTGAAAGCAACATTAGTGTGCATTCACAAGGCAAAGGTTTTGGCTCTATTAACATTGTTTTGTCCCTAACTATTTGTTCAAATGCTTAGAGAACCTTGCTAAAATCTATCCCTCTGGTAGAAAAGTGTATAGCATCGATAGTGAGAACGGGAAATAAGTTGAGGCTCATGGAAGATACTTGGGTTGGTGTATCAGGGAATTATAGGCTTTCTTCTCCCTTACTGGAAAAGCTCCATAATTTGGGTCTCCTCAAACTGTGCGATGTGACTTGTCCAAGTTTAGGCTAAACCCAAAATTGGCTCTCTGCGGGACAAATAGGTTTATCTAGGAATTGGCTCGTGAATGGTGCCTTTACAGATCTCAGCTAAAACATAGTGCAATGAGGCTCACAAATCAAGAGGATGAACTAAAATGGAAATGGACAAAGAACAAAGCTAAACACATCTTGACAGCCAAATCTGGTTATAGGGAAAAGATAGATGAATTAATTAGCAATGAAAGATCTTGATGATGGAAAACAGTTTAGAAGATGGACAGTCTACTCAAATCAAAAAAGATGGAAAATCCACTCAAATCAAAAGTTGTGGTTGGCTCTTTCAAATATGATTATGACATGGGACAATGGACAAAAGTGGGGTTGGCAGGGCCCAGGGTGGTGTGGTTTTGAAAGGTTTCCTTGAATCTATTGATCATCTTTTTGTACATTACTCTTCCTCTAGAATTGTTCGGAATGAAGTCCTTCAGGGTGTAGCTGGTACGGGGGTGGATGTTAAGTGGAGCAAATATTCCTTATGGAATTGCTTGGAGAGTTGGTTCCAAGATAGGTCCACATTTCCATGGAGAGCCCTTCCTTGCTATGTGATATGGGTCATCCGGTTGTCTAGAAACTCTATGATCTTTGAAGGTTCAAGACTCCATGATCTTTGAATTATGTAAAGCCCAAACTTTAAAATTTAAGGCTCAAGACAACATTTAAGAGCTAAACAAAACTACCTTGTCCACCACACAAATTGATCTTAATTTTGCACCTTCTCCATTCTTTCCACCAACAAATATGAAAAACTCCCACAAAGGGGTACCGGTATCATTTTAGGGTGTCATTCTTATTCTCCAAAGTTACAAACAGTTGCCCATGAGGAAACAATTCACAACCTATAGTGTAGAACCATTGCCCACAAGTATAAAGCAAGAGCAAAATGTCTTTCCACTAAAAATCATTGCCCAAATGCAAAACGATGGAAGAATCAATGATCATAAGAAAATTGTTGAAAATTGTTTCCCAAGTACAAGTGCAAAATTGTTAAAAACACTTATCTCAACAAAGGTCATCAAGAAGATGAAGTTGCCAATGGTGTCAGGCCACAATTGCACACCATCGGTGTGTTGAGCCAAGGATGAGACATCTGTATCAAACAACAATATCACCTAAAATACAACATTAAGCCCTTTCAAGATGGGGTACTATGTGGCATTGCCTCATTAGAAGTTTGTGATGCTCTGTTAGGGCAACAATATATGTGGAAGCATCAAGTTGTTTATTAGTATAGGCCCATAGAGCCAGGGATACAATATACTAGGGGTAGCCCAAACTACTCTAGACTTTTTGATAACTACTAAGCAATGCAAGGAGATAATCCCGACTAGGAGCTTTATCCTCTTTATGGTTTAGTTGGAAGGAGCAAAGAAAATCACCGTGACAACCAAGGCCCCTACAAGAGATCCCTCTATGTAACAAATCCATGTAGGTTAGTTGGTGAAAGAATACAAAGACATCTTTACCTCACCTACAGGAGCACCTTTGCTCTATCAAGTAAAGCATGCAATTGATTCAACATGCGATGCCCCTCTACCGAATGGCCCTGCATACAAATGCTCTCTTTTAGAGAATGAGAAGATCAAAAACCGAATTCCATATATAATACCAAAGGGCCACATCCAAACAAGCTCCTTGTTAGCATTTTGTAGCTTGGAGGCATTCCTGCATCAGGTGCCTAGGTGCAGGGATCCAAGAACTATGAAGTCTCATTAAATATTCATAAATTGACTTTATGAGATTTTATTAAATCTATTTTATGATGTGACTTTTAATTTAAAACTGAGATGTACTTTTTAATTATAAAGTGAACTTTTATAATATTTAGGGAAAAGTGACTTTTCGAAAAGAAAAGATTTAGTATATAGTTCACTTAAACAATTTAAGTCAACTTGAGATTAGATCCCAGCCATGGATCTTGAGATCAAGATTTAATCTAAGCCATGGAATTCGAAAAGTCATGGGAGTTACCCTAATGAGAGAAATAAAAGATGAGTTTGAGACTTCAATTGAACACATCCAAGAAGAGAGTTTTTGGTGAGGGGCACGAGTTTCCTTGCAAGAGAGAGCATAAATATTGAGCTGAAAGGTGGGCACGCTATCCAAGGAGAAGGATGCAAAGTGGGCACGCACTCCCAGGCAGTGATAGCTGCTACTATAGAAGTTTGGATAGAAAATGAGAGGCGCACTTCACTCGTATATGGAGTGAGCATGCTTCCCAAGACAGTGAGACAGCATTTAATGTTGTATGTATAGCATCTTTCTAGAGGCCGTACTGTTGGTTTATGCACAGAAATCGATGAGATGTACAGCTGAATATTGGCATGCAAATCGAGGCACATTAATGATGTTGGGTTAGATATTTTGTGCACTAATTTTGAGGCTGATTCTATACATAGAAATCGAGGTTGTTTATCAGAGTGAGAGGGTTGTCCTGTTGACTGTACAAAGAATGTACAGACTGTTAAGATGAGTTTGGCACATTTTTCAAGGTGCTGAAACTATGTATTAAATGTTGTAAGGTACTCTTGTCCTGTATCTTTTATTTTACTCTCATCTTAATAAAATATCTTGCAACTGGTTTTCCCCAGAGGTGGGGTTTTTCCAGGGTCTAAGTTTGACCAAATATGCCGAATCAAATGCATTTTTTCAGACTGTTGTTTTGAATTTCCTGTGTATTAATTTCACTTACAGCCTACTGATATTTGTTACCATGTTAAAATCAGGTTGTAATAGCCATCTCAACCACTCAACAACCTCTAGATTTCATACTTAGGCTACCATTAATTAAATGACAGAACATATATTTAAATAATGCATAACAAGCTGAAACACACTAGCTGAGATAATGAAGCAACGGAAAAGATAAAAATAACAACAATCTGAAATTGCAATGCATAGTGAGATTTGGTCAAAACAAACCCTGGAAAAACCCCCACTGGGGAAAACCAGTCCAAGAGAAAATTTCATTAAGCATTTCTAGGCATAAAAAATAGAGTTACAAACGCATTTAATGCAAATTTTAATGACTGAAGAACACCTCAAAATTCGTGCTCAATGGTACCTCAAAATCTGTGCCACCATACAACTGTACGGACGTACGACTATGTAGAATTATTATTTTTCTCGAACTATGCGCAACCCCTCGAAATTTATGCCCAGAAGTTTTTCAAAAAACGTGTCAGCTGAGAAGTATGGCCCAGCTGTTTGGCCTAGCAAGAAATGTTGAAATATTGTAACTTCTAAGAATATTACATTTGTATTATTCTGGAGATGTTTCATTCCTCCGATGGGACTTTATTATGTATCCAGAGATGTTTATTCCTCCGATGGTTTGTGGTAACTAGGGTTATTAGATCTCCCATGTGGGGGTCGGCCCTGAGTTAATTTATTAGGGATTATTAGACTCTCTTAGGAGAGGTCGGCCCCATAGGGTAAAAATTCAGTCAGGAAACAAGTATAAGTAGAGGAGGTTGTTCCTCACTTATCTCACTCTTCCATCACTCGGAAAGTAGCACACAAGTGAGAGAGAGGTTTGCATAGGAGGTAGAGAAGGAGCTCTAGTCTTGGACTACATCTTGTATTTGGTTGATCATCTTATTGAGGAAAGCTTTGCTGGGTTTTCTACCCCATGAGGGTTTCCCAAGGTAAAATATATGTCTATCTTGTGATTGTGTTTCTTTCAGTGATCTTGCTAGTCAAATTAGTATAAACTTAACATGGTATCAAAGCTATCCTGAATAGGACATATTTCACAAGGTGAAAATCTCTCTCTCTCTCTCTCTCTCCTCCGGTGAAAATTAGGGTTTCTGCAAAAGTTGGTATTTTTGGATTCTGATTGCATCACTGGATAGCCCTCCTCAAAATCAAATTTTTGTGCCCTGGATCAAGGTTTTTGGTTGGGTAGAACTCTGGGAAAGTCAAACCCTAGTTTGACCAAAAGTGCAGAAAACCAGAGAACCAAAAAAGTTGCGCACCTGTGCACCATAAAACCATAAATTCTGTTGCAGATCTGGAAGGTGAAAAGTTGAAGTTTCCAGAAGCAGAACACACCAGAAATTTCAATCAAGCACATCTCCTGGTAAGTTTTATTCTATCTCTTGAGAAACTTCAATCTCTTTGACCCCTGGAGAATATGGCTCCAAGCACTAAGCTTGAAGATAAGATAGAGGGTATATAAAAATTTTGGGCATGGAAATACAGAATTGGCCTCATTCTTGAATAGAATGATCTTGTGTAGTATATCAAGGATGAGATTGCAGAACCTAGAGAAGATGAAGCCAAAGAGAAGTATAGGAAGGATTTCTTTAGGGAAAAGAGAATCATTGATGATTCTATTAAAGACCACTTGATTCCCTAAGTGGAATCCAAAAGACTCCAAAAGAAATGTAAGATGCCCTTTCCAGAATGTATGAGGGAAAGAACATCAATAGGAAGATGAATCTGAGAGCTCAATTGAAGAGCACAAAGATGAATAAAGGAGAATTTGTTCAAGACTATTTCTCAAGGATCTCCCAGTTCAAGGAACAACTAGATGTTATTGGAGATACCCTGATGAAGATGAACTAGTCATGACTGCTCTAAATGGTCTCACTAGACCATGGGAGTCATTTATCCAAACCATGTGTTCCAGAAAGGAGAGCATGAAGTTTGATGTGGTATGGGAAGATTGCATCCAAGAAGAAGCCAGGGTTGCCAACAGAGAAGCCCTGCTCAAAGAAGATGACCAAGCCTTGGCCACACACACCAAAAGAAGAAGGAATCAATCCTACTTTAAGAAGGACAGTCACATGGAGTCTCAATATCCACAAAGATTTCAGAAGAAATGAAGAAGAAAACACTCTTCTTTCCAATGTTTCAATTGCCACAAAATAGGACACATTGCTAGACATTGTCCTTCAAAGAAGAAGAAATATCTTCACCATAGAAAACATCAAGCACATCTTGCAGAAGATGATAGTGAAGAAAAAGAAGAAGAAGAGGAAGAAAGGCCTCACAAGAAAAGATCTAGAAGAGAAAAAGAAGAGGAAGAAAGGCCCTTCTTCAAGAGAAGATCTAGAAGAAATGAAGAAGAAGATGCAGAAGAGTATGTTCTATTCTCTGTACTCTCTGGATCTATAACACCTGGAGAAGATACATGGCTTATTGATAGTGGTGCTTCAAAGCACATGACTGGACAAAAGAAAACTCTTTCAAAACTAGAAGAGAAGACATCCCCACAGAAAGTGTCATTAGGAGATGACTATCAATATCCCATCAAGGGAATTGGTGAAGCAAACTACAAGCTTAATTCTAGAACCCCCATGAAGATGAAGGAAATATTGTATGTACCAGGATTGAAGAAGAACTTGCTTTCCATCTCAGCATTGGATAAGAAAGGTTATAGAGTTGCTTTCATTGATGGACAAGTATTAATGCAGTCCAAAGGTAAATCTATTAAGGATGCAATTGTCATTAGTGAAGAGGAAGGAGGTATGTACAAGCTCAAGGGCCATTCAGAAGCTGCCCTTGTACATGAAGCCACTAGCCCAAATGAGATATGGAATAGGAGGCTTGCTCATATTAATTACAAGGCACTACCTCATGTAAGCAAGGTAGTTCTAGGTCTTCTAGACTTAAAGATTGATCATGATGGCACATGCAAAGGTTGTGCAAAAGGGAAGAATATCAAGAACCCATTTCCAAAGAGTGAAACAAAGACCAAGAGTACCTTGGAGTTAATTCATTCTGATGTATGTGGACCAATGCCCTCCACATCCTTGAGTGGATATGAATACTATCTCACATTTATTGATGACTATTCAAGGAAGACTTGGATATACTTTCTAAAAGGAAAGAATGAAGTCTTTGGAAAGTTCAAGGAGTTCAAAGCCTTGATAGAGAATCATTCAGAAAAGAAAATCAAAATACTCAGGACAGATAATGGAGGAGAATATACTTCAAAGGACTTTGAAGATTTCTGTAAGGAAGCTAGAATCAAGAGTGAGCTAACCACTCCCTACAATCCCCAACAAAATGGTGTTGCGGAAAGAAAGAATAGAACCATCATGGAAGCTGTAAAGACAATGATACATGATCAAGACCTACCTATGTATCTATGGGCTAAAGCAGCTAAGACAGCATTCTATGTGCAAAATAGACTAACCCACAATGCTCTTGATTTCAAGACTCCAGAAGAAGTGTTCACAGGAAAGAATCTTGAGGTAAGTCACCTCAAGATATTTGGATGTCCAGTGTACATTCACATTCCAAAAGAAAAGAGGACCAAGTTAGATCCTTCTGGGAAGAAGGGAATATTTGTTGGATATTGTGAAGCATCCAAAGCATTCAGATTTTACATCCCAGGTTTTCATCATATGGAAATAAGTAGGGATGTGACATTTGATGAAGAAGCAGCTCTCAAGATATCTAGGAAGTGCCAGTATGAAGAAGTATATGAAGAAGATGCACCTCCCAGAACTACAGAGGTTGTACCCATCCCTGAAGATATAACACCTGAAGACCATGATATGATAGAACCACAAGAACCCCCCCTTTCAAACATTTCAAGGAAAAGAAAGCCAGCATGGGCAAGAGATATTATACTAGGAGCAGAAAAGTATGGAGCTCCTAAAGGCTCCACTAGAGAAAGCAAGAAACCAAGCCATTCTCCAACTATATGGCTTTGATGTGTGATCTTGTAGATCAAGAACCTACTAGTTATGAAGAGGCAGTTCATAAGAAAGAATGGGTAGAGGGAATGACAGAGGAATACCAGTCAATAATGAAGAATGATGTTTGGGATATAGTTCCCAAGCCAAAAGACAAAAGTGTTGTATCCTCCAAATGGATATACAAAATAAAGCATGCTGCGGATGGTAGCATTGAAAAATATAAAGCAAGATTTGTGGCTAGAGGATTCTCTTAGAAAGAGGGAATTGACTATGAAGAAACATTTGCACCAGTTGCAAGGTACACTTCCATTAGAACCATCATGGCACTTGCATCCATAATGAAATGGGATTTACACTAGATGGATGTAAAGAAATCCTTCCTGAATGGTGTGATTGAGGAAGAAGTGTACATAGAACAACCACAAGTATTTGAGGTGGAAGATGGAAGAACCCATGTATGCAAACTGAAGAAGGCCTTGTATGGGTTGAAGCAAGCTCCCAGAGCTTGGTATGGAAGAATTGACAGTTTCTTGACAAACTTGGGCTTTACCAAAAGTAAAGCTGATCCTAATCTTTAGCTCAAGGTTATGGATGATGAACCAGTCATATTGTTGCTATATGTGGATGATCTATTTCTGACTGGAAATGAGAAACAGATTATCAAGTGCAAGAAGAAGCTCTCATCAGAGTTTGAGATGAAAGATCTCGAATTGATGTACTACTTCCTAGGTCTGGAAGTATGGAAAGGACCAAATGGAATCTTTCTCAACCAAGGTAAGTATGCTATGGGAATCCTGAAAAGATTTGATATTTTGGAATGCAAGCCATGGCCACCCCCATGGATTCCAACATAAAGCTATTAGTTGATGACTCTTCAGAGTTAGTGGATGTGACTCTGTACGGACAGATTATTGAGTCATTAATGTATCTGACGAATACCAGGCCAGACATATGTTTTGCGGTGAGCACTCTAAGTCAGTATCTAGTGGAACCTAGACGAGTTCACCTAATTGCTGCAAAACATGTGATGAGGTACCTAAAAGGTACGATAGATTTTGGTCTCTATTATCGTGGAGATCATGACATCAGATTATATGGCTACACAGATGTTGATTGGGCAAGAAGTGTATCAGATAGGAAGAGTACATCGGGTGGATGTTATTGTCTGGGATCTGCCATGATCTCGTGGTTTAGCAGAAAGCAGTCAAGTGTGGCTCCCAGCACAGCTGAAGCAGAATATATAGCTGCCTTCTCTGTTAGTTGCGAAGCGGTATGGCTTCGAAAGTTATTATCAGGGTTGTTTGACTTAGAGATGGACCCCACTGTGATTCTATGTGAAAACCAGAGTTGTATCAAGATGACAGAGAATCCAGTGTTCCATTATAAGTCAAAGCACATAGAGATCTGATATTTTTATATATGGGATATGGTGCAGAAAGGAGCTATCAAGCTCGAGTATGTAGGCACTGATGAACAAGTTTCCGATGTATTGACCAAACCTCTGTCTCTAGTAAAGTTTGAGTATTTCCGAGACAAGCTTGGTGTAGTTCAGAAGGACCCTCCTCGAAAGGGGGATTGATATGGTCGATGATAATATGTGGATACATGTATCGATGATTAGATTGCCTATATTGATGGTAAGGTCAAAGTTAAGGATACCTGTGTGTACTTGTATTGGTGTGGATACTTGTATTTGATAATGTATACTTGTATTGGTGTGGATACTTGTATTTGATATAGATACTTGTATTGGTGTGGATACTTGTATTGATGATATGGATACTTGTATTGGTGTGGATACTTATATTGATGATATTGAGGCTACCTGTTCCAACGATGAGGTTGATGATGAGGTTGCCTATTCTGACGATGAGGTCAATGAAATGGTCCTTAGACTTTGTCTAAGTGGACAGTAAGAGGATTGTATCATCCTTGGACTTTAGACCTAAAGTGATCCACAGACAGATGTCTTCGAGAGTAAGAGGATTGTATCATCCATGGAATTTAGTCCTAAAGTGATCCGCAGACAGATGTCTCCGAGAGTAAGAGGATTGTATCATCCTTGGACTTCAGTCCTAAAGTGAGCCGCAAACACATGTCTCCGAGAGTGAGGGGATTGTATCATCCTTGGACTTCAATCCTAAAGTGAGCCGCAAACAGATGTCTCCGAGAGTGAGGGGATTGTATCATCCTTGGACTTCAGTCCTAAAGTGAGCCGCAAACAGATGTCTCTGAGAGTGAGGGGATTGTATCATCCTTGGACTTCAGTCCTAAAGTGAGCCGCATACAGATGTCTCCGAGAGTGAGGAGATTGTATCATCCTTGGACTTCAGTCCTAAAGTGAGCCGCAGACAGATGTCTCCGAGAGTGAGGGGATTGTATCATCCTTGGACTTCAATCCTAAAGTGATCCGCAGACAGATGTCTTCGAGAGTGAGGGGATTGTATCGTCCCGGGACTTCGGTCCCTGAATTGATCCATAGACATATGTCTCCGAGAAGTGGTCCTTAGACTTTGTCTAAGTTGATGAGTGGACTGCATCGTCCCTAGACATGATATGGTGTCTTAAATAGATCATGTGTGTTGCAGGATATGTTTCTATTGTTTTGTTGATCGAGAGGTTCCAGTTGATGACGATGATGCAGATCGTGTGGTGACGATGTTGTGATCATGATGATCTAGATGACGATGATGTGGTCGTGATGGTCTAGATGACGATGTTGTTGATCGTGATGACAATGTTGTTTGTCGTGAGGATCCAGATGATGATATTGATCGGTAGATCCAAACAATGAGGCTGTTGATCGAGAGATCCAGATGATGATGCTATAGCTGATCGAGTGCTGCAAAAGATGAAGACTCAATACTGACGAGCTTGATGTTCTAGTATTGATTATGTTCCAGTAACTTTCTGAGTTACTGATGATGATGTATAAAGAAAGCTTCCGATGATTTATAGATGTATCATGTATCATGTAGTTGATGACTCCTTACTCCTGCAAATGTTGTTATAATATCCTTCTCGTTAAGGGGGAGTGTTGAAATATTGTAACTTCTAAGAATATTATATTTGTATTATTCCGGAGATGTTTCATTCCTCCAATGGGACTTTATTATGTATCCGGAGATGTTTATTCCTCTAATGGATTGTGGTAACTATGGTTATTAGATCTCCCATGTGGGGGTCAGCCCTGAGTTAATTTATTAGGGGTTATTAGACTCTCTTAGGAGAGGTCGGCCCCATAGGGTAAAAAGTCAATCGGGAAACAAGTATAAGTAGAGGAGGTTGTTCCTCACTTATCTCACTCTTCCGTCACTCGAAAAGTAGCGCACAAGTGAGATAGAGGTATACATAGGAGGTAGAGAAGGAGCTCTAGTCTTGGAATACATCTTGTATTTGGTTGATCATCTTATTGAGGAAAGCTTCGCTGGGTTTTCTACCCCATGAGGGTTTCCCAAGTTAAAATCTATGTCTATCTTGTGATTGTGTTTCTTTCAGTGATCTTGCTAGTCAAGTTAGTATAAACTTAACAAGAAAAAATGCAGCTGAGCTGCCTTGGGATTCGAGCCACCTCCAGAAAAAATATTCCTCTCCTAGTAATTCGAGCCACTAGAGAAATGCTCTCTCTCAAACAACCCAAAATGCCAAATGCTTAATATCTTGAAAAAACTCTCTTGAAAAATGTGTCTTTGCACATTGCCCTAGGCTTGCTCCTATAACATGAAAGTGACTTTTCACCTTCCCAATCCCTAAATCCAATGGTCAAGATCTAATCTTGTCTTGACAAGATCAAGGGATGAAAATCATTCCCTCCAAAATAATTCACTTATAATTTTTTAATAATGTATTTTCACTTTATGAAATATGTGCACTTTTACTTCATAAAGTCACTTTATAAAAATCACTTTATAATGGACTTGGAACATTACATAAAAGTAAATCATTCCCTCCAAAATAATTCACTTATAATTTTTTAATAAAGTATTTTCACTTTATGAAATATGTGCACTTTTACTTCATAAAGTCACTTTATAAAAATCACTTTATAATGGACTTGGAACATTACATAAAAGTCCATTACTTTTATGTAATGTTCCAAGTCCATTATAAACTGATTTTTATAAAGTGACTTTATGAAGTAAAAGTGCACATATTTCATAAAGTGAAAATACTTTATTAAAAAATTATAAGTGAATTATTTTGGAGGGAATGATTTTCATTCCTTGATCTTGTCAAAACAAGATTAGATCTTGATCATTGGATTTAGGGATTGGGAAGGTGAAAAGTCACTTTCATATTATAAGAGAAAGCCTAGGGCAATGTGCAAAGACAAAGTTTTCAAGAGAGCTTCTTCAAGAGATTAATCATTTGGCATTTTGAGTTGTTTGAGAGAGAGAGAGCATTTCTCTAGGGGCTCGAATTCCTAGGAGAGGAATTTTTTTCTAGAGGTGGCTCGAATCCGAAGGCAACTCAGCTACATTTTTTCTTGATGGGCCAAACTGCTGGGTCATACTTCTCAGCTGGCACATTTTTGAAAAAATGTTGGGCACAAATTTCGAGGGGTTGCACATAGTTCGAGATTTATTTATTTTCTGCACAATCCATACAATCGTATGGTGGCACAAATTTTGAGGCGCTGCGTGGGATGGATTTCGAGGTACTGTTGAGCATGAATTTCGAGGTGTTGTTCAGTCATTAAAATCTGCATTAAATGTTGTTGTAACTCTGTTTTTTATGCCTAGAAATGCTTAATGAAATTTTCTCTTGGACTGGTTTTCCCCAGTGGGGGTTTTTCCAAGGTTTATTTTGACCAAATATCACTGTGCATTACAATTTCATATTGCTGTTATTTTTATCTTTTCCGCTGCTTCATTATCTTAGCTAGTGTGTTTCATCTTGTTATGCATTATTTAAATGTATGTTCTATCATTTAATTAATGGTAGCCTAATTCTGAAATCTAGAGGTTGTTGAGTGGTTAAGATGGCTGTTACAGCCTGATTTTTTAACATGGTAACAAATATCAGCAGGCTGTAAGTGAAATTAATACACAGGAAATTCAAAACAGCAATCTAGAAAAATCCATTTGACTCAACATATTTGGTCAAACTTAGACCTTGGAAAAACCCCACCTCCGGGGAAAACTAGTTGCAATAGATTTTATCGAGATGAGAGTAAAATAAAAGATACAGGACAGCAGTACCTTACAACATTTAATACATAGTTTCAGCACCTTGAAAAATGTGCCAAACTCATCTTAACAATCTGTATATTCTCTGTACAGTCAACAGGACAACCCTCTCACTATGATAAACAACCTCGATTTCTGTGTACAGAATCAGCCTCAAAATCAGTGCACAGAAACTCTAACCCATCAGCATTAATGTGCCTCGATTTGTGTGCCAATATTCAACTATACATCTCATCGATTTATGTGCATAAACCAATAGTACGACCTCCAAAAAAATGTTGTACATACAACATTAAATGTTGTCTCACTGTCTTGGGAAGCGTGGTCACTCCATCTATGAGGGAAGTGCGCCTCTCATCTTCTGTCCAAACTTCTATAGTAGCAGCTATCACTGCATGGGAGTGCATGCCCACTCTGCATCCTTCTCCTTGGATAGCATTCCCACCTTTCGGCTCAATATTTCTACTCTCTCTTGCAAGGAAACTCGTGCCCCTCACTAAAAACTCTCTTCTTGGATGTGTACAAATGAAGTCTCAAACTCACCTTTTATTTCTCTCATTGGGGTAACTCCCATGACTTTTAGAATTCCATGGCTGAGATTAAATCTTGACCTCAAGATCCATAGCTGGGATCTAATCTCAAGTTCACTTAAAGTCTTTAAGTGAACTATATACTAAATCTTTTCTTTTCAAAAAGTCACTTTTCCCTAAATATTATCAAAGTTCACTTTATAACTTAAAGTCACTTTATAATTAAAATGTACATCTCACTTTTAAATTAAAAGTCACATCATAAAGTATAAAGTCACATCATAAAATAACTTTAATAAAAGCTCATAAAGTCATTTTATGAATATTTAATGAGACTTCATAGTTCTTGGACCCCTGCACCTAGGCACCTAATGCAGGAGTTCCTCCAAGCTACAAAATGCTAACACTCCCTCTTAGCGAGGGAGGTACTACTAACATCAACTCCACCTGGAAAGAATACAAAGACATCTTCACCTCACCTACAGGAGTACCTTTGCACTATCAAGTAAAGCATGCAATTGATTCAACATGTGATGCCCCTCTACCCAATGGCTTTGCATACAAACGCTCTCTTTTAGAGAATGAGAAGATCAAACACCGAATTCCATATATAATACAAAAGGGCCACATCCAAACAAGCTCCTCACCCAATAAGAGCCCAATTGTGTTGGTTCAAAGAAAGATGGGACATAGCCACTCAAAGTTTTAAACAAAATCACAATCAAAAATCAATATCACAGGTTCATGTTGGTGCTCTCTCATATTGCTTAGACCCTAAGCTAGGTGACCAAGGTTGGAGCCAAGTCCAAGGTTGTTTTCCCATTGCATCATCACAAGAAGTGTCTTCCCATGCTCAGAAGGAGGTAAACAAGGAAACCAAATTTGTTGAACGGATTCAACCATAAGTGTAGGATATTTTGCAGAAAACCGATACCAAGTACAAGAAGCACCATGATTAGTATCGAGTTCCACACTAGTACAAGGTCAATGATAAATTGTTGTTGCACTTGTAGGAGTGACTTACAAGCCCTTGCAAAAAACTCTAACCATTTTGCTACGGGTCGTACACCATTACCAATGTACTGAAAGAGAATGCTTTTGAACTTCACCTACCACCTTACCTTGGCTTACACCTTTTTTTTAATATTTAGTTTCTTTAGCCATACTTCCCACCTTGTTGGACACATCATAGGTGACAAAGAAATTGGATACCACAGAGTTCAACCTCAATTGCATCAAACAAACTACAAGGAACGTGATCTTGGACTCCAGGATGGAAAGCACCAGCCAGATAAGTTCAGATCAGATAACTTTATTAATGTCCAACAAACAACCACAAGAGTAGGTCAATGGGTCTAGATGATACATCCAGTATGAATACAATGAGGGAGTGAAAATGCACCTCCTAAAAAGTGTCTAAACTAAGATGAAATAAGATAAAATAAAGATACAAATAGTAGTAAGGCCTCATAGTTGTGTATAAAACTGCCTCAAGGGTATGAGATGCAAAATACAAAATGAGTTTGTCTGAGGATGGGAAACTCAAACCACTCAAAAACCTGTCAAGAAAGTGGGACAGAATGCAAGAGAGAGTTGTAGATGTATCCAGTGATATCAAGATCTCCTAGGCCTAATGGTCGACGGCAAGGGGGCAAGCGAGGCACCTACTCTCTATCGTTGTTGGGGCTCTCCAAAACCATCGAGATGTTTGATTGTATGACCCTGGGGGTATTCTAGGAGTGAGGGATACTCCTAAAATTAGAGGTCGAGGGAAAGAAACTCTGGATGTCCCTTTGGTTACCTTGTTGTTCCTGAGAGGAAATCTGGCGAGCGAGGACCGCCGTGCTCTGGATCCGTCTGGGCCTGATCTCTCTAGTGCTCTGATAATGAGTTAACTAGTGTATAGTTCAGAAACTCCAAACCAATCTCGATAAAATCAATCATTCTCCCAGAGGGGGAGGTTGAGGGGAGGCTCGATATCTCACCACTCTACTGTCGAAGGTACTCTGTGACTTTGCTCTTTTTTATTGCTCCAATCTTACGGATCAACCCTAAAATAAGAGATTATCGTCCTGTTCTTTCCAAGGAGGGGAGGAGTGTGTAAGAGCTGGGACATGTGGCTGAACATTTCCCTGACAAAGAGGACAAGGCATCGTTCATCCTGGTATCGAAAAAAGGTAGAGAGGGATCCCCCTGAGTCCCTATAGAGGCAGTGGTATCATCCTTTGATCTCATAGTATAAAGGGCACCTAAAGATAAGGTGCATCTCTATCTCCAGCTCCTGTAAGTGGCACACTTGGAAGATCCTATCAGATCGAGATAAATGGTCGTTCCTCTCCACTCGAAGTCGATGAGAGACAACCCAAAGTTGTCCCAAGGGGATCCTAAGTGAATCCATCTAGTGGCTACATGTGTATGGGTGTCCAAATGATAATGGAATCATGTAGCTCTAGGAAGTGCTCCAAGTAGAAGGACATCTTTGTACCAAAGCTCATCGGAGTTGAAGTCCAAGTAACTTGAATGTACAATTTTTAGATATCCTCATTGATGGACTGGTTTAGTACCTATCTAGGCAGTAAGAGATTGTTCGTTGCATTTGGGGAGAATCTAAATGGTGGAAGGTGCTCGAGAGATGGTCGCCAAATGGAGAAGCCAAGATGACTCTGAGAACCAACCACGTACACGGCCTATGGGGTGATTTGAAGCGAGAACCTCCGAGGATCAAAGTGCAACGTAGGGGTATCTATCTCTCCCTGTGGCAGAGTATCTGAAAGATCTGACTTTGCGGAGGAATGAGACCAAACGGAAGATGACCTCAAGGTGAAGGGATGGACGTCGAACTCTGCCTGAATAATGGGTTGTGGAACAGTATGCTTGCATCAAATGATGCACTCGAGAAGTAGGGTCTGAACTCTCTCTGTCTAAGCTCAGCCTATCTATACTAGTGTTATCGGAACCAGACCAGAACCAGAAAAACCGGCCGGTTCGACCGGTTTACAGAGGTAATCGGTCCGGTCAGGGACCAAAACCAGTTGAACCGGATTTTTGTCTGAACCGGGTAATGAACTGGCCGAAATCGATCAAAACCAGCCCGAACCGGCCAATTCATATAGTGTCGTACGGTCGCGGACAGTGAACCCACGAAACTAAATTTAAAAAAAAAAACACAAAAAAAAAGTTTTATATACTTCTATGATCAGTTTATTGTTATTCATTAGTACTATGGTTGCCATTTCAAGCCTCTTTGTTGATGTACTTTTGGTTCAGAACCTCAGAGATGTATTGCACTAGGTGTTGTTTTGGTTATTTGCACCCATACTTGCTATATATATGAGAAACTTTGAATAATTGTGTATGAATGGTTTGGATTCATATGTATGCACATGAATATATATGTTTTTTACAAAATATGAATATTTTATGTATTTTTTAGACGACCGGTTTTTTTCTCGGTTTTTTTTTTTCGGTTCCGGTATGGTTCACATTTTGGGCTTCGTCGGTTCGATGACTGGTCCATTTCTGATAACATTGATCTGTACCAATCTCGGTCCTCAAATCTCAGAAGCATAGAGAACTAGGGTCTAATAATCGCCTCCATGACATAGATTTTGGACGAGATGTCCTGAAACTAGTTCTGGAAGCATTGCTTCTCGATGAGTGCAAAGGAGTCGTATCCTTTGTTGAGTCAAGGTTGGAGGGCCTATCACATGCCAAAATGCGGCCCCGTGAACTATACTCCCGGGTAAATGTAAGATGTCGTGATATCGATCTCTTCCCCCGAAAGTAGAAATGCAAACCTGTAAGGGAGCTCTTCGATGCATTGAAGACCATAACCTTGGTTTTACTTAGGTTAATCGCCAGTTGTCAAAGGTCACAAAAGCTAGCCAAGGTGTCAATCTGTCTTTGTAGGCCCTCAGGAGTAGAAGCCAACAACACCAAGTCATCTTCAAAAAGAAGAAAGGAGATCAATACATAATGTAGAAGGCAACCATCACCCTCTTGGATGTGCTCATGGAGGAAAGACTCTAGCTCGTCAATGTATATCCCGAAGAGGGTCGGAAAGAGGGGGCACCCCTACTTTACCCCAATGGTAATCTGGATGAAGTCAAAAAGGCCATGTGCCAACCTGATGCGTCCCATAACTTACTTGTACAGTTTCATGATGGCTACCAGGAGAGTCTCAGATATGACAATGGCACGGAGTCTCTAGAATAATGCCTCCCTCAGCATTGTGTCAAACGCTTTCCAAAAGTCTACAAAGCAACTTTAAACTTTCGAAGAGCGATGTTGGGCCTCCTCAATAATGGCTCGGAGTGTGAAGATGTCATCAATCGTCTAGTAGTCCGGGAAAAAACCTGCTTGTCCTCTAGCCCTGAGATGTCGTCTCTCTAGCTCCTTAGAAAGCCATTGATGTAGGACTGTGGCATAGATATTGGAGAATGTATGGCCCACCATGATAGTCTGATAGTTGTTTGGACCCACACTACTCATTGGTTTGTGGAATGGATGAATAATGTGTCTTTTCCATGCAGGGGGGGAGACAGAACAAACCACGTGGTTAAATAAGTCAACAATATAAGACTGAAGAGACTGGATGCCATGTTTCAAAAATTTGACCTGAAGACCTTCCTCGTTTGGTTCTTTGTTGGTACTCACAGATCTGACTGCTCTCCTAATGTCCCGCTCGAAGAAAAGGTGACATGAAAAGGGGGGAGAAGGGATGTGGGTTAGGGGTTGTCCAAGGATGTAATAAAGAGAGTTTGTGTGGGAAAACATGGTTTGGGGGTCAAGGTCAGGGGGGATGGCTTGGTGTCTAGGAAAGAGGGCCTGCCAGAAAGCTTTTGGGGAATGGTGAAGGGATCCACAAATCTCACGTCTACTCTGGGAGAGGAATGTTCATTTTTTATGGCGAAAGAGTCTACGATAAGATTTACGGAGGCTAAGAAAGGATGGTGGGTCATGTGTAAGGGTGAAACGAAGTTGTTTATGGAGGGATTTTCATTCATTATCAAACCATCTATTCATGAGGCAGGAACCAGGGATGGGCTTATGGATGTGTTGATGAGTAGAATTGGGGTAAGAGTCAAGGGCCATGTCCTCAATGACCATGGAGAGAGTCTCATATTTGGTTGTGGTTGTGTCTAATGACATGAAGTGGGAAATGGGGGGGAGTAATTCCTTAAGGCGAGTGGAGTAGGAATCGTCGTTGTCTCTATCAAAAGTGAAGGTGGTGCATGGAGGGTGGTGGGATCGGCTTGGGGGTGGGGGTAGGGGGGGATGTAGAGAGGAAGGTGAGGAGGGAAAGGTATGACAAAGGAAGGTGTGATACTAAGAAGTTTGGAATACGTGGGAGGAGATCCTGGTGGGCCATGACATAATCTACCACATTGGGCCCCCCACTATGGGGGAAGCACGTAAAGTCTCCTGAGCACAAAAAACAAGGGAGCCAATTCAAGATCAATAGACCGTAAGACTTGCCTAGCTGCAAAAGATGCCTCCCATAGCCTATGAGGGGCCCATACTATCCTATGAACTCCTATGAAGACCCACGGACTCCAGCTCTAACTCTTGGAGGCAAAGGACATCCTTTGTTCCATCGTGAAGGGGCACTGTATGCATTTGGTGCGGGTGTTGAAGTCACACAAAAGAACGACTTCCCCAAGAGTGGAGTAGTGGGAGAAATCTATATAACGATCAAGGAAGGGGTCTCCCTCAGATTCCATATGAAGCGCAAAGGGCAATGAGGCTGGAGGGAAGTAGCAGACCGCAATGTAGCTATCCCGTAAAAGGGGGCTATGCCGATGGAACCAGACCTAGATAAAGCTGACATGCCCATCTAATGTCAACAGAGTTACCTGGATCTTGAGAGATTCCCATATAAGACAAGCTACCCCCCCCCCCCCCCCGAAACCTTTGACATTGTCTAATCGTGTCTCTTATCTGCATGACCATGCCGAGTGGTACCCATGGATCAGGGGTGGTGTCTGCATGGGACTCGCATGTGTCTCAATGAGGAAAAGAAGATCGCGAGACCCAACTGCATCACAAAGTGTACCTGGTGAAGACCAAAAAAAACCATTGTAGTTCCAACGGCCAATGGATATGGTGGACCCACCCCCTAACCTATCCCCCAGTTGAATGAGAGTGTCATTTGGCCTAAGGTCGGGAATATCCTGGGGGGGAAAACCATTGATGACTTCTTTAAGGTCTCAGATAACTTCCCATTTCCCTTGCTTCTGCACTGTTGTGACCCCATCTCTGGCTTGTTTAAGTTCTTTTTTTATGGGTTTTGGTGAGTTCAGCATCGAGGAAGATCCTCTATGTGGGTGGGAACGAAGTCAATCTTCTCTTATCCCGGAGGGCTCGGAGTCGATCCTCTAGTGTCCGAAAATGGAAGAAGAGTGTGGAGTTGGGTCCAATCCACACACACTCAAGAGTGAGGTCCTTCAAGTCCAAGGTGTCATGAAGGAAGGTGATGCCAATCTAAAGGGGGGAGTCTAATGGGGTCGTGGGAGTTGGGATTCCTCGTACTCTTAGAAATGCAACTTCTTCACCAAGATAAGTGGTTCACCAAGATTCAAATCCAATAGAAGTCTCCCCATTTGTTACAACAACTACCCAATGTGGACCATTACTGCCCACGAGGAACAATGACCCATGTGATCATTCGAAAGTCAACTCAACCACTATCTTGAATCTAACCATAGTTTTAAAACTCGGTCAAATCGAACTCAGACTCGACTGAGTTAACCATCAACCAAGTCGACTTGAACTTCAAAGCAGATTGGGTAACAGAGTCGATACCGAATCGACTGATTCGATGTCTGTCTTGATCAAGTTGACTGTAAAAAAAATCCGCTATGTTCAGCTACTCAATAGTATTTGGTAATACTAAATGGTAATATTAAATTCTTAAAGTAAAAGTGGCATTCTCCTTATTTTTCATTTTCTATTATTTTACTTGAATTTTAACATAACCATTAATTCTTTCAGGATGTTTGAGACTGGTTCCAACCCCATCAAACTTCATATGCAAAACGTATAATTTTAGATCCCATTCAAAATTCAACAAACTTAATGGTTTTCAAGATTTGAGGATTACAATGATTAGTCGACGTGCATGATCTATGATTTATGTTTCACATTCATTTTTTAAATGTCCTTGCCCATTTATTAATTTAAAATACACACACACACACATATATATCACATTTCCGCATTTCAAAAATTTTGAGGGGTTACATTTCCCATGCATCCATGTTTCCATTTTTCATGCAATTTAGAATCTAACCCTAACCCTAAAGCTATAAGATGTGTTAATTTTTCTGAGCCCAGATCCGGTTATCAGCCTCGAACAATTTACTACAATTATTAACTAAAAACACACTGAACTCCTAACTGATTACGCAGCGGAAAAAACACAGAAAATCATTCACACATTTGACACTTAGATTTCAACTAGGGAAACACCAACAACATATTGATTTTTATTAACTATAAAAATACTAGGATCCCATTTTGGGATAATGACCCACTAAGGAAAACAATGACAAAATGCTAAGCTTCATACCTCAAGATCAGTCCTTCTATCTTGTTGGTTGCTAACCCTTGGTTGCCCCCTGCTCCTTTCCTTTGACCCTGCCTCAACACCTACACATGTGGATGGAAATCATTTTCTACCCACTCAATGAGATCCCACTTATTAGAATTATATGGTTTTGATACCATGTAAGAAATTCTACAAGCCAAGAATCTTGAAACAGAGAAGTCCTCACTAAAAGATTGCCCACAGATTAGCATAATTGAGAAGAAAAACTGAAGCAAAAATATGTGAGACTGAACACAATTTATGTCAAATCCATAATGATTATATTCATTAATGAGAATACAATTAATAATACATCTCAAGAGAGAAAATCGAATGCACTAAAGGCAGTTCGAATGACTCGCAAAAGGCAGGCTTACTGAAAGCATAAAACACCCCAAGATGGCAAAATCACTTTCCAAATCAGTCTAAAGGCTCACAAATTGGAAAAAACAGTATTGGAAGCTCATGAGTGAAGAGAAAAATCAGTATTGGAAGCTCATGAGTGAAGAGAAAGGAAAGATATCATGGCTTTTGGAGATAAAATCATGGAGGATGTGTTGGCCTATTAATATACAGCTTCCCAAGTCAAACTAGCTTTATCCTTATCCACTAAAAGCAGAAAAATAAAAATAAAACTGTCTAAAGCAGGAAGCGCACTTACTATTCCAGGATAGTCATAAAATATGACAAAATCAGATATAATCTTATCCAGAATCTATCCAAGTACACTCATGTGGCTAATGATGGCAAGTAGTGTCCTAAGAAGGAAAATTGATGCGAGCTACCTAGTCTAAACCTAGGAAATTAATCAAAAATGATTAATATATTATATCCTAAGTCTATAGTGGGCCTTTAATATTCCAACACCCCCCCTGAGGCCTGACTTAGAGTGAGTAAAATCTTATTAGGGCCCAAGCAACAAGGCTTATGGTCAACAAGGCTTATGGTCACCCCATTACAATTATTATGCCCATGTAAACTGAGGAAACAAGCAAAACCTCATGAGATTAAAACCCTCCCTTGTAAATGGACATGTACACACCAAAACTTAACTACTCCAAAATCAAGTAGCTGTGATGCTTGATCAGATGTCTGGAGGTATCTTCCTCTTGGGAAGAAATGGATCATTATCCAAAAACATGTTCTTGAATTCTCCATTAATGGATGCAAGCAAATTTGGAGGCTCTCTGAACTTGCTCTTTGAACCAAACTTTATCAGAACAAATCCATGAATATACAGACCATTCTAGAACTTTAAATTTGAACCAACTGAGGTAGGATCAAATCCAAGAATGTGTAGATGGTTCTTTGAGATCTCCTTTGAACCAACAGGGGTGATATCATAACCAAAATTATAAAATATGCCTGAGACTTGAACCCAAGCAAATGGTAGTGTCCTCCATCTTCATGGCAACTCTGAGAACATGTGCCAATGATCAAGTAGGATGAAATAGGAAGCATGTGATCATGTAGAGCAAATCAAGTAGCTCTAAATTCTTATCTAACCTCCAAAATATCCAATAGATCATTATTTTGCACATCCGCAGACTCATGTGAAAGAGAGGATTCAAAAACTTCTTCAGATTCTAGAGCATAAACCAATTTATCTTGCTCAGAATTTAGAATAGAAGACTTATAAGAGAACATGTGAGAATGGATGGGCATCTCTTCAACAAAATCAGCTCCATATTTTGTATCTTCTTCATCAGCATCATCAGGTTGCGCACCAAAACAGCCCAGCACCAAAACAGCACGTATTGTAGCCTATAGTCACGTCCCATGCCTCCTTTATTGTCTACATTGTCACCACAGCCCGAGGACTCTACGTCTATCACTGTCCACCATCCTCCCAACTTGCTATGTGCTCCTATGTCACCACCCACGTGCTTCTCTCTGTCGATGAGGCTACCAACCCACGGCCCATCAACCTGCGCACTCTGCTCCCGACCCAGCTCCCTACTGCATCCTTGCAGCCTGCCAAGCCCGATCACATGGCTCCTTCTACTACACCTTCGTCGGCTTCCACGTCCTCGGCACACCCACGAGACCACACCCCTTTACAGCTCCTACAATCATTTGATCATGTACCCGCATCCACTAACTCCGCCTTCCAATTCATCCAGATCCTTCCCGGCCTGATCCTTGCGCGCCTTGTTGCATGCAATCTTCCACACAGGTGTTCATGTTGCAACCCACTCAGATGATCACCACGTTGTGGCTGTTGCAACCCGATCCAGTTCGATCCCGCGATCAGTTTCCTGATTCCTATGCAGACAGACCGTACGATGGTACGGCAAGGTAGTATGGTTGCACTACGGTGATCATACGCTGCCTCTTTCTTTTTTTCTTTTTTTCTTTTTTTCTTTTTTTCTTTTTTTCTTTTTTTCTTTTTTTCTTTTTTAATCGACTGTAAATCTCTTGTCAAATGAGATTTCTCGATCAAAGTGAAAGAGGCTTTGATACCATGTTATCTTTTATGAGCCCATATCTAGTTATTAGTCTCAAACAATTTACTGCAATTATTAACTGAAAACACATTGAACTCCCAACTAATTACGCAATGGAAAAACACAGGAAATCATTCACACGTTTGACACTTAGATTACCCTGGAAAACCCCAACTGGGGAAAAACCAACAACAAAATGATTTTTATTAACTATAAAAATCCTGGGCTCTTGTCCTGGGATATTGACCCATTGAGGAATACAATGACAGAATGCTAGCCTTACACCTTAAGATCAATCATTTGATCTTGTTGGTTGTTAACCCTCGGCTGGCCCTTGCTCCTTTCTTCTAACCCTGCCCCAACACCTACACACATGGATGAAAGGCCTTCTCCACCCGCTCAATGAGATCTCACTCACTTTCTGTGACAATTGTGTTTGTCCTCCTCTCCTTAGGCTTCCTTTTATATCATTATAATGACTATAATACCATGGGACCTCTAGATCTCCTAAGTGATTTTAGATCACTTGAGATCTACTATGTCTACAACTTAATCTTTCATTGACACAACTTAAGTCACCTTTTAGCCATTATAACATAATAGTCACTTGCCCTCTCAAGCAAGCTCCTAGAGAGGTCTTTTGGACGACTACTACATGCCTGACACTTAGCCTCTGCAAAAGTACCTGACTGAGCTACAAAACCCAACAAGATGAAACCTAACCTCATGCTTCTAGGTGTTCAACTAGTACTACTAATATAGTTGTAGATCACCTTGAGGAGTCCAAGCTTCAACCAGATGATGATGCCATTGTTGTTCATGAATCCCTGATTCTAGTTTTACTTCTAATTCTAGCAATGGTGATGAGTTTGATGATTGACTGTGTTGATCAATGACATGTATGATTGCACCGAGTGAAACGAGGTGCTCTACATCCCAGTATGGGGGAGATCTTCTAACGTGTGTGATGTAGCGTTACATCTAATAAAACGTAAAAATGTAGCGTTGCATCCAATAAAACGTAAAAAGTGATTGTCCGTAAAAAGAAGTAAGTAAAGTAAAGTAAAAAGAAGTAAGTAAAGTAAAGTAAAAAGAAGTAAAGTAAAGTAAAGTAAGTATGGGGGAGATATTGTAAGGTTTGTGATGTAATGTTTGTTACTAACAAAATAATTAAAAAAATTCATGTCTGCTCATAAAAAAAATTATGGAAAATATTTTTAAAAAATCTATGTTGGTTCATAAAATAAAATATTATGAAAATTAATTAAAAAATAGATGTTCGTTTATAAAATAAAAACTTAAAACTTAAACCTGGATCTATCAATCAAGAGAGATCAAATTTCTTGAGTTTAAATTTAAAAAAAGAAATACACCTCAAGAAATTGGATCCCTCTCGATGCTTAATAGATATGGGTTTAAGATGGATCTATGCTGGTGTATGATCATTGGTGTATGATGTATGATGTAGTGGCATCATAGCATGTTGTTTTTTGGACTTTACATGCCATTTAGGCCTCATTGATTATGCATTTTGTTCTAGATATTTATTGCACAATACACTTCGTACCATTTTGATATATTCACCCTTGTATGGTATACACATGAGCAAACTTTGGATATTTTGTCTCTAATGCTTTGGAATCATGGATTATAATCTTTAAAATATTGTTTTATTTAAAATTTAAATATTTTATGTATTTTTCAGTAAACCAAGTCATTAAATTCAACTTGTCCGAGTCATTACCGATTCATTACCAATTTCGAGTCCAAGTTTTAAAACATTGAATCTAATGTCTCCAAAATAATCCTAATTCCAATAGCTTTTTAGGTATCAAACTTCTAGGGCATATTTCAAGACCCAAACAATGTTTTTCAGTGATTGACCATGCCAAAATCCATCGTTATGTGGTCTAGCACTTATGTAGAGCTCGTTATTAGTTTCACAAGGAGCACCCACATTAGTGATCATATGTGAAATGTATTGCCCCTAGAAGTTGGCATTTTAATTTAGAGTTTCAAGACCCACCTTCCTTTCATCGCCTCAAGTCCTAAGGTTAGTGTTTCTATTTAGGGTTTTTGCACTAGATAGTTCTTGCTACATGTCATCATATATCTTCTCATAGATAAGCTACCACCATGTCAGCCATCACTATGTATTGATACATACATTGTCATGTTTTCCACCACTGATTCATTAATAGATTTCGGTTCACTATATATAGTGTTTCAACGTGTTTCGTTTTCTGCAATAGTGTATTCCTTCATTTTCTTCTCAATCCAATTTGAATCATTTTTCAATATAGGTTAACCCTAATAGCCCTAAGCTTTCTTACTCTAAGTCTTCCATACAACATTCAATTCCTTCTAAACATTGTGTTGTCCCTTATAACGCGAAGCTAAATTTATGTGATCTGTTTGATTCATTGTTGGACACAAATGCTTGAATTTATTCTCTGTTAGGAAACGTAGTAGTCTTTAGAGATTGTGAAAAGCCAGTGTAATATTTATCCAATTCCATCTATATACAGGGGCATATAGTGTTTCAACGTGTTTCGTTTTCTGCAATAGTGTGTTCCTTCATTTTGTTCTCAATCTAATTCGAATCATTTTCCAATATAGGTTAACCCTAATATCCCTAAGCTTTCTCACTCTAAGTCTTCCATACAACCTTCAATTCCTTCTAAACATTGTGTTACCGCTTCTAACTCGAAGCTAAATTTATGTGATTTGTTTGCTTCATTGTTGGACACAAATGCTTGAATTTCTTCTCTGTTAGGAAAAGTAGTAGTCTTTAGAGATTGTGAAAATCCAATGTAATATTTATCCAATTCTATCTATATACAACTGCAGCCTTTGGGAAATAACCATATTTGCATCCAAGCCTCACATTATAGCGCTTACTTCATGTCTGCTCTTTCATCATATTCCACCGATGATTTGGCGACAAACTATGATCAAACTCTAAGTATCACATTTGCATTCAATCTCTTGTTCTTTCATTCTTCCTAGTTGTTACACAAGGTTTCAACATATCAAGGACCCACTTCAAGTTCATTGTTCTTTGCTATGTGCATTATTTGCTAAATATATCTTCTCACACTTGTGAGAAGTCATTTTGACTTGTCCTTTATAATCTTTACTATGTTTCATTCCAATTGAGTCAACCTTAGGTATCACTATTGTGATACTCTCGAACCTATTTTATGTTAATACTTGTTCACTATTGGGGATACGTCTAGGAAAATTGGGGATACATCGTCCTTGTTTCGGAATCCAAAATGGAGGAGATACGCCTTGGAAATGGAAATGAAACATTTCCAAGTTATATCCAAAACACTAAAACATTTCCAAGCCATTTCTAGTCATTTCCTGAAACATTTCCAAGTTGTTTCTATCCGTTTCCTAAAACATTTCCAAGCCGTATCTAAAAAATTGAAATGTTTCCAAGTTGTTTCCAACAGTTTCCTAAAACGGTTCCTAATCTTCTAAAATGTTTCAACTTCTACAAGGTTGAGTCCTCTTCAAGGTATAAAATTTATCATGCTTATTGAATGAGCAATCCAATGGAAAATCTCGTATGAGAATATCTCAATAGACTGGGATAGATTTTATTCGTATCTATTGATACAAGGTATTCCAATGATTACATACAAGTTAAAGCTATTAGAATAGGACAGTGGATCACAGGCAGGATCTTGGAGATCTTCTCTATTTAATGAGTCCATTCCGAAATGGTTCACCCACGTATTATGCCAAGACTAGCAATGAAGGGCTATAGCTCAGCAAGGTAGAGCACCTCATTTACACGCGCACCAACGATTTTTGAGAGAGTTTATCGATTCATCGGATCCATGAAATAGATTCTATGTGAAATAGTCTTACTCTATCAATTTGTTCCTCTGAGGAACAATAGCATGACAAAGATGAAGTTTGATCCAATTTGAATTACGAATCTAATTGATATGGTCAGTCCCAGCTCTGTTTAATGCAAGTTTCTAACTAGAAAAACTGATTTTTTGACCTGATAAAATACAAATAAATAACCCTAAAGGAAAAGTAAGAAACCCTAACCCTAACCCTAAAATGAGCCTAAAAACTTAGAATTAAAGCCCTAGAGCTTATGAATCAAGATCTGAATTTTTATTTCTCATTGTATTTTTCAAAAAATGATCAAGGCTTACATTTGGTTCAAAAAAACATTTATCTTCGAGTATTTACTGCATCAAATGCTTGTTTACTATAGCTTTAGTGTCACAACCAAGTGTAGAAGTACAATGACTGTTTTAATGTCTTCTTTTGCAGCTTTTGTGGAAATTCCTTATCTTTGTTGCAATAAACCACAAAGACTTACATATGTGATAAACAACTTGCATATCAAAATTGATATGGTGGTAGTTTTGGCTATACAAAACAATAGATTGCATTTATGAAGGGTTACATGGACCAGCACTTATTTCCAATAATCTCGCAACAATTTTCAGCGTTTTCCTTTTCCTTTTTTGAAACAATATGAACTCTTGACCTATGACCTAATTTACTCCATTGTTAATCCATTCTCATACTCTTTCCCTTATGTTGTGAAGGATATTATGATGATTCCATGTTTGGAAAATTCTATATGATATAACTGTGATATTTTAATATTTTTTCATGCATTTTTATCAATTTAAATGATAAAAAGTAAACAAAATATCCAAGAGAAGTCAATGGTGTCTAGAGATAACGTTACAACATATAGTGCAATAATTCATGTCATCGCACTTTCGATCATATTGGTTTTTTTTGTTTTCTCAAAACTTCCTCACTTGGTGGGAGTGGCCTTTGGTCTAAGAAACCATGACCCAAGGGCATCTATTCCATCAAAAACTCTTGGGGATCGCACCCGGCAACCTGCAGCCCCGAACATGGCTAAACGGTAAACACATTCCTGAAAACCTGAAAGCCGCACTTGCGGGTTTCGAGTTTCGAGAAGACAAATCTCCCAAAATTATTAATGATGGATTCCTGCAACCTGAACCTTGCGGGTTGCGGGAATACCAAAACCAAAACACTAAAAAATACACCCCGCAGCCCACACCTTTCAGGTTCAGGATGTCGAAATGTCGGGTTTCAGGTTGGCAGAATACAGATGATAAAACAATTAAAATTTCTTAATCTTTCTGCGACCAAAACACTCATTCTCTTACGATGAAAAGAATGACAATCAAGCAAAACAAAGGTACAGGTAAAGATCACAAAACCAAAAATAATTACCCAGCTACCTTTGTGCTTATTTTTTTGAAAAAATGGGGCTCCCATGCTTAGCTGAAGCATGGGATCTGTTGTGGCCACAACACCCCCCTAATTGTGTGTCTGAATGGAAAACAACAAATCTCCATACTAGTGATGCTGTGACATCTACAAATCCCGAAACCACTTTATTGAATGATTGGTAAGTATAAGGCTCACAATCATAAGTAGTGTTTCAGATAGTGTATCCATGAGGGATATCTGCAATCACTAGTGCATACTCCATTTTAGGAACAAGATTTGCAATGTCTGCACAGTCACCTAAAATGAATTTATATTGCACAGTTTCAAGCCCATTCCAAATATAATGATCAAGTGTATCATCAAGTTCAATGTTTGCAAGACGTTGTCTCCTTTGTCGTTCTATGTTGGCTCTTTGGATATTAATTTTGAAGGACTCTGGTACTCCATCTGTACCCTGCCTCTTTGGCATCTTCAAATGAAAATTACAGCAATAAGTAATAAAATAGAAATGAATTGAATTAGAAAATAAATAAAATAGGATGTATCATAGATCAACATACCTTCTTGAATGCAACAAAAAAATGTTTTAAAGTTTCTATCGAGCTTAAGTCTGGATAGTTGCATTTGACATCATCCCAACTCTTCTCATTCAACATTATAACCATCTCCTCTTGTATTTTCATGTAGAACTTGTGACTAGAAAATGAAACAATAAATTATGTTTACAATCGTATATAATAATATAACAGAATACTTAGAACATAACAAAAATGTTAAACTCTAGAACTAAACATCATACCATTAAAAAAAACATCAACTTACTTGTCAAATTCGCTGCACATTTCCTCCATGGATAATTCACCTAACTTTACTCATGATAGTATTGTATCTATTAATGTTTCATCATTCACACCTTGTATTGTTCTCCAAGGTGTAATAGTCATGTCTTCTGGCAGATTCTTGACGTCAGGACCTGCCTTACCACCGCTCCATGGAACAACTCTACCTTTTTTCACTTTCTGATTTTTTATGCCAATATTATCCCACAAGATAAATATGTCATCAATCAAATCCCATGTTTTCCCAACTCTGAATGCCAACTGGAAATAGGCATCTACATCTCTGAATGCATCACTTCCTTTGGCATTTTTTTGTTTCACATTATCCTCTTTAATAGGGAGACCTATTTCCAGATAACATTGTCTCTGAAAACTTGCATCAAATCTAGATTTTTTCCCATGACATATTTGCACATATTCACTATGGATAAATCTCACCCTTTGAATAAATGTCATTGTCAACCTATATTCACTATCTATGTTATGATCCCATGCCAACAACTTTGCTTCTACATCTGTTAAACCAGCATAAATGATGCATTTAACTATTTCAAAAATAGGGTTATTGGGATATTCTTGCATCAACTCTCTTCTTGCCTCTGCAAAATGATTCCCACCAAGAACATAATATTTGTAGTGAAAACATCTTGTTTGATCAAATTCATCTGCCCCCAGAATTTTCACTCTCAGATTCAGGAATAACATTGGCTTCAGTAACAACAGATCTCCTCTTTTTCTGATTTGAAGGGGTTCCTTCTAAATCAAGAATGCCTTCAACAGGAATTGAGGCACTCTCAACCATATTTATTTTATGATATTATTTGTTACTCTCACTAGCAGGAGTAGAAAGCTCATTTGCAACACTTTCAACATGTTCAGTTGGGCGAGATGAAAATTAAAATAAAACCCTTCTAGGTACCTGATTTGATTGTCGGATTCTCTTTCCTCTTTGTGCTTGTATTTCTTCAGTTTGAACATTCGACACTTGTTTCTTATTCCTTGCATCTGGTCCCTTTTGAATAGTGGCATTAACGACATCCATAGGATTGTCCTCTGTATAATAAATTCCTTTCAATATTTTTGAAATCGAATTGGAAAAATCCTGCAAAATAAAAACATTATCGTATTAAATCTATTACATTGTGGTATGTAAGTTATAACAAAACCAATTTAAAAATAATATCAATATTCAAACTTACTCTCCCGCTGTCAATTTCATGCACGACCCCTTGACAAAAATATGTGAAATTTTCTGGAACATTATATTTTGAAATCTTCAAAGAATATCAGATTTTGGCAAAGGTCCTGGCTTGTTTCACTTGTGCATAAACAATATCTATACCCGGAATCACACATATATCTCTCAGCAATCTCAATGAATGGTAATCTCATTGAATAATGGAAATGCAGCATAATATAAGTGAATACTTTCTGGTATTCCTTGATATTTTTCCTTCAGATGCCAATGGATCTCTGTTTTGTCTTCTTCTGCTGCATATTTCCATTCTCTAACATTCTTCAATTTTAAATCTTCAAAGCTAAGAACTTCGTCTTGAGGCTCAACATTCTCAGATGCCTCAACTATTGTTTTCGATGCAATCATCGTCGCTCTTGATCCAGAAACATTTACAGATAACTTTCTTGATGCCATTTTCCCTATATCCAAAAGGTAGAGTTTTAAAATACAATAAACAAACATTCATAATCTAAACAAAATCAACATCAATATTCACTATAAATTTTATTTGAAAAAAGTTTTTAAAAATTTAAAAATATTTTTACATTCATAATCGCCGCTTTTTACGTTTTGAAAAATATTTTAAAAATTGTAAACCTACCCCTAACCTCCCTATAATATATAATAATTAATTTAAAACAAAAAAAATTAAACCTACCCCCTACCCCCTAACTATATAATAAAAAAAAAAAAATTAAAACTAACCCCCTACCCCCTAACAATATAATAAAAAATTTAAAAAAAAAAGTTAAAACTAAAGTTAATACTACATGAATTTAAAAATAAAAACATTTAAAACAAATATAACTAACCCGAAAAGTGGTAGAGCTTCCTGATCTCTTGAAAGTGCTAGAAGCTCCTCTCTACAATCTTCTTGTTCTGCTTGAAAGCCTTCATGAATTGCTCCAAATTATAAACAATAGTGTATTAATAAGATAGATTAGGTTTAAGTAAGCCACTCTTAAGAATGTGATATAAACAAAATTGTAAAAGAATAAATCAATAAAGCCATAAAACAAGCATTGCCAAATCAATAAAGCCATAAAACAATCATTGCAAAATTAACAATAAAACTAACTAATTTATTAAAAACAGAAAAAGCACTAACCTTGAAAGTGTTATTAAATTGCTCCAAATTAAATGATGAATAGTAGAAATCTAAATGGTTTATATATCATAAATTAGGTTTAACTTTACTTGTTTTACGAATGTGGGATTAAAAAAATGAAATTAGTTACTGAATTATTATTAAATTTATATAAGATAGGTTTAAATGAAATATTACTAATTTTATTAATGTGGGAGTTAAAAAAATGTAAATAGCCATTACTTTATTACAAATTGTATATAAAAAATACTACAAGAAATTTTACTAGTCTTATATGTCTGAGATAGAAATATGTAATTAGTTAATACATTATTTCAAAAAAAATTATATCATAATTTTGTCTTTTTTACTAGTTTTATGAATTTGTGCTTTAATTTTGTAGGGAAATTTTGGAGGAAAAATTTTGAACGAAAAATTTGGAGGGAATATTTTGGAGGGATATTTTCATTCTCATAGATATAAGATTGTTGGTTTACAGTTGCACCATTCTACTTTTTGGGTGAGGACTGTGGTAAAATTTCATTGCAGTTGAGCAATTAATATTTTTCTATAATTCTATCTTTTAGTGAGAAGTCATGGACTCATCTGAATTAAATTCCAATGTCAATGAAGAAATGTATTGTTCATCTAGCCAAGATACTGGCAGTGCAAGCAACATAATCAAGCATGTTATTCAAGAACTTCCTAATTATGAAGATTTAGAAGACACTAGTAATGAAGGGAAAGACTGTGATGATGATGAAGAGCTTCCTCCAAGTGGGGATCCTAAAGACAGCAAGCAAGATGATGACAATTTTCCTCCCAGCGAGGATTTTCAAGGCACCAATGATGATTTTCCTGAAAGCGAGGATTTGATGGGACTAATGATGATTTTGTCGAGCATGCATGTACAAATAATGTTAATGATTTTCTTCTTAGCAATGATTCTAATGGGACGGATGATGATTTTCCTTCAAGCAAGGATTTTAATGGGACCAATGACGATTTTCCTCCCAGTGAGGATTTTTGTGGGACTGATGATGATTTTCCTCCAAGTGAGGATTTAATGGGACAGATGATGATTTTGGTGAGGAAGAAGACATCAATAATGGTGAAGATGATTTTCGTCCAAGCGAGGATTTCAATGGCACAGATGATGACTTTACTCCAAGCAAGGATTTCAATGGAATTGATGACGAGTTTCCTCCAAGCGAGGGTTTCCATGGCACTAATGATGAGTTACCTCCAAGCGAGGATTTCAATGGAAACGATGGTGACTATCATCCAAGCGAGGATTTCAATGGCACAAATGATGGCTTTCCTCCAAGCGAGGATTTCAATGGCACCGATGATGATTTTCCTCCGAGCGAGGATTTCAATGGAACCGATGATGATTTCCCTCCGAGTGAGGATTTCAATGGCACCGATGATGATTTTCCTCAGAGTGAAGATTTCAATAGAACCGATGATTATTTTCCTCTAAACGAGGATTTCAATGGCACAGATGATGATTATCCTCCAAGTGAGGATTTCAATGGCACCGATGATCATTCTGTTGACGATGAAGCCACCAATAATGAAGACAATGATTCTCCTCCAAGTAAGGATGTTACAGGCACCAATGATGAAGACAGTGATTCTCCTCCAAGTAAGTATTTTACAGGCAATAATGATGTCAATGTTGAATCTCAAGAGTTGTCTTTCAGTGAAGAATTTAGTGGCACAAATAATTTTGGTGGTCACGTTGATCTGTCAGCAATTGATCAACTTATTAGTGATCATGACAACAATTTTCGTATTGAATTTGGTGATAAAATTTTCAATGAGGGGGGTCATATGCATCACAATGAAAACATTCATTCGAATGAGGATGTTGTTGCATACATAATGGTCCAGGAGATGCAACGACAGAATCCAATCCAGAGAAGGATTAAGAGTAGGACTAGACCTTTTTATGTCAATCCAAAGCATTCCAGTTATACAAGGTCTAGGAAATAATTGCTCGCAAGTCCAAGTTCCAATACTCATTTGATTTCGAGTGAGTGTTGCCACAAAATTTGTTTGAAAATTTTAGGCTACAATTATGCCTTGGAGAAAAGGAAGATGTATTTATCAATGAACAAAAGCATGCAAAATTCATATTTAGTGGGGTGCATGATTTCTACTAGGACAGGTTATGATTATCACGTTGGAAAAATTATGCTTTATAGAAAGGCATTCAAATGGATTCACTCAATTGGTAATCTTCGATTATCAAGAATCCAAACAAGACTGAAAAAGGATCCTACATTTTATTCTGACGATTATCAGGGACAAATCACTGGGCCATCAACACACATTGCAATATCATGGATGCATGATTTCTTTTCCAAGCATGGAGAGAGTATGCCAAATAGTGAAACAATACACATTCCAGATAATTTCACAAGGCAGGAAATCTACAACTTATACAAGGATTATGTTAAAGGTGGTCAAGGAAATGGCAACTTCATTAGATATGCATATTTCACAAGAGTATGGAAAAAGAAGTTCAACAACATCCACATTCCAAATAGGTCAAGGATGGGGGTCTGCAATACATGTGCTTCTCTTAAAGAAAGAAGGGATAGAAAGAGGTATGTTTACAAAAAAAAATGTCAATTATTAAAGCTACTTAACAATATTTTTTTGTTATGTTGTTTGTAGATTCCATAATCAATGCACTGCAAGAACATCGCAATCAACAATCAAATGAATGGAAAAAGTTGTACAAACATCTCAAAAAGTGTTATGATGCTCCACATAAGTATATGGGTTTGATAATTGATGGCATGGATCAGGATAAAACACTCTTGCCACATTTTGTTCGTGTGCCAAAGAATTTAAAGGAGAAAAATTTTATTGAGTTTCACTTGGTTGGGTGTATGGTTTTTAATGGTGAAATGATTCCAAGGGTTTACTTTATAGCTCCAAATATTCACAATGATGAAAATTTGACCATCACCATAATTCACCATGTCATTACTCATTGGCCTAGTGATATTCCTGAAGTTCTATATCTACAATTGGACAACACAAGCAGAGAAAACAAAAATCAAGTCGTGTTTGGTTATCTAAGCATGCTTGTTGAATTGGGAATTTTTAAAAAGGTAAAAGTTGGTTTCCTTCTTGTTGGGCATACGCATGATCATATTGATCAAATGTTCAGTCATTTTGCAAGGACATTGAGGAGGAATAAATTCGGGAGCCTACCATCGTTGATTTAAATTATATCGAAAGCATACCATCCAGAGCCTATTGTACAAAAATTAGAAGAAACTGTTGACATGCGAAGATTTATGTTTGGATCGCATGGTGAAGAAAGGTGCATTGAAAAACTTAATGACATTAGCATTCAGCATCAATTTCGTATAAAAAATATTGGTGGAAAAACACTATTATGGGGCAAGAAGTACTCAACTAGCACAGAATGGGGGCCTTCATCAGGTTTGGCATTTCTGAAATTCATCCCAAATCGTCAAATGTTTGCTTCAAATTTATTGTTATTGCAATCATCTACAGAGATTCATAATGAAAGGAGACATAGTAGAGATGTTGATTCTTCTCAATGCTTGGAAGAAATCAAAAAGTGTATCGAAGATACATATGAGTACTTTGATGTTGTTGATTCTATTTGGTGGGAGTCTTTTTCATGGAGCAGAGTGACATAATTTCAAACTCTACAAATGGAGATATATATTTGAAGTCTCGATTTGCTTGGCCACAAATTTTATCAAATGAAAACGAGGTAACAAATGTTGAACCTCGAGCTATTGAGTTTTCTCAAGTAGAGGAAAGAGAAATGTATATTGACTCTAGAAGATCATCTGCAAATCATCGAGAGATGGAAGACCTTTACAGGGGATCAGTACAAGATATCAAGGAGGGTTGAATAATTGCAGTTTTGGCTACAGACGATGCATCTCATTACCCATTCTAGATTTCAAAAGCTATGAAGGTCAATAAATAAAATGAAGAAGTAGTATCAGTAGAAGTACATTGGTATGAAACAGATACACACCCATTTGATGGTGTGTACAAGGAAGAGATGGTGGTTGAGAAAAAAATTTACAGAAAGAGAAAAGGAAAGGGTCAAAAAATAAACCGTTTCCGCATTGACATCTTGAAATTAGAGGAAGTTGATATACTTGTTTATGATTTCAAGTTGACAAAGAAAGACACTCTTTGCTCCAAGACTATAGAGATTATCAAGAGGTTGCAGCCAAAGCAAGAAGTTGCAAGATGGGAGTCTCTTAAACCAAGCCGTAGATCTCGAAAGAATATGACATTTGAAATGATGAGCATAGATGTAGACTCGGATGGTGCACCCATTGATAATAGAGAAGAATATGGGTCATCGACATCTTCATCAAGTCCTTCATCTACAGAAAATGTAGATTCTGATGGGGTGTCAGAATCCATGGATGAATTTGAAGAAGCAGTTTAGATGCTTTTTATTAGTATGATTTTTGTAATTGAAACTCTAGAGGAGTTTTTGATGATGGGGTGTCAGAATCCATGGATGAATTTGAAGAAGCAATTTAGATGCTTTTTATTAGTATGATTTTTGTAATTGAAACTCTAGAGGAGTTTTTGAATATTTATATGAACCATTTGTTCTTGTATGGTCTAATATATTATCTCATTATGAATCACATCATAATTTCTTTGTTTTTATATGGTTAGAGTGGTGAAATTTATTTTTTTGTTTAATATGCAATTTTCCATAGAGTTGTAATTTATCTCTTTAAGAAAAGAAAAAAAAAATTCAATTTAGGGTTGATTTTAAAGTTTTTGTAAACAACAGTATGGGATGTTTAGGCCATGGCTCTATTTTTAACCCTGAAAAAAATACGTGTATACTGGTATCAACACTTTTCTATTTGGGGGGTGTTTTTGGTGGGTTTTTTGCAAAAATCATCGTTTTTATGGGTAGAGTTCTCGTTCATAGTATAAAGTTCTCATTTCATAATATAAGTGGTTCTTGGGGGTGATCACCTTTAATTATTGAATATTGCAGCAAACCTGTAACCATGATCAGAATGGATTTCAGGGTGGATGAACTTGTATTCTTTGCTAATATTAGGAGCAAGATGAAACTTTTTATTAATCATCATACAGAAGATGCATATACGGAAGTGATTTCATATATGCCCCTTCGGTATATGCCAACATAAGAATATACCTAAGTGCTTATGTATATGCTCATATACGGAAGTGCTTCTGTATATGCACTTTCATATATGTGCATATACATAATCACTTCCGTAAGGCACAAATAAGAAAGTGCTTCAGTGGTGCTTTTGTATATGCACCTTCTATACATATACAAAAGCACATGCACATATATGGAAGCACTTATGCACTTCCATATATGCACATATACGAAAACGCTTATGCACTTCTGCATATGCGCATATACGGAAGCACTTCCATATATGTGCATATACGGAAGTGATTATGTATATGTGCCTTTAGTATATGTGTATATATGGAAGTGATTCTGTATAGGCGCATATACGGAAGTGATTCCATATATGTGCATATACAAAATTGACTTTGTATATGCGCATATACCAAATCACTTTCGTATATGCGCACATACAGATCACTTACATATATGTGCATATATGGAAGCATCGCATATACTGAAGGTGCATATATACGAAAGTGCTTCAGTATATGTGCCTTCCTTATATGGACATATACATAAGCGCTTCAGTATATGTGGATATATAGAAGTGATTTCATATATGCACCTTACAAAAGCACTTCCATATTTGTGCATATATATAAGCACTTATGTGTACGCACCTTTAGTATATGTGCATATACAGAAGCGCTTATGTATATGTGCATATATAGAAGCACTTCTGTATATGCACCTTCAGTATATGTGCATATATAGAAGTGCTTTCGTATATGCGCATATATAGAAGGTGCATATACAGAAGTACTTACATATATGCACATATATTGAAAGCGCATATACAAAAATGCTTATGTATATGTGCATATAATGAAAGAGCATATACATAATTGCTTTTGTATATGTGCATGCCAGAATCACTTCCATATATGCACATGTATGGAATTTCTTCGGTATATCCGCCTTCTTTATGATGATGATTAACAGTTTCATGCAACTCCTAATATTAGCAAAGAATACAACTGGATATCCACCCTTCAATCCATTATGATCATGGTTATAGGTCTGCTACAACAACCAATATTTAAAGGTGATCACTTATGTATATGTGCATATACTGAAAGAGCATATACATAATTGCTTCTGTATATGTGCATGCCAGAATCACTTCCATATATGCACATGTATGGAATTTCTTTGATATATCCACCTTCCGTATGATGATGATTAACAGTTTCATGCAACTCCTAATATTAGCAAAGAATACAACTAGATATCCACCCTTCAATCCATTATGATCATGGTTATAGGTCTACTACAACAACCAATATTTAAAGGTGATCACTATATGTTGAACATGTCCCACCTTAGATGTCTAGGTTGTCCATGAGTTATCTAACTTGCATACTTTGGAGTTTCAAAGGTAGGAGACTTAGAACTTATCACTTTGATTAATTTGCATCTTGTAAAAATTTAGCCAAGGATCTATCATTTGGGTCTACAAATCAAGTATAATATTTTGAATATTATCCATTGAGAACATATCAGTTTTATAAATAGATATTTCATTATAAATAATGTAAATATTGTGTGGCAAGGAATAGAATGTTCCTAGGCTTTTGGGTTTGACACCCTCTCCCTTAAAATTGATATTAATAAATCGTGCAATCACATGTAGTGGCATTTTATTGTGTCCATGCTCCAAGATTTAGGGTTTATACCTAAGTCCATCCACTTTTCTGAAACCCTCTTTGAAAATGCCTCAACTTGTTGATTCATTAATATAAGAAGTTGGTTCATTAATATAAGAAAATATGAGCTTGTGAGATTTTTTCTCAATTTCCTAATGCTACACATTGGCCTTGATCTTGTAAGTTTATGTAACGCACCTAAATATGGTATAAACAAACTATGCTACTATAATTTACTTTATAGATTTGAGCTATCACTCATTGCTTTAATCCAATATAAAAAAAAAAACATGAAAAACCTACCACTGATGATGGATCCATAGTGAACATCTAACCAAAAATACTTTCGGCAGTTGAAATAATCATTAAGTTAACATGCAATAAAACACTGGCTTGAAAATAGAAGGGGAAAAATACTTAGATCTTACCAGTTCCTCCCAACCATAGAAGAGGACAACCACACTTACTTTCCCAACTTCACCCCCGAGCTGGATCACCACCATAGACCAATGAACTTAGCTAAGCCAAATCTGAACGCAACATCCTTCCCAAGAGTCTATAACAGATATCTGAACGCATCACTCTTCCCAAGATTCTATAATAGATTCAAGGATGGACTTTCAAATAGAGAGAGAGTTCTCAGCAGCTAACCCTCAACATAACAACAATTTCTCTCTATGCACCACACAGCGTCTTGTGTCTTCTCAGTGCACCATTATATAATTTTTTCCCACGTCTTGTGCCATCTCAATCAAATCTCAAGCAAATATCATGATCCCTATAATTGTGGATTTGGTCGGCTTTCTGAGATTTTGACTTGGATTTGATTGATACCAAATATCTTGCTTGCTATCCACTTGTTCATTGTCTCATGATGGTGTCCTCTCTTTCAACTAGTGGCTTCAAGTGTCTCCTTTTTATTGATAGTAAAATAATATTGCTTGTTCATAATATTCACCCACATAATTGTGAGTATTTTACCTCATAGAGTTTTATAACTCTTACAAATTCATTTTTGGAGAATATTTATCGATAAAATACTTTAATCAAAATAATTCAAAAGTCTTGGGGGTATTACAATTTATTTCTACAAAGGCATTTAGATATCAAATAAGTTATAAAGTGACCATAAATTTAATTTACATGATCAGTCTTCCTTAGCTAGATGTTGAATAACTTGTCAATGGTCAAATTGTGATTCATTCCTTCGTTAATGTAGCTAGTGTTTTCACACCAGCCTGTGCAAATGAGCACCTACTAAGGGTTAGGAAACCCTTAGTAGCAGATTCAAATATATGGATAAAAACACAGAAATGAAAGCTGATATGTATGAGTGCAAATAACAACAGAAAATAAACCTAACTAATTACTGCAGTAAAAGAGAACTATTAGATCAGAACCCATGAAAGATTTTTTTATATTTTATTGCGAACTAGGGATTACAAAAATGGTTACCTCAGAAGACGAGGTGATGGGGGCCCTTGTAGCAATACGAAGAGTAGCGCGTCGGGTATCCTGAGTTCCTTTCTCTTCTTCAAATGCTCAATGGATGACCAAAATTCAACTAGGTGGGCACAAAATCTCAAAAGGGTAAGCTAGAGTGTTGTAGGAAATTTGGTAGCATAAGGGTATGAAGAGTGATCATGGATGAAATGGGATGCCTATATCACCTTTTTATAGCAATTTTGTGCAGTGGAGTGTTGGCCCATGGTTTTGGGAAACCAATAGTATTGGCTAGTGGTATTTGATATTTTCCCTCTTTTCTTTTTTTTTTGAATTTTTCCCCTTTTTCTTTTCTTTTTGGGGATTTTTGGACCCTTTTGTGGGTTTTTAACCTTTTTTTTGAAGGAATTTAGTTTTTTTTTAGAGGAGTAATGATTTTTTGCCCATTTGGTTACCAATTTAGTGTTTTGGAGGCCAAAAATGTAGGAAAAGTGGACAAATGGGTTATGTGACCAAGAAAATGAGCTAGTGAACAATTTTTGGGTGTTAACAGTTATGATTCTTAAGGACCAATCTTCATTGGATCACACTATTGAGTTTTTAGTTATTTTTTGAGTGACCTTTGGTTCTAACATATAATTGGCTAAAGTGCAATGTTAAAAATAAAACTAACATCTTGGTGAAAAGCATGGTTGTATGAGGTAGTATGAAACCTTCAAAATAGAGATATGCACTTTTTGGGGGGTTTGTTTTAAAGGTGAAATAAATGTATTTTATTTTATGATTTTGACATTAAGTGAAATTGCTTATACTTTTGTGAACATACCTATCATCCTAATTGCAAAAAGGCATATTTAGATATGGGTGTAAATATAGGTAATTATATATTGTATAAATTATAAGATAGATTCTAGTTACTTGAATGTGCACTTTTGGTTGCAAAGAAATATTTATTGTTTGACTCAAATGGCAGCATGCCTAATCACATTAAATGCACTAACATGCTCTTGAATCATCATCCTATCTAATTATCCATTTAATGAGGGGATGATAGGACAAGGATAAATAGAAATCACTATATGTTGAACATGTCCCGCCTTAGATGTCTAGGTTGTCCATGAGTTCTCTAATCTACATATTTTGGAGTTTCAAGGGTAGGATACTTAGAACTTATCACTTTGATCAGTGTATCTTGTAAAATTTTGGAATGGCATATGATGTGGAGATAAGATGATGTAGAGGTAGGAATGCCACATGGGATGATGTAGAGGTAAGAATGCCACATGGGATGGAGTTGATATAGAGTTAGGAATGCCACATGGGATGGAGTTTAAGACTTTATATCTATATTTGTGGGTGGATACTAGAGTGGATATTTTGTTGAATATCTGGATTTGATGTTATATTTATATTTGTAGATATTAGAGTGGGTAGTTTGTTGAATTTTTGGATCTGATGTTATAATTATACTTATGGATATTATAGTGGGTATTTTGTTTAATATTTGGATTTGATGTTTTAGTGAAAATTTTATATTTATAGAAAAGGTTTTTACATTTAAAATTTATAATATTTTTATTATAAATAATAATAATAAAATCATTAAACATTTGAATTTGAAAATTTAATTAAAAATTTATCATTAACAAAGTTTTAATCATTAAAATTAACTTGCTCGAAATTTTAGTGAGGGTGATCAAAGTAATTAGAGGACTCTCCCTTATAAGGAGGATGTTTATGATAATGAGTTCCTTTAAATATGGTGTTTGATTAAATATATGTTTTGTTTAGTATAATTTACTTTAGTTTTATGTTTATATGATGAAATAAAAATTATATTTTTAATTTTTGTAAAGAAAAAAAACTTATTTATTATTTCAAAAAGAATTAAAATATACATGGTTGAGTATTAATGCTCTATTTAAATTCAATTTTATTTTCTAATATTTAAGTAGCATTTAAGTTGAAATATTTGTTATTAAAAAGTTGTGAATGTGAGAATACTATCTAATTAAAATTTATTTAGAAATTGTATTTAAGTTCAGTTGAAAATAGTGATCGAAAGATTTAAAATACTACATATTTGAACATTCACAAGTAAATATTATCACCATTCTCAACTCTGTACATTTTCAATTGGTTTTTTGCTCTATTGTGAGGGGGTGGTTGCTTATTTCTTAACATGTTTATGTAGAAAACATCAAGAACTAGAGGAGATCTTATTAATTTTAAGGTATCAGTTTCTGTATTCTATAACAACCTCTTAGACCTATCAAGAAACCTAGTTTTTTGTTGCTCCATTTTCACTCCTACATACTTTTTTTCATTATTTTTTCCCGCGAAAAAAAACATACTATTGATATTCACTTCTGAATCAAATAGTACGTGATATCAGTATACAGTACTGTTTTCAATCTATCCTCTCAACAAGGAGAGTTTCAACATTTTCAAAATATACAGAAAGCAAAATATTATAGGCTACATATGTCTTTGATAAAACTCATCCAGATCAGTTAAGGAAATACAAAGTACCAAAATAAATCAACTGATCCTCACAAAATTCATCCCAATATAAATAGTCATATGTTAGAAAAACAGGATCGCAGAGCAATAACAATAAACAGAAATGCAAATATAATCACACATATAGATTACAAGAGAGACGCAGATATATCGTGGTTCACCCCAAGATGGGCTATGTCCACACTGAAGTTTCCAGTCCTTATTATTATTCCGTCCAGCAAGGTGAAGGGATACAACCTACAGCACAACCGCTACACTTCCTCTTCACTGTCTCACTGTCTCTCTTCCTGATCTCAAAGATATTTACAATGCATAAAACCTAATACATCATTAAGTTGTGTTACATTGTCTTTCTTTTATAAGGGAAATACAATGGAAAAATACCACGGGTTACCCAAAACCATGGGCCCGAAAATTGGTGGCGAAAACAGCCCCAAAAAAATTTCGGACCCCCTAGGGTCGTGCCGGGATCATAATCAAACCTGGGGTACGGACACGGCTGAATAATAATATCTCTGAATCTGGAGATTAGGCTCCACAACCAACATCATCCTCGCCCTCCAATGCCTGCTTTGGTAGCTGATCAGCCTGTGGATTAAATTCTCTGAAGATGTGTTCCAGTGTGACCGCACCAAATCTATTAAGTTCATCCTTCACTCTATTGCACCAACCAACTAAGTTCAAAATATTGAGGTCAAACTCACCCCGAGCCCATTTAATGGTAACTCTAGAATCACCAAAGATCTTCACATTCACCAAACCAAAGAGATTAGCCACTCGGGCGACACACCATAATGCCAACAATTCTGCCTTCATATTAGTACCTTTTCCACATTTCATCTGAATTGTGAAATAGTAATCATGATTGATATGAATAACCCCACCTGCTCCACAGGTACCCGAATTAGTAGCTCCATCGAAATATAATACAAGCTCAGTAACCACATGTTCAAATTTCCCAATGTCCCACTGAACTAGAGGCATCATCTCCTTCTGATAATTCAAATAATGGCTTACAACCGTGTTGTATGAACCTTCCAAATGTGGTTGAGTATCCTCAAAAGTAGCTTTATTTCTCACCCCCAACACAACCCAACAGATGAAAACAGGTAATGTTAGATGTTCTTTACAGTTCTGCACCCATAATTTCAGACAAGAGTCAACATTATGACCAGTCCATCTTTCTTTTATATCAAATATCTGATAGGTTTTCTCCCATAAATTTAAGGTAAAAGAACATTCCACGAACAGATGTGTAGCAGATTCAATATTACACCTGCACAGTATACATTGGCTAGGGCCTATCCAACCCATGAAGGAAAGATTGTCCCAAGTCTTCAACCGGTCCTGTAACACAAACCAAATGAAGCATTTAAGTTTTTGTGGCATATACCAATGCCAAATTTTCTTATACCACCAATGGTTTGGATATATGCATCTCCTTTTAATAATACAACTATATGCAGTGCTAGCAGTCACTTCACCAGTGGCTTCATTTCCACCCCAAACCACCACATCCTCTTCAGTACTCAGATGGATCTCTGCAACATTAAGGTTTTGAGTATATATATCCCATTCCTGTGCTAAATTGTGAGGTAGCTGCAAATCTACGGCATTACACCAATAACCCTTCCAATTATATTTTGCAATTGTATTCAAAGTGTACAGACCAACATCTTTCAAAACATATAAAAGATTAGAAGATAATTTATATGTTTCTCTCAATCCCAAGATAGGATCCACACCTATAAAAATTTCATTCATGTTGCCCACTTTCCAGCAAAGTTCAAGGGCAAGCCAGCAATATACTTTCATGAAGCCATTCCAAATTGGAGAGACCCCCCGCACCTTATTTCTGGGCATACTCAACTAGTGAGAGATCTCAGACTTGATATATTTCTGATGTATTACCCTTGTCCAGAGCGAGCTGCCAAAAATTTCTCTCCACAAACTTTTCAAATGAAGGGCATCGCTAAACACTGATAAGTCCTTAATTCCCCATCCCCCAACATCATAGGGTTAAGAAATTCTTTCCCAACCAATCATCGAAAGACTAGTTTTCTTCATTCCACCCGTCCATGAGAAGTTAAAAAGAAGTCTTCTTAAGTAATTGATCACAGAACATGGAATTGGGAGTAACTAGAACCAGTATACCAGGGTACCCATCAACACAGACTTAACCAAGGTATGTTTGCCCGATATGTCCAATTCGAAATTCTAGATTCAAAATTTTTGAGCAACCAATCCCAATATTTAATCAAATACCCATTAGGCTTAAGGTGAAAGCCAAGATAGGTAAACCCTTCAGAAATTTTGCAGAACTTATAAGGCATCAAAGTTTGAATATCCAAAATTCTGTCATCTTCAATAAGGTTATCATAAAAACTAGATTTTTTCAAACTGACTCGCATCCCAGAAGCTTTACAGAATAGATTAATAATACCTTGATACAACCTCCATTCATTCAATGAATCACCACCAGCTAATTAAACATCATCTACAAAAAGGACATGTGTAATATATAAGTCCTTGGAGATTTTAATGCCTTTTATCTTACCTTCAGCTTTTGCATTGATGATTAGCCTACTCAGTCCTTCGATCACCAAAAGAAACAATAATGGAGACAAAGAGCACCCCTGTTGAATGCCTCTGGAGAGGATAAAGTATGAAGTAGGAGCACCATTCACTAGAACAACAATACTCACCGTATTTACACATGCCATAATCCAATTGATAGCCAGTGCAGGAACACCAATTTGTATCAAAATTAACCTTAGAAAATCCCAATTGACTCTATCATATGCCTTTTCTAAATCCATTTTGAGCAAAATTGCTTTCTTCTTCTTACATTTGATAGTATGTAATAACTCTTGAGTAATACCAACAGCATCATGTATTTGGCGATCTTGTAAGAAACCAAATTGTTCCGATGAGATGTGTTTTGAGAGAACCGGCTTAAGACGTCCAGCAATAATCTTGGAGATAATCTTATAAGCCAAATTGCACAATGCAATAGGCCTAAAATCACCAAATGTCTTAGGGTCATTCACCTTTGAAATCAGTGTGATAAAAGTAGAATTTAAGGCACCAGAGATGTACCCATACTTCCTTGTGTACTCCACCATTTTCACAATATCATCACCCATGATATCAAAGAAATGCAGGAATAGTTCAAATTTCCAGCCATCAGGCCCGGAACTTTTCTCCTTGGTAAATAGTTTAAGTGTCCTTTCGACCTCTTCTAGTGTGACTTCCATACAAAATTCATCAGCATCTTCAGTCTCAAAGAATCTAGGATAGTGTATTGCCACCTAAAGTTGTGAAGATAAATCACATATGTGATCAACAATATAGATATTACTGAAATGCTTCATAGCTAAACCCTGTAGTTTCTGTAGGCCTGTAACTTCATTCCCCTCCTCATCTGACAATTTCCAAATGGTATTATTGTTTCTCCTTGCCGAAGCAAAAGTGTGAAAAAACCTTGTATTTTTATCCCCAAAATTCACCCACAGTGCCCTACTCTTCATATGCCATTCCTTCTCTTCCCTTAAATAAATACTTTCTTTTTTAGCCTCCAGTTCCGTAAGTAACTCAAGTCCCTTACAATATAAAGGTGCCTCCAGATTTAATGAGTATAGATCCTGTAACTGTTCCTCCACATTCATCAGCTTCTGCCTATCCAATTGCTTCCTAGTATGTATCCAACTAGTAACTTTTAGTTTCAACTCCTTCAATTTCAAGCAGAACAGGTCCATTGGATTCAGATCAAAATTGTTGTTTAAATTCACCCAAACATCCTTGATAAAATGTGCAAAGTCATCATGTGTCAACCAAGAGCAGTCGAATTTAAAAGGATAATTATGCTGAACATCGCAATCCTCCAACTGCAAGAAGACAAGCCAGTGATCCGATATCTTACTCTTCCCCACCCAGGATCTATATCGGCTGCATGACTCTAGCAATGTAGAATGAACAAGGAATTTATCCAATCTTTTGTGTATCCCATCCTGGCCACCTTTGCCATTTGTCCAGGTTGGAGTGATAACCCCTGTAACAACATCAATCAAATCATTATTGATAAGAAACTCAGAAAAGAAATCTGCTAGAACATCCAATTTTGCCTTAGTTCCCCAAATTTCCTGTGCAAGTCGGGTAAAGTTAAGATCTCCCACCACTATGATATTCTCCATCTTCAGAATCCCTAAAGATTGTAGTCCTAGCTAGAAAGCTTCCATGTCTTTATAGGGGGCATAACAATTTAGGAGAGATAATTGTAGATCATTATATTTACACAAGCCTTCCAACAGTATACCCCAGGGGGTCTTATAAACACAAAAGGAATAGAACCTAGGGTCGCATGCCACCAACAAACCCCCAGACATCCCATTAGAACAAATAGCAGAAATTTCCCAACCAGTGAGTATCCCTGCAATTTTAGAAATCGCAGTAATATCATCACACATTGTTTCCTGTAACAGAAGTATATTCGGACGAGTAGTAGAAATAAGATTAGAGAGGGCCCTAGCTCACATAGCCTTCCCCAACCCCCTGATAGTAAGTGTATAAATTGACATTAAGGGAACAAAACACGAGAGTTGTTTGCTCTAAGACCCCCAGTAAGGTCAGCAGAAACACTGTTCTCCACCAAATCACCCTTTTCCAATTCAAAAGATATTCCCCTATTCTGAATTCCATTCCCAGGTTTGATAATATAATCAACATTCTCATTCCCCAATGTTAAATGCTCAGAAATAGGAATAGACCCTGATGCCGAGTCACAATCTATACCCACTCCCTTCCAACCTTTCTTCCTAGGTTTCCTGAGTGTAACATTCTGGAATCTAGTAGCATTAACAGATTGAACCAGAGGGTTAGATGAAGGGTTTTTAGAAAATATTGGGAGAGGGGTAAGAACATCAACACTGAAAGAGGTCTTGTGACCAGCCTCCCCTAATAAAATAGTGTTGTCAGTAGTGTATGGCCCAGTCTCAATTAAATTTGCAGCCTGCACAGTCTCCCGAGATGTATCTCCATCCAAAGGAAAATCTCTATTACCCACTTCAATAGGGTTCCCACCCAAAAGAAAATCTCTTCGACCCACTTCTGTAGAGTCATCAATACCCATATGAACGGCCTTCACAATGTCTCCCTCCCTACTGCAACATCCCTCCACAGTAGGCATATCAGAAGGCCCACAAACCTCCACCGAAAGGTTACTCTCCCCAAAAAGTCCCCTACAAACCTTGGACTTATCCGAAGTAGAATAACGCTTACTCTGAGAAGTCATATCCCCAATATTACCCAGATTCATGACAATATCCCCCGAAGCCAGTTTCTTATCTAGTATGGCCTCATCATCACGAATCATTTCTAATTCATCATCAAGAATAACAGGAATAGGAGAACCAAGTCGTGGAGATAACTTACCAGGATGAAAATTTTGCACATCAGTATCCCCTACCAGGTCCTGAAATAGTTTCTCCTGTGTATCAACAGGGGTAGGTGATGGCCTCGACACTGTCAATGACCGAAGCTCCGGACAATGTGAGCGAATGTGTCCCGTAAGTTGGAAAAAATGACACCTAAACGGAATTCTGAAGTAGTCTAGCCTCTGTCTCCAGACACATTCACCCCACAGCAATTCAATTTCCGCAGGGAGGCCACGGGCCATTTCAAACTCCACCATAACTTTAGCAGACCGTCTATCATAACCATATAGGGAACAATTATCTAGCCTAACAAAACGTCCAACCGAGTTTGCAATGCCGATAAGAATGTTCTCCGTCCGTAATTCTATCGGCAAACCAGGGATGAGCAGCCACAGATGGAAAAAAATTTGTTTTTCCCTTATAGGGTCAAATGACAGATGCCATTTCTTCAGGCACAGTGACCCCTCCTTAAAACACCAGAACCGCTTGAGAATAAGCCCAACATGTTCCTGTTTTGAAAAAATAAACATGATCCAACCATTCAAGAGCTAGAAATGCTTTCTAACCCATTCCACTAGCTCCTTCTGTTCGCCCACTGTGAACTCCATCCAACCGGCTAATGCCCTAGAATTTAACATCTCAATACGTTCCAAATTTTTTTCCACTGGAATAGTAAAACTATCCAGTCCCTCCCTCACCTTTAATGCTTTAGCAGACCGTCGTTTACGAGCTTTTGAACCCCTAAATCTGTTAGTCCATCCATGGTTTAGTTTAGGGTTCAGCTCCCGTCCCTGGAACTCACAAGCAACCATAGAAAGTGACCCACTCTGATCCCCATTAGGGTTACCAATAGTACCTCCAAAACCGGCAAGGGAATAATGAAGACCGGCGGTTTCCATCCAATGTCCCATCAATAACCTACCCCCACCAAGGTAACCGGCAGCTGTCTCACCAATTCCAGGATGGGAAACCCGTGTCACATTACTAGGTCACAATCAAATATTAACCCTAAATGGAAATTGAAGAGTATTCCAGCAATATGTCAACGCCAATACCTGGAGCCCACCACACCAAATATAGCAGTAAGATGTGAAAAAATCTGCAAAAACCAGAAACCACAAAAAGTGTTGAAACTGACAAGTTAAGTGTATCCAATAAGAAGCAACAAACGTACACCCGCTTCCCACTTTTTTTATACTTGGCTGGTACTAGGTTGGCTCAGAGGAACCAACATGACTCCAAGTTGTTGTTACTTAATATTGGACCGCATCAACTAGCATTATCTGCCCAGATCTGCAGAATGAACTCAGAAATCCTCTGAACCCTAAACCTAGCCATCAGGATTCTTCAAAATATCCAACCCAAATGCATAGATAGTTATCAAACTTTTTTGTTTTCATTATTGTGTTGAGTTCTAGGGCATTCTAATTAAATATTTGACAAATGGGTGTCTTTCTCCATTCTCAATGAATCTTTTCCTAAAAGTTCTACCTCCTTTTTTGCTGCTCCATTTTCACTCTTACATTTTTTTCCATTATCGTGTTGAGTTCTAGGGCATTCTAATTAAATATTTGGCAAATGAGTGTCTTCCTTGGATTCTGGACGAATCTTGTCCTAAAATTCCTCTAACAAAATAACCACTTGTTCTCTTCGGTCTTCAGTCATTATGATCTAAAATCAATTCTTCAAACAATAATTTCTCCAACTCAAATTTTGGTGATTTTGATCCACCCTGGGGATCACCATCTTGACACTTCTCAAATTATGTTTTTTAATGAAAAATGATTCAAATATAGGGTTGAGAAGCCTCCAAGTAATGGGGATTCTAAAATAATTATAAAATGATTCAATGGGAAGATTCAAATAGAAAATATGGCATTGAATCATATGATGCAAATATAAGGTTGAGAAGCCTCTAAGTAATGGGGATTCTAAAATAATTATAAAATGAGTCAATGGGAAGATTCAAATAGAAAATATGGCATTGAATCATATGATGTATAGAACGTGGAAGTCAAAAATGAATATCCAAAATCATCTCTACATAATATCTAGTAACATTGAGATATTAAACTATAATATATATATATATATATAGTAGATTGCTTAAATGTTTCGTTATTTTAATTTAATTACTAACTTTTTTCTTAATGTGTTTATTAAATTTAAAATAAATTCCAAGTCGCTTATCTTCTCATCCATCCATATAATATTTTATCAATTAAATCATTTAAATGTGATATATATATATATATATATATATATATATATATATATATATATAATTAATTACACTTTTCCTTTGGAAAAAAAAATATAATAGTTAATTGTTTTTAATTAAAAATATATATTATTTTGTATTTCTTTTGATTAAGGGAATCACCAAGATCCGAGTCATGATGCACAATGCAAATTGGGAACTAGAGCTGCCTCAAAATGCATATTATTTTGTATTTCTTATTTACTATGTGAATGTTAATTTGTTATATTGTAAATAGTAATTGAAGATAAAAAAAACTGTGTAGTAAGGTTTTTAAAATTAATGAAATTTAAAACCTAAGCATAAGATTTAATCTAACTATAAACATACAAGTGAATTACATTATTTAATTTTAATGATAAGTGGAAAATAAAAATAAAAGCTTATAAAAGGGTCGCATCATTCATATTTACATCAATGTGTACTAACCATTACAAAAGAACCTATGGAAAAGGAGGTAGGTTTAATGCCTTATGTCTTGGCTCCAACCTACTTAGAAAGTTAGTAAAGTTTTGAGTGGTTGTGGTTTTCACCTTTACTTAAGTAGTTCTTTAAGTTCATTATTGGTGTATAAATTAATAAGAATTTTATATATAATTATAAATAAATTTAATAAATAGATAAATAACTTTATTTTTTACATAAACTAAATTGTAAAATTAATATATATATAAATAAATCTATTGAAAAGTATTATTTTTAATATTAATTGAAATTAATTAACAATCAAAATTGATAATTTAACTACATACAAGACATAAATATAGAAATAATGTATATTAAATAAGTTTATTGTTCCAAAAAAATGACAAGTGTTTATTATTCCAAAAAAATAACAAAGTTACAAATGGTTTAAAATTATTGTAATATGAAAGACATTATAACAAAATTAATATATATATATAAACAAATTTATTGAGAACTATAATTTTTAATATTAATTAAAAACAATTAACCACCAACATTGATATTTTAACCACATGCATAATATAAATACAGAAATAATATGTATTCAATAGCACTATTCATTGTTCCAATAAAATGATAAAGGTACAAATGATTTTAAATGATTGTAATGTGAAAAGACATTAGCTCTTAAACTACACCGTAAACATCTTTGATATTTATTTATTAAATTTGATTTTAAATAAATATATTTTAAAAAGAAAAAAAAAATTATCTTCACTAATTATAAAGTATCTACATATTTTAAAAAATTTACACATTCAAGATTTATTACAATTATAATTAATAGTGAATAAATTTATATGCAAAATAAAAGTAACTCTTTTCATATTTAAAATAAATTAAAAAAACCAATAACTTTTAACAAAAATCTCCATACTCAAAATAAATTAAAAATACTACTCTATACAGCCTTATACTCAAATTAAAAATTGCATAACAAAAAATCAAATAATAAAAAATAACATCCCAAGTGCATATAATAAAAGCATGTATTGTACCATAAACCCGGCTATAAAATAATTTTAAAGTGCTTCCAATTAACCCACACAAAAATAAATATAAAAATTGTATATAGTTTATTTAAATTGTACATAGTTTATTTATTACATTGATAGATGTTTAGATATTATCTGAGATTTTGGACTTTTTTGAGTAGAGGAACAAAATTAACTTAAATGTAATAAGTGTATAATGAGGATACTCAACCATCTCTACAAAATTAAATGATTAGCTATACCTATTCAACTTCACCAACCACTTTATTTAGTCACCAACCACTTTACTTACTTATGACTATACTATTTAATAACAACATAAACCCATTTTTTACTCGAGGAGTCCAGTCTAGTTTCTTTCAACGTTTCCCTTAACTATGGTAGAAAGCATGCAAAATTTATCCTGCCATGCATCAAGCTCTCTGCCAGCCTCTAGAAGGCCTTTGTAGAAGTCATCGGCGTCAAGATCACAGGGTTTAACGCTGTGCATTATCAGTTCATGAAATTTACTCATCGGGGATTCTCTGGGTCGCTCTTTCTTGTTCCTTTGGCTTCGACTTCACTAGCTGAAGAAGATCCGCCGCTGCCCTTGTCACCAGTGCCTTCCCACTTGATTGTGTTATTATCATTACTCTTCGCCCCTGAAGAAGACATTGAGAATCTCTCCCACAGGATAGCTTGGACTTATATAAACCTACAACACGCAAATGCAAATGGAAACATACATACATCATGGCCACGTTTTAACTGATATTCACAAGGTTTCTGCACCCTCCGTCCTCCATTTGTCTGAAATATTCGGTTACAGAGACTCTTATTTCCGTGTGTGGATGGTTTTTGATCCATATAGTAATGACCCATTATCATGGGAGTGTTCGATGCGACTAATAATGTAAAGATCAAAAACCTTATGTAAAGAACCTAGAGCTCCAACATCGTCCATTTATCATTCGGGATGGTAGAAAAACCTTTGATGCAGCTCCTTCAAATATCTGCCACTGTAATGTTGGGATTGTTCAAATCTTTCTGTGTCCATGCCTTCTTGAATGTTCTCACGCGCTCAAGTAGCTAGTGTTTCGTTGATCCGATGAACAGATATGACCCAGATCGCACCTTGGTCACCATCGAACTCCAGGATGGGTTCGATGTAACTGTTAACTCGGAGTGAATTAGATCCAGAACGGGAGCAGGCATAATCCGTGCCGAAAGGAAAGCATAACACCAAACTCAATAAGAATTGATGGAAGCACGTAATGATTTTGGATCTTCACAGCATAATATTAAAAAAGGAAAGCATACCATCAATCTCAATAACAATTGATGTGAAACACATAAAGTAATAATGTGATGCATGGTTTGAGTAGATGGTCATTCACACACATAACATATGGGAATATGATGACGCATGGGGTAAGAAGATGATGAGTGAGGAGGAGGTGGAAGAGCTTTGGGAAGAAAGATCATAGCACCAATGAGCCAAGCCAAGTAACCTTGTTATGCAAAGGTAGCATCAAACAGACCAAGTGCCCATCTCAAATATATCTTTGTCCAAGCGAGCCTATCCTTTACTGAATCAACATGTAACTTGCCATTTATACCATCACCATCATTGTACAATCCAATCATGACTATCAATCATTAGCCACTATTTCATAAAATCCAAAGGCCTCCTAAGTGGTGGAAACTTCAAGAAGATGTCATGTTAAATATAGACCTAGGCCAAGGATGTCAAACTCGAGAACTTAATGTGACAACTCGATGAGGTCTTCGAATCTACATGCGAAAATTTCAAATGAGGGTAGCCTAGCAACTCTTTGTCAGCTCCTGCATGTTAACTAAAAATGCGGTCAAGATGGTGCTCATAGCTTAAATAATGAATCAATATGATGAGATGGTACATATGAGAGCTTGGGTTGTGTATTTATACACAACTCAAGCAAGGAGTCCCTTCAATTGGGGTTATGGGCCTATATAACAAGGCAATACACCCTATTAATCTTACCATGGGGACATAAGAAGGATGATAAATTATAGGAGGATTGGCCACACCCTGCTTAGTAGAGAGACAACCATAGCTAGAAATATAAAGGAGAGTGGGTATGAGATTACCCAACTAAAATACAAGTGTGGATGGGTATATGAAGATCCAACCATCATCATATAATCAATGGACACCTAAGGAAATACCACCACTAAATTGTTTATCATCTAGAGACACATAATACTTATTTAGCCATCTAGTAAGGAAGTGTTGAAAAGAGACAAATGTATAAGAGAGAAAATTAAGTGGGCATACTCGACTTAATGTAAAGTCAACCATAGTTGGAAGAAGAGAGTGAATTTGTAATGACCCAACTCAATACAAAAATGGGCCTAATAAGTTGAAAGAATGCTTCCACCAAACTACTCATGTTGGAGAAAATTGTCACTAGCTTGCTCATCCAATGGAGGGAAACAAGACATATCCATGCCATATTTTGCACCTACTAGGAGAGTGGTACTATTGAACTGCTCATCCGATTGAGCACTAGAAGAAACATCATGTATATAAGTGCATAATGTAGCCACCAATCTACTCAATTGCTATAAAATATGTCATTGACATAGAGAAGACATCCATGCCATACTATGCATCCATTAGGAGAGTGGTACTATTAAACTTTCCATCTAAGGATTTGTTGAAAGCATTGTTTTTAAATATGGTCAACTTGAAACTGAAACCAACCAAGTTGATCGGTTGAACCCTCATCAATTTCGAACTGGTAGAAAACTTGGCTTGGAGGCCAGTTTGGTGCCGAATCAACTGAGTTAGACCTTGACTCGGTCGGTTCGACACCAAAGCGGCCTCAAACTGGCTCGTTCCACGTTAAATCGATCGAGTTAATCTAATAGTTCCTAGGGTGCATGCATTAACTCAGCACAGATCTTTAAAAAAAATGACCAATTTTGTACTAGTGACATTGAAGTTAGTAATATTGAATGGTAATGGTAAGTAAAAGTGGCATTCTCCTTATCTTTCATTTCCTATCATTTTACTTAAATTTTTAACATTACCATTAATTGTTTCAGGATGTTTAAGACTGTTTCCAACCTCATCGGACTTCATATGCAAAAGGTAGAATTTTAGATCCCATTCAAAATTCAACAAACTTAATAGTTTTCAGGATTTTAGGATTGCAACGTTTCCATTGGATTCTATCATGTACAAGGGTAAGGGATTGGAATTTAATCAAGCACATCAAACTCTCTATGTACCTTGATGTTGGTTGTGTGGATGCCTAATTGTTGAATTTGATCGAAAGGCTATGTCATAACCTTAATAAAAATGTACCCTTCAATCAAGCAAAATCACTTATTAAGTATGGGAAGCTTTTTCTACCTTATTATAACACTTGGATTAGGAAGTTTCATCAAAATTGTAGGGTGTTGACTAATGTCCTTGGAGGATCATCTTTGAGATTCGAGGCAAAGGCAAGGGCTACAACCCAAAGGAGGGGGAATAGGGTGCTATTGATGAATAGGTTTCCAATATAGGCAATGGTTTTGATTATTATGTATTTTCAATTTTGATTCAGATATATATCACACTTGGTGCCATTTTGATATATGCACCCTTACATGAGTAGAATTTGTTTGGAATCATATCTTAGAATGTTAAATATTTATTTTTTCATGAAAATTGTAAAATTTTATGTATTTTTAAATATTCTGAGTCATTGAAATCAAACCACTCTGATTCATTGCTAGTTTCGGTTTCGAACCGAGTTGACCCTCGACCGATTCAAATTTCGGTTCTGAGTTTTAAAACATTGATTTGAGATACATCATATATAGAAATGATGAATGCATCCACCAATCGGCTCATCTTCCAGAAATCATTGTCACTCACATGTTCATCCGATGAAAGAGGGTAGGAAGATATATACCTACCACTCCACTGGGAGAATGGAACTGAACTATCCATCTAAAGAAGTGTTGGAAAACACAACTTGTAATAGGTAGGAGATAGGAGTACCCACCTTAAAATTAGTCATAGTTGAAGTGAGAGTGAGAAGATCCAACTCCATACATCTGAAGAGAGTTTGAATACGAGAAAGCATCCTCAAATATAAGAGGGGTGTGGGTTTATGGAATCCCAACATAGATGCACCTAAGAGGATGAGGCTCAGAAGGAAGCTCAAATATAAGATGAAAGTGTGTTTATAAATACCTAGCTCCTCACAAAGAGTGTCTTATGGCCAAAACTTTAGAATATCAAGGTTTGAAATACAAGTTGTATTGGGGCTTGAAACACCAATTCAAAATTATGGTCCGCTGTAACCATAATAAAGAAGTGAGAGGGTTAATGAATACCCATCACAACATAATGTCAACCATGTGCACAATATCATCTCTAAAGATGGGCAAGAGACTAGGAAGAGAAAGCATTAGATAGCACCATACCCCTATAGTGTTGAACGTGGACCTTCTAAAGATAGAACCTCCCCAAAACATCATAGTTCCCTAAAATGAAAAAAACCCTAATTTTCATACCAAGAATGGTGCTAAAAACAAGCTAAAACCTCTAGTTTCACACCTAAAACTACTACTTAAGCATTTTTTATCAACCACAACTCTAGATCAGCTTCAAATGAGTCATTGAAATGATTCATTGAATAAGGAAGAGAAAGTTCACACCCACTCTAAAACCATGTTGAGCTCACCAAAGAGATCAAATGTAACCACCAACCACCCTAAATTAATGTGAACCATAAGCACATGTGGAAATCACTATTAACCAATATGATTAGATGAATAAATGAAGGCTTGAAATGTGTATTTATGCACAACACAAGTGATATGTCCCTCCAAAAGAGGTGCCCTTCGAGTGGAGGTTATGTGCCCACATAACAAAAGCAAAGACCTAAAGAGGGTGACTAAACCAATCTAGTCAAATATAAAAATAATATAATAAAAAAGTGTCACGAACCCGAAATTTCAAAAAAAAAAAAATCTAGACGAATAAACGTCATTAAATACTTATGCGGAAGATAAAATATGTACAACATCTGTATTACTGTTTTAATAAAGTATCATCATAACATCTCAAAACCTTCAATATTGAATATTTAATCATAAACATAAAACAATCTTTGCTTGTCAACACAACGGTCTCCTATATTTTTCCAAGCAACCCCGATTATAATTATACAACTTTTTATGCCATTTTATCTGCGATACTTATTGAACTTCGAGGACTTTCTAAGATATAACTACTTACTCGGTGTCACACCTTCCTTCCTAATCAAAAGTAAAATGAACAAGGCATTATACCTAATCTTATCCATAATCCTCAAAAAGGATATTCTATCTATCTTATTCTTCCTCATTTATCCTTGCAGAATTACTAATGGCGAGAGTCGTTACTCTTCATATGTGAGCCACATCCATGAGCAAATTAAAATAAAATATCAACTAGTTTTTATTTTGAACAAGTGATCCACAAGGTACGCTCATAATTAATTAACCACAACTTATCTACACATGTAAACAAGAGACAAAGTTATGAACAACCACCATCGTAAACATAGCTAAGGTACTCAACTTAAAACAACCAAAACTTGAGATAATATTTGAGACACAACATCAAGAGAGATATAAACGAAGAATACATGCTAAGAGAACATTTTCATGTGGTTCACCAGTATCTTGGGCTACATCCACTAAAGGGGTTGTGTTGTATTAATAAATCAAAGGTAAAGACTACATTCTGCAACACAGTCTTTGCGATGCCTATTCTCCGCTTTCTCATATCTTAAGAGCATATGTAAAAAAACAAGGGTCATACCCTCGTTTTTGGTTATTTTAGGTCCTTTTTCTGGAACATTGAAACTATCAATAAGAAACTTCTTCAGAGTTGTAATATTTCTGACCCTATAAAGTCTTTAAAAACAATCAAGGTATAATCTCTACCTATAACCACTATATAGAGCCAACTTTTTAAGTGCTCATTAATAGTAATTACTCATAAGACACTTACTTCTTAAGTAATTTTCCCATGGATTCTATCTTGTTTCTTTTTGTAAAGGCATAATAATATTTGAGTATTGAAATTATGTACATAAGAGATACCTATTTAAACTTTAACAACTCATAAAAAGGGTTGAGCCTACTTTTACCCCAAGATAAGTTTAAGTTTAGGAGAGATTACCTTTATTCACTTTATCCATACTTTGTACACATACAATATGTGCTATCTCATTAAATAAACCTCCCATTCCTTACTCTCATCATAAATTTCATCTTCAAAAGACTGAGTTATTCTCTGCATGTCACCCCCCATCTCCCTTCCCGGTGGTATTTTTATACAGTGAGACAGAGCATTTTTCCCACGGTTAGCTGAGCCACTACCTTGGAGTGTTCGCCTAGGATCCCCATCAAACTCGGGTCGAGATCCTCCCTAAAATCCGCCACTAACCTACGTGCAGAAATTCCATCACAGTAAAATAGCTAATCTTTTAAATTAACAATAACCATTGGTTATGGTAGGGCTCAGTTTGCCAAGTGGTAGGAATTCTCTTAATGGAAAACAGTCTCCTAATTTCGACGTCCATGATGGCGGGAAAATCGCTGGGCTCGATGCTCTGCCACGAGGTCACCTATTTTATTTTATAAATATCACCTCGAACTCTTCTTCGCCTCTTTGTGGAGGTTTCTCCATCAACACAAATGTAAAAAGGAAACATAAAACGCCTGACACCAAGAGTAGGGACAAATGGCGGCAACATGGCGAAAGCTCTCCTCCAAGGAGGTAGCCTCCATAAAACTCTCCACCGAAACCACTACAATTCTCTTCTTTTAATGAGGTAGATTAGTCATCTTTAACCATCCCTCATTAGTTAAAGACACTACACTTCTTTCCACTATACGTGTATGTTTTGAACTACTAATAACTATAATCAATCTTACTAACTTAAATAGGTGGCATATAACATCCAAAGGATTTAACTCCAAAACAATTTACTTAAATAAGAACCATATTCTTTTCATCTCTTATGATTGTTACTATAACACTAAAATATAAATTCTTTAATAGTATTCTTCTTGGAATTAAATACCATAGCTAAAGTGTTTGGCTAACCTTTATAATACTTTCATATTTGATATTTAGAAAATCTTATATATATAAGACTTTGCTATGCCCACTCCACCAAGTACAAGGTTTAATATTTAAGTGGATTCACATACATTATTTTAAAATGATGGCTTATATGCCTATTTAAAAATTTTAGTATGTAAATTGTATTTAATATCACAAATAAATCCATTTTATACAAATAAATATTTTACAAATGTAACTTCACCTTGTATTAAATTAGTTTCATATATATAATTAATGTGGTCTCAATATATATAATTATATATATATAACCCTTTATAATTAAATATGATATGCATTACCATACTTGAAAATATAAACGTATATGTATAGAATGTTTATTATTTAAGACTTTTGTATAAATAATTATTAACAAAATTTTAAAGTTTTTAAGTATGTTAATGACTATTCCTTGCCATTAGTCTATCTACCTTTTATATATAGGTATACGAACACATATAACTATATATATAATTTCCACTTAGTGATTGATGTTAGACTCTTCTTAGATGGGTTCTTAAAAGTATCAAAATTCTAAGATGTTTGTCTACTATGATAAACGTATGAATACTTTATGTAATATAATTTGACTTATCATTTAATTTAGCTTGTGATGGATAACTATTATTTTATGATGATGATACCTAAAGTTCTAAGGTCAACTGAAACACTTGTAATCTTCGTTTAAATGTTTGTGGCACTCACGTGATACCTATCACTTATTTGTTAGATTTAAGTGCCTATCTTACTTATCACCATTTTTCTCTCTACAGTGATTTTAGTTGTCGTTGTTAGGTTGTGTGATTGTCGTTCTTCTTTAGTCTACTAGGTCTAATACAACACTTATAAGAATAACACTAGTTTCAAGGTCCATTGGTGGGCCCTTGGCCTTGATCTCCTCACCATGACCATTTACAAAATTCATAATTACATTTAAAATAATAATAATAATAGGTCAATTCGGAGGGATGTTACAAAAAAGCACTTAGCCATAACTGACCAGACGAAAATTACTTTCATTCCAACAAAACTTGTGGATGAGATGGAGATTGGAATTAAACTTAAAGGACCTTCTTTAATTGTAATGGATTGCCAAAAGTGTACCCAACAAAACCATGGTTTAAATAATGAATGGAAAGCATGACATGTTGAACTAAGATTGTTTACAAAGAGGAAAGGATGTTGACCCCCCTACCACTGGTCTCAATATTTAACCTTGTTTTATACCACTTTGTTTGATGGAATCTAATCTATTTTGAAATCTCTTTTTCTCTATCTTTTGTCTCAATATTTAACCTTGTTTCATACCGCTTTGTTTGATGGAATCTAATATATTTTGAAATCTCTTTTTCTCTCCGTGGAATCTCTACTCATTGACCCAATGTAGTCGGCATTTTGATATGAAGCATTTGGATTATATATTAAACAGGGAAAATAGAAGCAAAGCTTCAAGTCCCTGCCAAGTCATAAAAGTCATAAGAATGTTCCTGACATAAGGGATAAGGGATCGTGTTCTGAGCGGCCTCTCTGACTACTTGCCTCCCATCGCAACAACCTAAAAAGTAATCAAAAATCCATAAGTGTCTAATTTTTTGTAAGTGAAAATCACGAAAAGAAAATATGTAAGTGACCAAACCCAAGTAATAGAATAGAACTATTCTTATATGCTTTTGGGAAATTGAAAGCTTTGAGTGTTGGTTCATTGAACACTTCAAGTGAATACTAATTCAAGTATGTGATTCAGGTATGTGTAGTAAGTTAAAGCCATTCAATTCGATGAATATTTCGAAGTTCTTTGTATCATAAGCTAAACATTTCAAAATTTTCAATTTACGGTTTTGTTTGTTAATCAGTTTGTGCCTTGTATTCATCATAGCATTCTTAATAATTGGTCACGAATAAGTCTCATGCAATTGATGCAATCTCGAGCACATAAACATTTTGCACACTTCACAATAAAAAGATGATCATCTCAGTGTTGGTAAAAGGTGGTACTTTGTTGTCGCATTTGTCCCATATTATTAACAAATGGCAAAAGCAATTTTCAGTGGTTTCCATTTGGTAAGATAATCATGGTAAAATCAAATCGTGGAAAAAAAATGGGAAGTGTAGGTGTATATGTAGAATTGCATCGTTTTGGTGGGGTGGACGACAATAGACGACTTCGCGACATGAACCAATTGAATGTTTCCATGGCCAGTAACCCAAAGACAGTCACTAACCACCACTTCACAGAAAACAATATTCCATGAATTTGCCCTTTGAATTTCATTGAGTCAAGCAGGAGACGGAAGTGTTAAAAGTGACACAGTAGAGGTCTCATGGATTTTATTGCTAGGAACATTTATTGCTAAGAATGTTTAGTTTTATAGTCGGGGCTTGGGCCAGAACTTAAGCTAGGAATCCTTATTTTCCCTACTTTCCAGGGTTTTGGATGGAAAGCATTTTCTTTATTTTCCTTTATGTGCCTTCCCGTTGATGATTTACGTGTTTTATATCGATCCAATCCAATCTAATGGTGTTCCCAATTAGCAACTGTGAGTTTTTTATCTTTATGGAGTAAAAGATGCAATCATTGCCCTTTCCATTCGATTGTGTGTGCCCTTTAACTCACAAGTCCATAGGCACCAACTATCTTGCAACTAGAAAGTGTGTCCCTATTGCTACAACTAGCATAAAAATCTCTACAACATAACTATCTATGCATTGTTGACACACTTGCAAAAAGTATAACTACTATTCATGCAAATTTCTATCACCATAATTGTTGAGGGAAAAAGGTATGGTCCATTTAGTCGCCTTTTTACTGGCTAGAAAAGAGACCCTGCGGCATGGGATGGATGGCTGGTCTCATCAAGATCCACTAGTGAATTTGGAAGTGGCATTGAGCAAAGAAGAGTCGTAGATCTGCCATAGACTATTTAATTGCACTTTGTGTATGCTTCAATTCGAGTCTGATGCTCTGAATTGCTTTGCGAACAACCCGATTCTAACACTTTGAATGGTCTAATGCCTCAGTATTGATAATCCAATTGGATCATTGTCATAGTAGGAGAAAAGAATAATAAAATTAATCTCAAACTAGACCGAAGAGAGAGGTCTGTTTGAGCTTCAATCCAAGTAGCTTTCATCGAGGTTGGCAGAAACACTCGATTTATTGAGGTATCTTCATCTTCAAATTGGAATTAACCTACTGGATTGTGTAATCATCTTCAAATTAGAATAGAAGGATTTATGTGTACTATATTCTTTTTGGTAGTAAGTGGGTGCATAAGTGCCTTGGAGAAGTTGGCCAAGATTTTGTTCTAGAGAGCATGTGGACAAAACTCGATCTAGAAAAAATATCATGGAGCCAACAATTTCATATTCTCTATTTGCAATAGAAATCTGATTGAAGAAATGAAGGCAGAAAAGTGCATGGAAATACAAACCATGTCCATAGACGAAGGATGGTCTTAGTTTTCCAAAGTAGCTTTCTGCTACTTTGGTTATCTGCTCAAAGCCCCGAACAGGTGAGCTTCTTCCTCAAGCTATGGTTATATGCTATTGATTAGAATGCCAAAAAAAATCAAGCATATTAACTACTAATAACAATTAGAAATATAATGCATAGAATGAGAAATGAGAATGATTACATGGTATGCTTGTTCGGTTGTGGGTCTCGATGCACCTTCCACCTTTGGAAGATAGTTTGTTCATATGTGTTCTAATTCTTCCAACTAGCAGTAAAGAATAAATTTAGTAGGGAATTTATTGTAGGAAGTAATAAGCATAAATAATCTCGAAGATGTCTATTAGTATACTAATAGTGGTAAAGGAAGGTGGGTGGTATACGGAGTATAGGAAATCAGTTCCTTCTTTTATGGCAATAACATTAAAAACACATAAATGTCATGATTCGAGGCTTAAATGTTGTTTTAAAACGACAATACTACTGGACGAGAAAGCTTTAATTGTAAGAGGGTACTAAATATTTTTTCCAGATTTATGATTCGAGGCTTAAATGTTGTTTTAAAACGACAATACTACTGGACGAGAAAGCTTTAATTGTAAGAGGGTACTAAATATTTTTTCCAGTGAATCTGGATGTGCAAAATGTGGAATATGGATTGCTAACCAAAAGTGGCAAGGCATCGGCCTGATATACCGATTTTCAATTACCTTAAATTAGAGCATTCATTGCACGGAAGGGCATTTTAATACACTTCCTTCATAACATATGGTATCAGCATGCCCCAAATACTACCTATTCACGTACCCACCTTTGACACCCACCCATTCCTCCAAATTTGATACGTGACCCATACATAGTTGAGCCGTTCCCATTTAACTAAGGTTTATCAAAAGGTCTGTGTTAGTACATTTAGCCTTGGATCATAAAATTACATAGTATAGGAGGATTTTTTGCCCCTTATTGTATTGTCTCCATAAAATTTTACGAAAGCTTTTGTGTGTAGCCGTCGACTCCTTGCCTCTACCAAGTAGATTCTTTTTAGTTTTAAACTATCTCCAAAATACATTATTGGTGATTTCAGAGTGGTTGATGATTTAGGCTCCTCCTCCTACCCAAATGGTTATTAGCTTCAGATTTACTTGCTTCTGACCTCGCTTCCTCTAGCTGGTTGGGTTGGAACATGAGCAAGTTGAATTGCGTAATATTAACCACCAAATGTAGGTATAGTTAGTTGATGCCCTTACAGACCAAGAAAGGCAACAGACAGCTCAGATGGAAAACTGAGAAGTTATCTCACATAGAGGCGCATTAAAACTCAAAATGTCGTGACAATGTTCAGGCACTCGAAAGGGAAAAAAATTCATCTGTTGTTTATAAATGTTTTGGATAGAGGAATACAGAGTGTTTTCAACGATTCTGACCCCTTTAAGGAGTTGGTCGGAGGGGAGAAGTGGTTCGTCCTTCCAGCCTATCTAACATATAACTCAAAACATGCATAAGGCAGGTCGAAAGTCCTACCACCCATTACAAACAATTACATAAATGCAATAAGGGTTTAAAACTCAGGCTGTAGACCATATTGGCCTCTCTCCAACGCTACAGGAATGAAGTTTGCAAATCATACTTGTAAAGTCCGCGTCCAAAAAATTTGAGGAGCACGCCCAAGATGCCAAGCGGGCATATGGTGGATGCATATACAAACACGGCGTGTTATTACTTGTACAATGATATTGAAAGAAACGATAACATTCGAATGCATGAGGGATTGTGATTACATGCAACCCTTGTTGCTTAAAGCCATGGCCAAGAGTTAGGTCCAGGTAAACATATTTTTCACACCTGCGTTGAACCAAGATACATGTTAGTATTTTGAAGTAGCTAGTAATGTTAACAATTCTTAGCGGAAGACCCGCTTTTCGGCTCACTTTCCAACTTGAAATAAGAGCAGAATGAGACATACAAGAGATAGCGATCATGTTACCCATATCCCCGAGCAGAACTATGTGCTGTGAACAATGGCTATGTGCATGCAGTTTATAGATGGCTTTGTGCAGTGAATGAACGGTTGGTTTCTTTGAATGGGTTCTATGCGCTATGAACGACGAGTGCATGGGACTGGGAAGATACCTTCACATCAAGAGAGAGTTACTATTGCTCACTATATATTATTCAAATCCCTTCCCAACTGGTTGTGCCACCCCACATTTGATGATCATCATGTAACACTTTTCATTATAGTCCCTCCCTCAGCTCACCTATGTTTGTCATTATAGTAGGTCAATTGATTCGGCTTGGTTTAGCCGGTTTCAAAGCTATACATATCTGCCTACGTAGACCCTGCACCCCTTCTCATACCTATGGCTGCATGCCAAGCACGTGGACTTCACAAAGCTTGCCACAAACTCTAACAACGACCTCCTCAAGCCAATGGCGATTGGAATGAGGATAGAGAAATAAATCCACCTCTATCGACACAATTCTCGAATTGGAACTCATGTTGGAGTTTTATTTCATGATTTACAAACTCACAAGCTTCACGTTTAAGAGGGGTTTGAGCTCTCTTTCTGAGATCAAAACATAAACAAAAAAAACACCCACCAAGTCGGTCTCAAAAGCACTGAGATTCCTCTTGCACACGATCACAAGATCATGGCAGACGTAACCGAACAAAAATAGTATATAACAGGTATCAGGTATTAGCTCAATACCACCTCAGTTTGAGCAAAACAATCTTACAAGCAAATTATTTATGAAATGAAAGGGACAACCAGCCAACTTGCACATATCACCCTTGTTCGCATTTTCACTCCAAGCAATATAGGCTGCCACAATTTACCAATGAAAACAAACAACTAAACACAAATTCTGACAGTTGTTCCAATAATTATGAGAATTTAGACTTACACTGAGATTTTTGGCAAATTTAGAGGGCAAAAGAGAAATTAATACAGATTTCTGAGGGGCCTTTACACTGGTCACGGCTAATGTTCAAACAATCATGGAGGATCTCAGCTCTCAAATCCGCTTATGCAAAAAATTCAACCAATGGTGGATTATTCCTTTCCTCCGCAACGACTATGGCTCTAACCTCTTCTACGGAGTGTGCGTAGGATCCTCTTCTGAGTTTGCTCCAGTTCTGCCACAAGCTATGGCCCTTTAAATTAACCCATGCAATTCAGAGTTCTTAAAGTTAAGATAGTCGCCTTACGACAAAGCAGAGGTTAGACGATTACAGTCCCTTTTCTTTAGAAATGGTTGCACCAACATCACACAAGAAAACGACGACTCCACACTCGAGGCGTGAGGTCCGACGCCAAATGGAAAACACTTACCTTGGTCAAGGCTTCCCAGAACAGTTTGTCTATGGCCCCAGAGCCAATGCTACCACACCAGAAGGGCCTTCAAAATGCACAACAAACTCGTTAATAAAAATATCACACACAAATTAACATTACATTAAACAAACAATAAATTAAAATAATCAATCTTATTGTGAGCAGCGAACATTATTCTTACAAATGGGTGATTTGAACGCCAAGAGCATCTACAAACCTAATGCATCTGCAGATACAAATGGGTTAACTTAAGCGACATATAGGCCAATAGCTGGGCTTACACACTATCTTCTGCAATACTATGTGTTGGCAAGAGTTGGAGTGTAATTGGTTGGAGTTCAATGCCTTTAGACTCTCTAGGTGAAAATATAGGTGCATAACCTGTAGAGTCCCCAGTTCCAGGCAGATTTATCCAGACGCAAATGCATTTGACTGAGCAAAGTACATAGAGGTAGAGTCTACAGAAGCAAGGACAGATGAAGTAAATCTAGTCTTCCTCATCGCTGATTCCTAGGCATAATCTTCTGTATCTTCAAAGGTTGATTGCTTGCATGCAACCTGCCAACCAGCACCAACATTTGGCCATGCAAACGGCCACCAGCGTCAAGGGCTCACAACACATACGTCTAGCATGCAAATGCTAAACAAACCGAGTTGATGTATAATTTCGCCTCGCCTCGGTTTGAGGCCAAATAAGGCATCCATGATGATCATTATCCATGATGATCATTGGTCCGAATAGGAATTTGCAAAAAAAACTTAGGTTATAATGTGTGGGAAAACGTGCAAAACTAATATAATTTTTCAAAATTGATTTCTATAGTCCCTACTACTTGGCAAGCATGCAGGGACTAATAAGAGCTGAAATCTATGTCACATTGAGGTAATTTTTAATTCGAAAAGTAATCACAACACTCCTAACAGCTTTTGCTTATGTACTCTGCTCAACTTGGGTCCAGAAATATGAATATTTTTTTTCTTGGAAAGAAAGTCCTACCAACAAAAATGTAAGAAATAAGTACAAATTATTGCCATAAATAAAACAAAATCATAATAGGGAAATCTGATCATTTTGTAGCATTTAATAAATTTTGGATTACCAATAAAAAATATGATAAATTTTTAAATTGAAATGAATGTAATGTCAATTAAAAAATTTACTTCTCAAGGTCATTCATTCATTTTCTACAAACTTAATTTACTTCTCAAAGTCATTTATTCATTTTCTACAAACTTTTGATGGAAATATTTTAAGAGCTATTCCTCAACACATTGAATTTCAATCTCTTAAACCTAGCAATGTGTTTTCAAGGATATAATGCAAATGTGGTGAATACAAAGTCACGTAGCACAAATCACATTCCCAACCATCGTGTGCCAATACAAATAACAGATCAGCAAAACAGCAATCAATAAATTCACAACACTTGTATTATGCTATTTTTGCTACACTGAAGACTTATTGTATGTCGATTTTACTACATTAAAGCTTATTGAACACCAATTTCTGTATTAATGATTCTCACGGTCCTGAGTTCCTGCCAATTTACTAGTAAGGAGGCTTGGGTCATGACCGCCATGCATTGTGCCTAACATATTTTGGGCCTGAGAGCTTTGACATTTGTAGTAGGTTGGGATTAAATCTATCACCTAGATTAAAGGATAAAGATCATATGTAAAATGTTCTAATTCCCCTTGCTGGAATTTGTTTCAAAGTCAATTTGGACAATAAAAATGTGCACCCTCGCTGAAATTTGTTCCAAAATCAATTTGGACAATAAAAAAGTGCATCTTTTAAAGCTGAGATCCGACTTGATTACGAGCTCGCAACTAATCAAATGAATTTAAACAAAGTGCATTAAAAACAAGGATAAGAACATGGGCAAATCATGTGTTCAAACTCTTAACTGGTTGCCTTCAATTCATGGATAATAATACTAAATGGTGATTACAAAGTGTATTTAACAACTAATAGAAATCAGGATGTGTTCCAACTCGAATTGATAATAATACTAAATGGTGATTACAAAGTGTATTTAACAACTAATAGAAATCAGGATGTGTTCAAACTCTTTACTTCTTGCGTTCAATTCATGGAGTTTGGAGAATACTAAATGGTCAATTCCAAAGCTTGTGTTTAACATGCTTTTAATTTATAGACACTTAGTTTATAGAGTGTCAATTAAAAGTATTCTTTAGGTAGTTTCAACTGGCAATCTGTATAAATTTTGTAGTGTTCCTCCTTCTGACTAGACTAGACTGAACTAGATATAGCCAACAGTTATTCATATAGCTCTTCCAAAATCATGGCTAGGGCCAGACCGGATGTTATGGGTCATCGGGGTGAGGGTGTTTTTCTGTGTCAGGGTCACTCGGTTTCGGTCACACAGCTAGATCTTAGATCATCCATCCTGAGATGAAGTCAGATGCGAGGACCTACGACAGGTTTCTATGGCATGTAACTCAACACAATTCTAAATTTTTGAAATCACTTTATAACCAGGGGTCCAAAAGATGATCATTTAGGGAGATTCCAAAAAGACCAATGCATATGATTGCTCTATTTTGCTTATAAAAGAATTCATGCAGACCTTTCCAGGACCTACATTTACCCTATTTTTAAAGATAGAAATGCATGGGTAATGTAAATGCTGAAACAATATTCCACTTATCTCTACCAATCTCTAATTATTGAATATACACAGATTTTCTTTTATTTTGCATATAAATTCTCTCAATCTAAAGTAAATTAATCGATAAAACCTCTCAAAATATACATGTTTTCAAAAACCTAAATATAGATCAAATTTATAATAAGAAGTTCGCTATAATATCCTACATTATATATGAAGTCTACAAATCTTGAATTAGATGAAGCTTGTAATAACAAGCCCATTATAACACCCTCAATAAGAACACCTACATGCAAAATACATTCCTGTAATATCCAATAATCGTAGATAACTAAAATATTGCTCATGGTCCAAGAGCAAACTCCAATAAATGTTAGATGGTTAGAACATTTATCACAGTCAAGGGGCAAATTAGTTCATAAAATCTCTCAAAATATACTAGTCTCTAAAACTTGAATTTTGTAATAGCAAGATCAACAATAAAATTGATCCAAGATTCACTTTTATATTTGAGCTATTAGAGATGCTAGTAACGGAACCACCCAAGTTTCTAAAACTTAAATTTTGTCATAGCAAGTTCAACAATAAAATTGATCCAATATTAGCTTTTACATTTGAGCTATTAGATGCCAGTAACGGAACCACCCATGCTGGTTTGAGCCTGCCGACTCTGTGGGGCTCACGGCAGTGAAGGAATGGCACCTAATTAAGTGTGTAATAAAATCTTGACCTTCCAAACCTCCAACGCAATGCTAAAAACATGGCACCTAATAAGTACAACTTACAAAAAGTTTATAGATTCAAAGATATAAGAATTAAGATTATAGGTTCATTTGACATATGCCAAACTGTAAACCAGTTTTAAAACAAACCTAAAATACACAGAAGCTCGACCTAAATATTCTCATAGTAATTGATGTGGCATTTTAAAACTTTAAATAAAACCAAGGTTAGCTTCGATTAAATGTTTAGCCAATGCAAGATCACAACCGGCAATTTCTAAGTGTAGATGTAAGTCCCTGATCCTGACAACTGAAATATAACTCACAATGAGATTTACATGACAAAATGCAAATTCACAATGAGATACTATAATTTATCCAATTGATGCATTTAATCAGATGGTGAGCACACACAAAGGTTGCAAAGAGTCTAGGAAAGGTTAAAAAAACACCATATTTGCAGTGGTATTTCACCCGCTTCTTTATCACATTTAAGCCAAGATTGCAATTACGCACAGTAGTATTTCACCCGCTCTTTTTTATCATATTTGAACCCGACATTGCAATTATGTATCATCAAACATTGTTATCCCGTCTCAACTTTTAACAAGCATTCCTAGTCTACCAAATCATTATTTGAGAAAACAGCAAATAGAACGAGGAGTTCACTAAGGAAAATCCCATTGACATTGAGACACTGCAAGTTATCCAGTGAAAACCTCGTAAAAACATTTAATCAGATGGTGAGCACAAACTCAATATACAAAACCATGGGAGACGTAAAAGAAACACCATATTTTACAGAGTATTTCATACTCTCCGTATTAGAACCCAATATTGCAATTATGTATCCATCAAACATCGATATCTTGTTTGATCTTTAAATAAGCATTCATAGTCTATCAAAAAATAGAACTATAAACAATTAAAAGCTTTCCTACGCAAAATGAAGATGCTCCCCATTCCATTGCACACAAATAGAAATGAAAAAAAATGATCAATATGGTAATTTGAAACCCTTGTAAGCTTTTAATCATAAGAAATTATAGCCAAATCTTAGTCATTGATTCAAATCCTAGCAGCATAAAACGAGCTTAATTTCAGATGGTGTATTTCAATAGATGAACCCGTGGTGAACTTAAATGAATTGCAAAGATACATAGTCAAGTTTCAATCTTTTCCAGAAAATAAAGCTTCAGATAAACAAGCCTTTGAAAGCTTCCTAAACATGACAGATTGTCAAGTCATTGTCAGACTAGTTAATTATTGGATCAATCGAAAGGCCTTAAGGCTTACAGGATGGAAATCCATTATTATGAAGTTCACTTAACAGAACTCAAATGTAGCAATTGCTGTATTGAAATCACATGTGGATGAGAACCAATTTTTACAGCCAAATCTACTAGAACAAAATGATGCCATCCTTGCTTTCTAAAAATGACACAGCAAGTCAAATTCCTACCAAAAGAAATACCCACTGTTCGTTGACAAATCAAGGATTTCATCTGCAACAGCCGTGCTACTTTCTAAGCAGCTAACACACTCAAAGTTTCAAAGAAATCTGTTTGGTGTACGCAGATAAATATTATGCACGTAGATTATGCCAGGAGTTACTGAAAGGAACTGTATCGCCTAACCCCATAGATACTTTCATGTTTATTGTATAATAATCAAATGATACTGCCATCCTGAGCGACATCCACTTTAAAACCAAAACCTAGGTTTTACTCTCTCATGCACCATGTGACTACAAAAATGCTGCTTTTCACGGGATAGTTGTTAGAAAGTATAAGTTAGGATTCAGGTAGCCACGTTCAATGCATTAGTGAACGGGGATTGCGAGGTCTCACTGGTGTCTTTGATGGACTTACCCTAAACACAACAAAATGGCATAATTTCAAGATTCCATCAAACAAAACAAGAGCATAACATGGAACGTAAACTTATTTCCAGTCTATTTCGGAATACCTTATGGGTAGAGATCCCAAAATAGCACCACTGCAATTTAAGGCAGCAATAGCACTGTCAGCCTGCCAAATCAGAAAACCATTTCGAAAACTTACTTTAATCTCAAATGAAAAGTATGACGACTACTTGGTATACAAATTTAACCTTCTAGATACTTTATTGCACAAGATAAAATTTATTTATAAAAATATAATAATTATTGTATCCATCAAACAACAGGTAAAAATAACACCAACTTTGTCTTCGTTTTTCGAGTTCATGAAATAAAAGCAGCATTAACAAAGTCTTACTCCCATGCATACATACAGAAAGATACACAGATATATCTGCTATTGAAATCCAACAGGCCAGAGACTTACAGTTTTCATATATACAGTATGGAGAAAGATGTTATGCCTTTGAGAACCAATCTAAGATGTTACATGTGTCTAAATACTTCAGCTAGCATGTCCTCTCCCCCTCCCCCCACCTGCCCAATTTTCAATAGGGTGTAGCTCAAGTGGTTGCGAGGATAAGTTGCTACACTCCCCAGCCGGGATTAAATCCCACTTTGTAACAGGTTTGCTCTTAGTGATCCAAATGTTGATAAGCTATATATGATCTATTCATGATTTGTTAACCTGGCATTGTGCCATGAAGAATCTAGGGTTTATCCTAGGTACCATCCTTGGAATGAGGGGAGGCGCCCGGGAGGTTTCCCCCTGGATATGTTACCTGGAAAAAAAACATGTTCCCATCTAATTGAAAACAGAATTTTCAGATAAATATGACTAAGAATTAATTACCAACAAACTTTTACCCATGTTAGTTGTCCCTATATGAATTATACATTTAGAAGTTAGCAATCTTATAGGATTATATGTGCTCAAGACTACACTGTTGGCTTCCACACTTCCATTAAATGAAAAGTTGGGCAGATTCTTACATCCACAAATCTGAAGCATTGAATGATTCATCATTTAATCAATCTGCATGTTGGATCTTATACAGGACCAACGTAACAATGGCAGGAACCATCATGGTAACCATAACATCAAGATTTGTTTGGCAATCCAATGTGAAGGTGAAGGTTCATTGCCTTAGATTGTATATAATGCTGTTCGGTGATGTTTCTATTTGGTAAAGTCCACACTTCGAATTTCCCAGAATAGGAAAATAAGTTTGTTGTCTGGACAAAACAGACTCATTCACAACCAAGTATTGCATAGGTTATCAGCAAGTAAACAATTGGATTATGATAGATTTAAAAAGAGCAGTCCAGTTGCCTCGTACGTTGTGAGACAGGGGTTGGAGCACTTGTGATCAATATCAGATACCAGATCTGGATTTGCATAACTTGTTATTTTTTGGTAGTGTTCAAAGTGGTTACCCAGGCATTTTTTACCTTCACTCTAAATATGGGAATCCTAAAAGATATGATATGCCTCTCTATGATGAATTGCTAGGTGTAAGCCACCACTCAAATTGCGGGCCTCCATACAAAAAGCTAAAAAACGAGTGACCTACAAACAAAAAGCGACCTACAAACAAAAAGCAAAAAAGCAAAGTTGTGTGAGTTCTAATACCAAAAATTATATTATCAATCTCAGAACTAGATCTGTACAGCTCTGATATTAGGTTATGTGGTCAATATTAATATCAGCCTGCTGGATACTTTGATATCAAATTCTGATCATCTTTTACTTAAATTTGTAATATTACCATTAATTGTTTCAGGATGTTTGAGTGGTTCCAATCTCATCAGACTTCATATGGAGAAAGTAGAATTTCATATCGCATTCAGAATTCAGTAGACTTTACAGTTTTTAGGATTTCAGGATTGGCCAAAGTGCAACATTCCCCTTGGATTCTATCATGTATGAGGGTATGGGATTGATGTTTACTCAAGAGCACCAACCCCTATATGTACCCAGATGATGATGGTGATAGCCTATTGTAGAAAGACCATTTTATGATTTATTATGTTACATTGTTATCAATGATCGTGTATGTATTGGTCTCTTATATTATCATTTATTTTAAAAAAATCACCGATTTATGTTTCAATTTGCATGTATTCTTATATAAATTTTGCAGTATTTATGGTGGTGTCCCCTATGTTAAAGACCTCGACATCCCCTTCAATGTTTACTAAAATTTGGAGAAAACTTCTACATACATGATGCAAGAACTTCTATTGGCAATGAACCATGACCCTTTCTTGTAAAAGGGAGAAAAGTCATTGATTCTCCAGGATAGGCTGATAGCTAGCTGCTAGATTTGTCATTGTAGATGACTCATGATGATGAGATACATTTATATATTTGATGACATTTTGTATTGGTTATCCACTTTTGAATCCTTTATTGTACAGCTATCAGGTTTTACGATTTAGTATTGACTCTGATGTATCATTTTGATTTGGCACCCACTACATATATATCGGTGTTTTTCCTATAATTATGTGCCAATGTGTTTATTTGATGTTGTTGTTGGTTTATATGTTTAAAATTTTGAAAAAAGTGAATTTATTTGTATTTTTTAATGCTTGCTGCAGACTGTCGATTTTTGCCAATTTTTTCCCGATGTTGCCAAGAAGTTGTCTTTCGGACCCCTGCCGATTTGTTGCCGTTGCCATTGTTTTCAACAATGCTACAAAATGTGTGACCTTGATTTGCGTGGTAAAATAAAGGTTCACTTCAGGATGTGTCTGCTCCTGTTGAGGAAAAAATAAGTTTGTGTTAATTCATCTGCAAAGAGCATCTTCTAGCTCTGCAAATTTTCCCTAATGATGACAGTTTTTAATGTGTATTGGGTGCCTACTGGGTGTTGACATATTTGCAAAATGAAAAATATGTATTCATGTGCTTGTTGGTCAAGCCAAGAAAGTATGCTAGTTGAAACTCGGAACATGGTCCCTCGTTAGCGATCAAGAAGGAAGTAGAAGAGCCAAAACTCTTCAAATATGCCTCTTGAAACACCTCCACCATTCTCAACTCAACTAGATCATGACTAATCCCGATATCCAAACAATGATCAACCTAAGAAACTCCCTAAAGAACAAAACATGAATGTGGGATCATTGGCAAACTGTGAGGAAAATCATCTTCTGGTTGAACCAAAAGTTGCCTCCCCCTGCTGCAATACTATCTCATTGGATTGTTTGTTCTTAAATCACTATTGGGACATGCAAGGATAAACTCTCCAGTTGATTCAGGTTGCATGACTGATTTGTTGCTCTTCTAAAAATTTATCATCATTACTGGAAGGAATCAATGAACCCACGTGTAAACTGATTTATTCATCTTCAGCTTCGTGATCATCATCATCCAAGTGGAAGTTATCTTTATTCTCTTCATTGGTGACGGATCGCAGCAGTGGGTTGATGGCACTCCGATGCGCGATCATCATTGCTGTTAGTGTTGGGACCATTGGGTGCAGCAGGCACTCAAACCAACCATTTTCTCAGTTGCATGGCAGCGACGCGGTAGAAGTGTAAGACGTAGGACCTTCTATGGCCGTGGACTCTTCTACTTTGCATGGGCATGGCAGATGAGAGTGGCTTGTGGCAAACCTTGCGAACTTAAGAAGAAAGTTGAAAGGAGTTGCGGATGACAAAAGCAACAATGTTCCTTTTGTGGTGTTCGAGGCAAGAAAGGCTGCTTTGCCTTTTGACCTAGAGGGGTGTGCAGACAGAACGAAAATGTGACGGAAAGAGGGAAAATGTGATGGAAAGAGGATCGGTTGTGGATGGCAAGGAGATCGAGTACCGGAACAAAAGTATGTCTGGAAGCCACAACACTTGGGTGGTTTGGCTTGGAGCTGAGTATTGTGCCTTAGATTGTTTTAGGCAAGGTTCATGGCTTTGCCTTGGTTCAGCAGAGTTGCATGGAGGACCAAAGTGCAGAGGGAGTTGGCTATCTCTGGCATGTGGGAGTTCATTTCTCATTGAGTTGAGCATGACGGTTGTGAGTCACGACCCAACTAGTTCAGATCATGGGTTTACATATGGGTTCATTGATTCCTTCCAATTCATGATCATCCAAGTGGGAGTCATCTTCATTCTCTTCATCGTTGAAATTTCATTACATGCAAAGCTTCCACTATTTTGTTCCTTTTTAGTGACAAGGAATTATTGCACTAAGCAGCACAAAACGTTGTCCCTAGATTTGTTGCATTGTCACTCCATGAGGGAACGAAACCCTGAATCAAAAGCAAAGACAGAAGTCACTAAAAACATTTCTTGGTCAAAATGAGAGATGAACCTTATGCAAGGCCTGGACAAATCTAACATAAAAAACAAGAATAGTTTCATATTCTCACTTCTTAATGCAAAGTAGAAGAGCGCATGACCAGAGAAGGTCCTATGTCTTACACTTCTACCGCATCGTTGCCATGCAACTAAGAAAATGGTTGGGTTGAGTGCCTGCTGCACCCCATGGTCCCAACACTAACTGCAACGACGATCGCGCACCAGAGTGCCATCAACTCACTGCTTTGATCGGTCACCAAAGAAGATGACTCCCACTTGGATGATGATGATCACGAAAAATGAAAATGAATAGATGAGTTTACACTTTACACATGGGTTCATTGATTCCTTCCAATTCATGATCATCCAAGTGGGATTCATCTTCATTCTCTTCATCGTTGGAAACTTCATTACATGCAAGGCTTCCACTATTTTATCCCTTTTTAGTGACAAGGAATTCCTGCACTCTTAAAAAGCAACACAAAAAGTTGTCCCTAGATTTGTTGCATTGTCATTCCATGAGGGAATGAAGCTTTGAATGAAATGCAAAGACATAAGTCACTAAAAACATTTCTTGGTCGAAATGAGAGATGAACCTTATGCAATGCCTAGACAAATCTAACATAAAAAACAAGAATAGTTTCATATTCTCCCTTCTTAATGTAAGAGAGCTCCTCTACCAACGATATATTACCCATTGCATCAATTCAGCACCCATGATCAATCATTAAAGAATCATTCTATGTGCAACTATCTTGATCCTTCCCCAATGGAATCACCATGTGAGATAGAAAATATAAAACAAATAAGTGAGATCTCACTAATGTCATGTAAAGACACATGCTAGTAATGCTTAAGGGTTGATGATAACTTCGACAATGGCGACAATTTGTTATCACATAGATATGCATTAAGAAAATAAACAGATCCATGTATTAATCATAGGCAATCTAACCCTATCACCACTAGATACTTCTCTATTTGGGCTAATGCTTTTCCAGCCATAGCAAGGTGTCCCTAAAATGTTTGTGTTGCATTTTCTGCATAAAAATACGTGTGTAAACTTGAAAGAAATCAGCACACTGCAATCTCAAACACCCAAGAATAGGGTGAAAACTATAAATTGAATTACAAAAGAGTGGGATTACTTTCTTTAAATAAATTTCAACAGCAAAATCAAAATGCATAGAGAAGAATATGCACTTTGAGTGAAAGAACAATTCAAAACAAATGCATGAAAAGGAATATGCACCTTGAGTGAAAGAACAATTCAAAACAAATGAATGAAAAAGAATCTCTACCTTGACAGAGAACAATTCAAAACAAGTACATAAACACAAACACTGTTGCATGATTGCTCTTAGTAAACATGTTGAATTAATGTAACTTCGAAGAATATTCTACTTGTATTATTCCTCCTTCGGGCGATGTCATTAATGTAAAAGGTCATGTAAAAGTCATGAGGTAAAACTTCCATTGTAAGTCGGGTCGTTAGTACCCAAAAGAATGTAATATAAATAGTATTTGAGTCTCCCTAGAGAGGTCGGCCCAGTTAAGTTAGTGATGCCGACCTAGTTAGGTTAAAAGTCAAGTAAAAGGTAAAGTATAAATAGAGAGTATTAATCTCTCATTTGCACCATTCACTCACTCTAGCATTGCACACTAGAGGAGAGAGGAAGATTGCGAAGGAGGAGGAGGATTGTACTTGGCTCTAGAGTTTGGGTTTTGTCTCTCTGCTTTGTGAGACTTATTTTTGGGCATTGTACTTTGGTAATCTATATTGAGGAAGTTCTTGTTGGGTTTTCTTCCCCTTGAGGGTTTCCCAGGATAAATTGTTGTGTACCTTGTGATTGTGTGTCTTTCAGAGATCCTATTTATGCTGCTGTTATTGTGAAAATGTATTAAATGCTAATGAAGTAGGAATCTAAGTTATTGCAGCATTTATCCTTAACAAAACAACCACAAAATCAGAGAGCTAGGAAAAAGCATAGTTGAATCCATCTAATACATTAATATAGAGGCAAAAATTAGCCCACGGGGGTAAGAGAAATTGGTAATGAGAAATTAAGTTGAGAAGTTGTAAATGGAAGGTCACAAGTTCAAACCCCATGGGTACTTACAAAAAAAAAATATAGAGGCAAAAATTAACCATAGATACAATACAACAAGAGTTGTCATGTCAATCTCTAGCCAGCAATAATGGAAATGTTGTCAAGTCTGGAAGGATGGACGAAAAATGGAAGAAGTGATCCTAAAACTTGCAAGAAAATTCCAATCTGTAAAATAATGGTCTCCGGCTTTCTTTTATAGATGTATGGGAGAAGAGGCTTCCAATGCATGTGCTCTATAGGTGTGAAATAAGAAAGGGATCAAACTCCAAGTCAATCCCTTACATGGTGTACTAACTCCCTCTCTGAACCATGCACTCATGCATGCACAACTCGACCTTTCCCAGTGCCAAATTAGACTAAGGCATGTGAACTCATCCATGCAAATCCAAGGCATGCCAACACTCTCCATGCATGTAAAATCCATTTTATAATTTCCAATATATAAAGGGATAATGCAAGACATAGTTAAGTGGATAAGCCTTGGAGTTAACTGAACTTTCCCAGAATAACAACTCACATGCACATGCTAAACCAATGAACTCGAACCTCCAAATAGAGTAAAGATAGCTTAGGAAAGCAATTTGTTGCAGCTGGATTATGTCATAAGTACCACATCATAAATCAACCATCATGAGCACATTGGTATATCTATATTTAGCTACCACATATCCAGATGTGAAGCCACTGCCACCTACTAACAATCATATTAAAATCTAATCACATCCTACATCCAAATCGAGAACTAGCAACTGCAACACTGCACACTGACAGTACCCCTCCACCTACTAAAAATAAACTTGCCTAAAATAGCAATTCCACCTCCTAAAAAATAGAAGTCTCACAATGTCAAGATAACAACTATGGCAACACTTACTATAATAGCACATCTAATAATAGTGAGTGCTCACATGTCACTGAAAATAGTTTCGTTGAATTAGGCTTTATGCAAGGAACCTGGATATGTGCTTTGATTCGACAAGTTGTGAAACCCTAACTGCTAAAAATCGCAGTTTCATGAGACAGCTCACATTTCTTCATAACAAATCTTGTCGAGATTGTAAGATCACAAGGACCAAGCAGTCAACTGGCATGTGGGCCCCAAAACCCGAGCTCTCAAAAAATATTACTGCTAAAAATACCCGATTCTCAAAATCTACTTAAAATTTGCTAAAACTAATTCTGTAACTGGCTTTAATCAATGTGAAACCCTGGATGTACCTGTGGCTGTGAATGAACCAACATGATGAAATCAAGCTAGAACTTAACCCTCCGATTGCATATGCATTATGGGGGTTAACAATTCCCTGAAACAATTTTTGCAACAATGTTCTCAAACACTAGTGGCTTATACTCCCTACCACCATCTGATCTCGTTGACTTGATGCACTTTTCACCCTGACTCTCTATTTTCGCTTGGAATTCTAAAGAAATCGTAAATGCTTCTGACTTCTTGCTCAAAAAGTATACCCAAAACTTCTAATTGTAATGGATATATAAAGGACGTATAGTACAAAGATTTCTCAACTTACTGAACAAGTTCCAAAGGGTACATGGCATGCTGGCAAGGTTTCACTTTCGAGAGGTTTCTTTGGTCAGCTTACCAAAAATACAAGACTACCATAACTCACTCAACTTATGTATTACACAATCTGTGCACAATGTTTTGACAATGTAATGAATTCATACGTTGAAAAAATAAGATGCCATACCTCAAGTCCCATAGTTTACCTTCAGAATTGAATAGTGTATTCATTTCTCTTTGTCCAGCATGCCTTGTTGCAAATATATATAGAGCATTTTCTTCAAGCCCTTTTATCATATCCTTGTATCAAGCATTTATCTTGGTCAAACTCTATCTTGTAATTTTATCTTGGTTATCTAGTTGACTATTAGCATGTTCTCCAATCTAGGACATAGAGAGTACATCTTGTACTCACTCTGTCGTCCCTTTTTGCATCAAACAAGAAGGGGACTATCTTTGATTCCATGTGTACCCTAATTTTGCAACTTTAGTGAGTCACCTTGTGTTTTCTCCTTCAAGGTCTTAAACCAATCCTTCCTATAGGACATGTCCCATTGCTCTCAAATCAATATACTAGGCATTAATGGAAAATCTAGCAACAAATGATGTCAAGAAATCATTGTATGGATCCTTCTTGCAAAGCTCTTTCTTCTCCACATAATCTAAAATGCTTCCCTTGCTTTGTTGGGATTGATCTATCTTCCTATTCTAGCCAAGTAGCCAGGGTGCATGAGTAAGGTGTTGAGTTCAAGCACAGGGTCAAGTTTGGGTTCCTTTGTATTGAAATATATGTGTGGGGAGGAGAGGGTGTGTCACTTATATAAAAATCAAAATGCCAAAATAAGGACTCGGAAATATTAAATTTAAAATTAAGTGGAAAATAATGACAATGAATTTGATTTTAAATCCTTGTTTCTTTGGGAGGTGGTCCAAATCCCAAATCCTATTATGGGAGTCATCATGTTGATGCCCCCATTATAGCTCCCTCTTATCAAGGCTGGTGCCCCTTATAGTAGACAAATCTCTATTATGTGATCAACAACCTGCATAACAATTGGTTCAGTGCCGCCCATAACAATTGATACAAGGGTTGATGCAATTGTAATGACATTAGTCTCATCCCTAAAATAGGTGATGCACCGCTAACCTTGTCAAAAGATGCAATGTGCATCCCCCAACAAGTTGGGATGTGTTGCCCCTCAAATGGGTGCAACATAGACACACCCAAGTGCACACTAGTGCATGTACCTAAGAGGGGGTGAGCACACCTTAGCTAAGTTGGTTGGTAGTGATACTTTGTAAAGTGTCTTGATTTCCCAAAACAAAAGCACAAGTTGTCCTTATTAGTGGATTTTTTATTCTTGTTGTTTTGATTGTTTGCGATTGATTGTTTCCCATTTGTTGGTACTTTTGCTTCAATGCAGTGTTCTTCTCCCTCGTATGAGCATTAAATGCTTGTGCATTGCTATATTGTCCATACAAATTATGTTTTTTATATATCTGCAACGAGAAACCACTTGACTCTTCAAACAAGAGGTGCTTGCCCTCCCAACTACTATCAAACTAGTGACAAACCACTGAGATGATTGTGTCAACCAATTTGATGTCAACGAAACAAGACTTTACTCTTCTACGGTTCTACCTTATCTCCGAGAGATCTATATAATATCTTGCATCTTTCACCTTGGTGGTGAAATATGTTACCAGTTCACCTCGAGATATCCACAATCCATATAGTTAATTCCATGCGTACAAAACCCAAGCTTCATTTAGGATCTCCTTCAAACTCTTCAATATCACCCAAATCTAATGGGTGATATATGCATTTCAGATATGTGAGATAATGTGGTCTTCAACCAACAATCTCATGGTTTCCATTACATCTTTCCCAGCCTCACACTTCTCCATCTTTACAATATTGATCAATGGTTGTTCCTGACCTTGAACCAACTTCAGTAACCTATGCCTCATCACAAAGATTTGGATCTTACACTTCCATAAGGCATAATTTTTCCACCTAGTTTAAGTTCCTACAATTAAAACTCCAAATGAGGATATTATTCTATTCAACTCCCCTTTACTATGTCTTACGGCTTGATTTAGAACTTAGATGAAAAAGTCTCAATCCACTGGTGCTATCAAGGGCAACTTCGGAAAGAAGCACCACTGTCACTGCAGTAATAATTTCTCACTTTTAGGCCAGCTCTCAAAGGCCAATGGAGGCTTCCCTATAGGTTAGATTGGATTCGGTTTTGAAAAAGAGCTACGGGAAATGTGATTAACCTGATTATGATGTGTGATGTGAGATTATCAAGTTACTTTCCCAAATTAACCATTCAACCATTAGATTTCACAATGACTAACAGCTCAAATACTTAGAATATAGCTCATTGATGTAACAACATAAACCATGATCATTGGCAATACATAGTGAAGAGATAGAAGTGAATCATAAAACTTGCAAAGCATTAAACAAAGAGATCCATCACCATAACATGAGATAGCATTCATGTAACATCCCGAAAATTTGCAAAAATTAAAATTTTTAAGGTAGCATTTAATGCTGTACTTACTAAGCAGAAGATACAGTAAATGTTGATTTAATAAATCAAAGGGCATAAAGAAAATAGAATGCGGAATTAACTTTGCATGTGAACTGTTTTAAATTCCGAAATGATGATGATGATGATGTTATTTGCTATAGATTGCATATGCTAACTGTTGCTTTTCTTTTGATGATGAAGGGGCCCTATGGCACGCCGAGGCTTACTTAACATTTATGCTAAAGCATTAGAAACGTTCATCTCGCAGATCGCAGGTAAGGACATTTTAAAAGTGCAGAATCTAAACGTCATCATTTAAATTTTTCCAATTATAAAAGAGAAAAAGCTCGCCAAAAAGGAAACTCAGGGTGAGATCTAAAATTGTCGTTCTTCACTTATATAATCAATATGTTAATCCTGCGAGTCTACATTTCCAGAATTTACTAGACACAAAGTATGTACTTCATTCATTTTTAAAAATCAAGCATTAGTTACGAGATTATGATGCTTTCTGTAATTTTCAAGGTGAAAGGAACAAAGCCTTGGTTTTAAGGCGTTTAAAGTATCTCTATCCTTGGTCTTTTAGTCCTATGAAATATAATGGATAGCATAGTAGTCAATTTGATACAAACTATGGTAAAAAGTATCTTGGGCTACAATCTAAATATGGATAAAAAAAGATGTCTAGAATACTAAAGCATTTCAACTTTATAATACAAGGAAATAATCTTTACACCATGCATACGGTTTGACATAAGTGTTTCACATAACGTATGGCGTAATACTTTAGTCTTATGTAAACATATATATTCCACTATATAACTTATAGTGATGAAATGAAAAGTGGTTAATATATAAACTCGATACTAGAAGGTTAAGACCTAATCATATCATAAAACATTATAATGAAAATCTCATGGTGATATAAGATTGGACCTAACCCTAATGTCCTTCATGATGGCAGGTTGTACGTGTTAATACTTCAAGGTTTGAAACAACGAGAAACTTAGGATAATGTAGATATGTAAATCCCGATGCATGATCCCGTAGCAAGGATTCCCAGAACTGCGATAATCCTGGATTCATAAAGTGCATTTAAGAAGAGTTGATGGAAAGTCTACATGGCATCTACGTGGCGATTCTCACGTGACAGCTTCCTCGAGGTTGACGATACCCTATCACCTCGATACCCTAAGACTCCTTCGGTAATACTTCATTGTATTTGTCATTCAATGTGCAGGAGTGGGGTTTTGAGGCAGGCCGACAGGCTGCAGGCTTGTGGGGTTTCTGGTAAGTTGAGGACACCTCCAAGAATCGATATCAGGACCTGGTGGTTGAGCAACTGAGCCTCAGAGCCGAACCTGACTGTAATAGTTAATAGGTTGTGTCACGTCTGTCCCATTCTACCAGCTGGATGGAGAGGATCGTGAGGTTAAACCGGGCATCCAGTCCCATACATTATAAACAAACATTCAAATTAAAATGAAAATATACATATACATGTGAAAGTGCAAAACGAACGTGATACTAAACTGGGCATCTAGCCCCATGAACTTATTACATAAGCATTCACATAACATAATATAATAGAGATATGTAGATGCATAACTATTTTTATAGCACAGCGGAAGTAATATCATTTACACCTTCACCATACATTCAGATATCCATCAATTAAATAATTTCAAGAATATACAGAAGAATACTTATCTTATAAGAAAGTAGTCCCACGCAACTGGCTATGCAACTGCAACGTTCCACCCAACCGTAGGCCAGTGTGCTCCTCAATCTCTCAGCACCACTGCCACCCCCCGAGCTGGGCATGATCTCTACAAGGAACCAGGGAACAGCAGACTCACACATAGCCAAGCATACACCAAGATGAGCCAAGCCAATCTGCAATTGGGTTTATCAAGCTGCTAGGACATGGAAGGGAAGAATTGCTAAGCTAGTGAGCTCCAGCACAGAGCCAGGGATAACCTTGCAAGATCTATCTAGCTTGGCACCCACAATACCTACACACCCAGCACAAGGAAGTATTCTTTTCACTGCTGTACAGTCCCTCAAGCCATACCTTCCCTATCTAGTGCTCTCAGGGTATGCATAGAAGAGTAACCAAAGCCCTCTTGATCTTCTTGAGAGGTTGTCTCCCCCACTAGGTTTATCAAGCCACTTCTGTCCACTACCACTCCAAAACTTCAGCTCACAGGTTCAAACCAAAAATGAGGATGCACATAACAGCAGAACACAATTATGGGGCAGGATAAAACGTTTTTACAGTGAGATGCATGAGATGGGGTTTCAACTAACTCAGAAAAAACGTGGGTAGACTCAAAACGTATGGGCACTTGGAAAATTCGACTGGGAGAGCAAAACCCATTCCAGAAAAATGCCCCAGGGGCAAAAACGACCTCTCCCTCAGTCCCAATTCGCGTCCCCCTTCCCCAGCTATTGCACAATACCAAAAACGAGTTCCTGGGCATGGAAAAACGCAGGGTTATGGTGAAAAACGTGAGGATAAATTCCAGTGAGCTCAGTCTGCGTGAGGGGAAGAACGTAATGCATGAGGAATTGCCTTAGGCAGCATTTCGTGGGGGTTTTCTTGCCCAGCAAGCCAAAAATACCATTTTCAGGTTGATGGCTTGCCCATGCACGAAAATCTGACTGCCATACTTCTCCAATCCCAAGACATTAACTGCCCCAACCAATCTTTGGAAGAATTAAATGATTGGGTGCATGAGACAAAAATGGATAGTTAAGAGTTCATGGGTTTTCTCATTGACACATGGGCTGACCCTAGTGGCTCACGGGTTTGGTTATTTCCCCTCCCTATTCCTTGTAGAATCATGCCCCATCTCTTTTGTTGCATTGCATAGCTAGTTGTGGGTATTTTTCATTAAAATTCGTATTTACATGATGTCTCATTTACATTGTGCCCATCTAGCACAAGAGTCATAAGCATCTATTTTAATTTTCGTTACATAAACGCTAAATCAATGGTGGGGCCTTGGCCTTGAGCTCCTCACCATGATTAAATATCAATATTTACATCATTTACGATTTAATGTGAAGGGGGGTCAAAATGGGGACGTGACAGGTTGATGGGTTTCGGCTTTCAATAATGGTTTGGAACGACTGTTGGTTCTTTCTTCTATATGCGAGGTAGATCTTAGAAAAGCACATGGTCTTGCTGCGTTTATTTAGGAGTGATGGTCCCAGTTTTCTTCTTTTGATAGCTACAGCAACTCTGCTATAGATGGGAAACTTCGAAACTCATTTCTATTAATTGCACAAAAAATGCTTTCTCAAATCCAAAGTGTGTTATTTAATCCACGTTGTTTTTCTGGCAGGTGTTCTTCATCTTTCGGGCAAGTATTCTTCATCTGCGAGCCTTCTAGTTGAAGATGATGGTTTACTACGTTACAACGGTAAGACTCAGTGGTTCGCCTCTTAGCCACTGTTGGTTGTAGTTGATGTTTAGCAACTCTTTTGATCCTGGACTGAGAGTATAGCCGCCGTTGCTAAGTCTCGTGGTAGCAACAATGTTAAGAGATTTGCGGCCTACTTGATGATAGTCCTCACAGCGTTTCGCTGCAGGGTTTCTTAGTTGCAAGAAATTTCTTTGGAAGGGTTAAACCCTCATATGTTTTATAAAAAGAGAAGTGTTAGATACAGGGTTTGAAACTGCTGTATTGTTCATACTATCGTAATGTACCTATCTTACAGGGTTTATACCTTCGTCGTTTTATGAAATGATTTTAAGTTTTATTTTGAAACTAAATGATGTAATGGGTTTTCATCCCAATAATGTGACTGTAAAAGAAATTATGGCTTTCTATTTCTGTGAGGTCACCTATGGCTCATTTTCAAATGAAAACGTTAAAGGTTGATATTATCGACTCTTGGCTATGTGATGTATGAAAGAATTTTGATTATTGGAGTTTGTTGCAGTCACGTCTCTATTACTGTGTTGTTTTACAAGGGTTTAATACCCGTGGCTAAATCCTGTAAGGATTAGTAAATTTGATGTTTTTCCTTGAATAGGGTTTGCAATGTTTACACACTGTATTAAATAAATAATAAGGATTTCGTACCATCTATGTCATGGAATAGATGTCTTAAAAAGAAAATGGTCATTCTCTGTTTTAAGTAATATTTGATAAAGATTGAAATACATAATACAATATTTGGGGTGTGATTGAAAACAGACTGTTGAGAACAGATCAAATCTATGTTTGAGGATCTGAGTTCATGCTGAAATTGATTCCATATACTACTGTCTATAATAATAGATAGATTCGGTCTGGAATGCAAATAACTAAATTTGATACTACCGAAAGGACAATTGTCTTTTAACAGTGTAATTGTAGAGTTTAAAAGAAAGGATAATTGTAACAGAAAACAGAGCTTTAGATAACAGAATATGGAATGAAATAAAACCCTAATTTAAATCTATGACTGTCAGAATAGAATGTAATGTAATGCTTGTTGATGCTATTAAATTTGCAGCTGTTATGATTTCCTAGAAAACTGTGTAACAGAAAGATAATTTCAATACTTGGATATGAAAATTGTTTGTTTTCATGATGTATATACTTGTTAGCAGTAAAGGATAACAATACTGTATACTTAGGAAATAAATGTTTTTGCAGCTGTTATTTCCATACAGACTTGGTGAAAGAAATACAGTGGGTGAACTTTAAAACACTTAACTAATGAAAAGAATGATAAAAGAAAAACATAGAATTATATTATTTAATACAGAATATTAATGGTAGGAAAAACTAATGAAATACTACAGGGTTGATCTTCACATTCATCTGGCAATCTGCCTATCATTTTATCTACCTTAATCTCTTCTCTGTACTAGAGTACGATGCAGATACATTAGCATGGGGAAAAATGCAGAGAAATATTTTATTCAATTCATCTTACATAATCATTACTATACAGAATCCTAATTAGGTCAGAAACTTAAAATAAATGCATTTGTTTAATAATATCCTTGAAAACAGTGAATCAATAATTGCAGATAGAAGCTTTAACTACTTAGAATTAGAAAAGACAAATTGAACCTGTAAATGATGATAGGGTCGACCAACACCCAAGGAGGCCTGTTCCTCCCAACCTTTTCCAGAAGAACCAACCAAAACTACTTGCTTCCTTTGGACCCCCAAGCTTGCTTACTGAACCACTAAGTAGATGGAATCTGTGTAGAAGCAAGGCACACAGTAATATAACTTCTGCACTCAAATATGCCTTATGCACTCAGCAAGATAACTTTTGCACTCAAATATGCCTTCTGCACTCAGCAATATAACTTCTGCACTCAAATATGCCTATGCACTCAGCAATATAACTTCTGCACTCAGCAGTATAATAGGCAGACTTACACCATGATCAAAAACTCAGCATATCCCCTCATCGAGTCTCTTGGGTGCAAGCACAGCAGAATCCCAAGGTAAATTTCCTCATCACGAAAAGTGATGAACCTCAATTCATAATTCGATGGTTCTTATATAGACTACCTAGGTCTTTAGTGGTCAGTTTTGAATAAATGAGCCTCAAGCTCTAGTCCCACCTTCCAGGGCACTATGACCACATTTCAAGGGAGTTGTCTCATACCAACAGCTAGTTAGTTACATCATGATGCTGCCATTTGTCCATTGCCTTCTACCCCAGATTCCATTCCACCTAGTGGGTTAGTAACCACTCCTTCAACAATCCCCTTAGGTGTTTGTCCCCTATTTTATTTATTAAATAATAAAATATTGTGCAATTACAATCATCCTTTTCCAACATAAAACTTTACAATAAAAGTTAACATAATGTTTTCAACATAAAATGTTTCTTCAGCAAAAAGGGTATGTTACAATTCACCAAGTAAGATTAACAATGTGGAGCAACTTGTTATTATTAAAGATTCTTGATTTTAGGCCTTGAATGAGGCCTTGCTTGAGAGAAGCTTCTCTGAAATAAGGTGTCATCCAAGTTAAAATTAATTTTCTAATTACTCCAAGTTAGTTGAACAACAATATTTGCTCATTAATCCATGATTTAAGAAAATGACATAAGCATTAAGAGCATGTGCATTTAAGAAATTCAAGTAAATCTTTACACAAATGATAATTTCCAGAAATACTTGGGAATGATTATGTGAAATTGTCATTAGAATTTTAACCATAAACCAAGACAAATTCCAGAACTAAGAAGTTCAATGTTCAGCCAATATATCCAAATATATATGCAATGTCAAATCAACATTGACCAAACTTAGAACTTTAGTTTATCTTTCTGTTCATGGATCATTCAAAAGGACAAAAGAACTCGAAAACAACTCCAACACTTAAAAACTTCACTTTAGTCAACAATTTAATGTATTTTGGAGGATAGAATTAATCATTAACCAGAGTGTAATTTCGAGAAATATCAGATTGTTGTCCTAGTGCATTTCCAACCACATAAACAACAAGAAAACTCAAGAATTTTCAGATTTTAACCCAAAAAATTTATGCAGAAACTTTTTAGCCCAAAAATCTGAAAAATTATGCTAGAAATGGCCCTAAATAATCTTTCAAAATTATTCGTTATTGCTGTTATATTTTCCAGAAATCAAAATCAGCAAGTTTTGGCCAAGAAATACTACTGAAAATGGTGGAAATATTCTGATTTAGTGCCCAAACATTTCCAGCAACCTAATCTAGCATAAAACCCTGAAAATAGATATGCAAAGATGTACTTTTATGGCTGATTTTTCAATAAATAAAATGCAGAAAATTAAATTAAGAACAGAAAATAAAAATAAGTTAATCTAACCCAAAGAAATGTGTTGAAGCTATCTGTTAAGTGGTACCGATACCAGTACCAACGCACCTTCAGATGTGCCCCAGGGAGAGAGGGTCATGTTTTTTTCTTGACCAAGAGGGGTGTTATCCAGCATTTTCTGAGTGGAGGTTATGGCCAGATCCTTTGGTCCCTCTCCTGGGAGTACTATGGCTTAGTGGCATTGTTGACTACCTCATGAAGGGCTTGAAGCCCTGAGGTTGGTGTTCCGGGGCTTCTAGTGGTGGGTCACCAGATCACATGACCCCCCCCCCCCCCGTCCCCCTCCTCCACTCTCGGTCCTCCAATTCAGCAACACCCTCTCTCCTTGGTTGTCTTTGATGATGACGTCATCCTTCTTCCAGGCCTACATTGCTTGATTAGGGGGGGCGTCGAGGGATTTTCACTACTATTGGGGTTAGATGGGGCATGACGTCCCCTCCCTGCCTACTCCAACCTTAAGTTTGGAGTATTTTGCTCATTTTCAGTCATTGTAGTCACTTTTGGGTGAACTTTGGGGAAAATGCCCCAAGTTACCCACAGATTTGATTATTTTATATTATTTATGTTGTAATTTTAAGTTGACATGTTTTAATTTTAAATTGATATTTTAAAGCATGTAGGCTTGGTTATTTTGTAAAAAGTGAGTGTGAGATCATATAAATACAATCTCTTCACTTCATTTTTACACACAACTTATGGGATAAAATTCATTATGCTACTATTTTACCCTAGCAAGACCTTATGAAGTGATGTGCACCTCTTGGAGGGATGATTCTTCTTGCTCTTGGATGAAGTTGGATGATTTTTTTGTCTTGCTAATGCTTTGTGGATGCTCGAATGATGGTTGGAATAACTCATGCTCAAGTCTTTTACATTTTTAAGGTTTGTTTGATGAATGGTAGGTCAATTTTGCATTTTGAATGATTGAATGGGAGCCCTAGGGCTACATTCTCTTTGAATAAGGCTTTTGCCTGCTATTCTATCCTCGTCGCATATTAAAAACGCTCCCAAGAGGAGGTTTTTACAAAGTTTGGTCTTGGAGCTCCAACTTTGCACTAGTTTAGACTTTTGAAACCAACCATAGAGGTTGTTTCAAGTAGCCCTAACCTAGTTGCAAGGAGAATTACCTCCAAGAGGAAGGCTTGTCACCTTCCTCTAAAGCTAGGGTTTGGGGTAACATCCATTAAAACTCTAAGTTTGTCCATTTTCTCTACATTAAACCCTAGTTTGAAGTTTTGTAAATATTATTGCTAAGTTAAACTTGCATTTTCATGGTAGAATTAGGATTAGAATTAGGTCTGCAATTTTATAAAAAAAACCCTAAAAATCAAAAAAAAAAAAAATCTTCATTTTTTGGCCTTCATAAAATTACGGCCCTAAAATCTCACCCCTAAATTCTCGGGACTCCAAAATTTCGGCCCTAAATTCTCACTGCCCTAAAATCTCAGCGCTAAATTCTCACGGCCTTAAATTCTCACGAACCCAAAATTTTAGCCCTAAATTTTCGTGGCTCTAAAATCTCGGCCCTAAATTCTCATGACCCCAAAATTTTGACCGTAAATCCTCACGGCCCTAAAATTTCGAGCATAAAATCTTCGACCTATTTTTTTTAACCCTAAAATGACCTGCAATACTGCCAAAACTACTATACAAGCACCAGCCTAACTCCCTAACTCTCTCTATTACTTTGTGTTTGACTCCATTAGAAGCACTAATCTATCCTTTAAGGTGCTTGGAAGGAATTCCGCATCTACTTGGTAGGTACATTAAAGGGCTCTCCCCTTGGGACAACATTGAATTCCGAAGAAGTTAGGAGATTAGACAAAGGTGACAGCAGTCCAAATTTCTTATGTAATTGCCTTTCACTTGCAAGCCTAGCCTGCTAGTTTGAACAATAACACTATCTAAAAATTCATAGAAAAAAAATGAATATTAAAAAATTAAAAATTAAATTAAATATACCCTAGAAACTACTCTAAACTACTCTAGAAAGCAAAATAAAATATTTTTTGGAATAAGATCTACCCTAAGAGAGTAAAAAAATGAGATATTTGATGGTTTTTTTCGGTTCAAGAATTTAGAGAAAAGACTAGTGCCTTCAAACTCTTGGGCTATGAGGTCTTGGGATCAAATCCTCCAAGAGGCCTTGTATGTAAGTGCTTGGCTGAAATCCCTACATAACACGAGAATTCCTATCCCAGACTACTGAAACTCCATGCAAATCTTCACCAAGAAAGGGTGGCCACTATAACACACACCTTCAAACTATGCCCTAGCTTGTACCCTAGCTTATACCACTCAATTTGCAACCCCTATAAAGGTAGTCAAACCACAAAATAACAAAGTCATTCCTTTGGAGTAAACTTACTCTTTCAATGAACTAGAAGCATAAACCTTACAATGATAAAAATAGCATGTTACGTCAACAAGAAGATCACCAAGTTCTGCCAACCATAGAAGAAGATCAAGAGACAACCTTTGGATGCAAAATGATAGTATTTCTCTCCAATGCCCAACAACAACGAGAATTAAAGGTGAGCTCTCTTGTATAGGAGAGAGGCTCAACCTTCTCTACAATAAAATAATAATAAAGTGTCCAAAATCCTAGATCCAACCTAGGGATCCTCCACAAATGAGAAAAATACATTAAATAATCCTCAAGGAGAGAGGGTGTCTCCATGAAATCATGGTCAAAGTGTGATGAACGGTCCAAAGAAAGGACGCTCCAACAAGTAGGGTCAAATCTCTCACACGTGCAACATAAAAAAGTGAAAAGTGGCACATTCTCACCAAACAAGGGTCCAAGTGTGCAACGACCTCAAAAGTGATTATGCTAGCCTCTATGAGGGTGGTAAGTGAGGGACGGGGCCATCCCAAGGCTAAAACCCTAGGGCGCACCCTCCTCTAAATGCTCTAATGTCTCATCCACATGTGCAAGGAAGGGAGACAGCTCCATCATGTAGGCTCAAACGATCCTCTAGGTGCCTCCACGTGTCCTCTTAATGGTCCAAAAATGAAGAATGTGCACACGTGTGGGAGGAAGCGTCTGGGAGTCTCCCGACCCTCCCACATGTCACATACATAGCAAATATCATCCCTAAGAAGGTGGCGTCCCCTTTTGATGTGCTAGGAGGCATAACATGAGATCATCTCAAGTGTAGCACTTCATTCAAATGTGCCTAATAATCACCAAAGATATCAATCAAGTCATAGCATGTGTGTAAATAAGATCTTTCTAGTGTAATAAAGTTAACCATCATCGAAACTTAGGCAAATGTTTATCTAATATGACAATAATACACAAGATATATAAGTTACAAACATACTTTATCTAATAACTCAATGAAAATCATTTTACCCATCTAAGTCTAACATTAGTGTAACCCTTAAAACCCTTTTTACATGTGTTAATCCTAAGCCAAAATGCATAGCTTAGCTTACCTTCGTCAAGTGAGGATGTATTAAGTGAAGTACATACATAGGGGAGAAAGGGGGTCTTTGTGAAATAATCATACTAGTAACATAAGGGTATTGGTTTACGCTTCACTTTCAAGATTTAGGACTTTTTTGCTTCTTCCACAATGTGTGCCTAAGGAAGTGTTGTCTGGGTCATCCATCCTCGTGCCTTCATATTGTGATCCCTTTATTTTCATTTTTTTCTTTGATATTTCGTTTACTTACATTTCATTTAGCCCTTTCATTAGATTAATCCCTTTTTCTTTAGATATGACTTTAGACAACATGGGACAAGGGCACCTAGCTTTTGCGATGGGGAGTATCTGCCATGAATTTTTCCGTTTGCATTTTTTGCATTTAATTCAACAGAAAATCCTATATTTTGGAGTGCACGACTCTTTCATCTTTATTTGAGGCATTCATACATTGGAGTAGTAATGAGACCATGTATTATTACCAAAGATAGATCATTCACGAGGGGAAATGTGGAGGGGGTGGGTGAATTGGCTAGCGAAATGAAAAATGGCTAGGTAAAATATGATGAGATGGATGAAAATCACTCAACTTAGTTTACCAAAGTATAAATCAACCTCGTACTAACACACTTATTAAACGAGAAGAATAACACTAAAGTTAGACTAAGAGACAAGCAATTGTTTAAGTATATGAGACATCATAAAGCATACATGTAACATCTCATGCTAACATATGTCACATCAAAAAACATGCTAAGAGTAAATGAAGGTTAAAAAATATCACATCACTAGAGGATCAAGCATTGTCTCCAACTGGGCACATCAAGGCACATCGACCATCTAACAAGGCTAGAGGACCTCCGACTGATAATTAATGGTGGGACCACAAATCTCACATCAAAATCTCTAATCAAAGTCACCCCTGTTGAAAACGGGGAAACACTATGAACTCAAATCTATAATTTCCGATGGCTTTTCTACAACTACAAGCCAATGTCAACAACATTCTTACTTTTTTTCCAAAACTATAGTAACAAGCTCTAAACTTCACTTTTGTTCCCAACATCGTTACCATCGCCTCCTCAACCTTTAGAAACATAATGGTCAATCTGATACCATGTTAGAATTTTTGGTTTCAACAGAAAAGGTTTAAGACATTATCAAAAATCATTGTTCTAATTGCCTTTCACTCTAATACCATATTAAAACTACTACTTTTCTTATTAAAAGTTTTAAAACTAACATTTTAGAATTTACAATTTCAACAAAACAAGTCTAGTACAATGTCAGAATCACTATTTTGGTCATGTTTCACTATGATACATATTAAGACTACTACTTTTATGCTTTGATCACATGAGTACATCATTGTAGAGAAACAATCACATGTAATCAAGCATGAGAGACCAAGCAAGTTGCAGAATAACCTACAATGTTATTACTGAACCGAAATAACTGTACGATATCAACAAAGTACAACATAAAACTATTATGATTTGCAGCACCAAGGGCCCTTGCATGTTTTATAGTTCATTGGCCCCCACATAGACTATACGATTCATGGGCCCCTACACAAACTATATGACTCACAAGCCCCTGCACAAATTGTACAATTCATGGGATCTTTCAAGTCTCTCACAAGATCCCTTTGAGAAACTAATATTTTTCTATCTGGATCATCTACCATGCATGGAATTACAAGTACTTATACTTAAGATCTAGGGTTTACAGTTTAACTCATTCTACTTCATCTCCAATTCAAATCCACAATTCTATTGTGTAGTTGATTGTGATTATCGGTGCCACAATTTGCATCCAAAATTGACAACCATGTTCTATATGTTCATGGATCAATTATGACTTTAGTCTTAAGACAGTTCCAACCTTCACTCCTTTCAATCGATGATTTGCAATTTTCCACAAGGAAGCATCCCCCAGGGACAAGGGCACGCTCCCCTCATTTCCCACGCCCCAGGGACTTGGGGACTCCTTGGAAAATGTTTCCCCACGTCCCCTTTTTCCAGAAACTCAAGGAAACGCACAAGGAACGTCCCGGAGAGGTGGGGGGCATTTAGGTGCCCCCCATGAAAAGGGGGATGCCCAGACGCCCCCACGCGATTTTCAAATTTTTTTTCATAACTTAAAAAACAAAACAAAAAATCATTAAACTAATAAACATAAAAGCTACCACACCCAACCCCTCTCTTAAAAGCCCAACCCATCCCTTATTCTCACATTTGAAACATTTATCTTATGCAAACAAATTTCCTTGGAGAGAAGCGACCGACAGCAAAGAAGAGAGGACCGATTTGCCAAGGGGAAGGAGTGATTTGCCAAAGGAAGAGCGATTTCATTGCTTGAAGGTTGTAGGGGGGCTTGAAGGCTGGGGCAAAAGGTTTGAACGCTGGAGCATGGTTTGGTTGGTGTGCAATTGGTCACTCATGAGAGTTACTCTAACTCAGATAGTGACACTCCCATTGATGGTCTTGATGGCTTCACGAAGCAAATGCACGAGGAGGATCAATCCATGGAACTATCTCCTTGATGCTTTCAACTTGCTTTTCGCTACTTTTATTTTCAATGCCCATTGTCCATTGTTAGTTTTTAGTTTAACTTTTGACTCTAAAAGTAGATATTGTCATTGATGACCTCAGACTGAGTCTTTCACTCGTCACTCTTTTGACTTTTAAATTTGAAGGTGTTTAAGACAAGTTTATGTGACACGTCTATGATTCAGTTTTATGATTTTAATATTTTAAATTTTCATTTATTGTTTATGACTATGATTCAAAGTTATAATGGAAGATGTGCATCTATTATAAATTTAGAATTTATCAATGTGAAATTCAAATACTCAAATGATAAATGATTCATGAATCAAGGATGAATTGACAACCGTGTTTACAACGATGAATTTACTATTTACTTTTAAGTTTTGGTATGTAAATGGTAATGAGATGAGGAATTTATATGTTAATATCTGTGTTGCATGGGCACCCGTACCGGGGGGTCGGGTACACGAACCCGTACCGAGTACGTTTATTGGGTACTTGTGTACTTTAATGGTACGTACCCAGCCGTAGCCAAATCCAACTTCATATATCGAGTACTTCATTTATGAAAACAGGTTAGTTGCATGGATTTCGGTATGCCGTACCGCATATTTGGGTATGCAGGAGGTACGTCCGTTGGGAAATTTACCTTAGCTTATCGGTCGAGAGGGGTCAATTTGCAATGTTTGAAGTTTAAAATTTTAAAAATTAAAAATTAAAACACTGAAACACATGTTATGTGGACACTTACCCCTTACCTAAACCTGCGCGGCACTCCATTTCTCACTACTAGTGCTCCGTGCTCACTACTCCAACAATGCCTATATAGAGAGCTCGCAGACAGAGGACCTTAGTGATGCTGATGACATTGATCCTGAGGATGTTGATGGCATGGCCTGAGGAAGCCAAATCAGCTATCTTGTTCATTGTTCAATGTTTATTGTTTTGAACTTTCTTTTTCATGTCTGGAAATGCCATTCAGTCTTCCAGTCTTCCACTTGATATCTACTATGAGTCTATGTCATATGATTTATCAAATTTATTATTTTATGTTTCAAATTTTCAATGTGAATGTTCATATGAATCATTGAAGTGGCATCCTCGTCCCCGTCCCCGTCCCCGTACCCATGTTTCCTGGCAGCTTAGTTTAATATGTTGGGATTTATATAAATTATATATTTTTAATAATTTTAAAGACCTCGACGTCCCCCCATCCCCTAAATTTTCCTAAAATTTAGGGGGTGGTCTCCACACATTCCCAATGTGAGTTTCCACGCTCCCGTGTCCCAAAACTCGGTGGAACACTGATTATTTGTCTTTCTTAGGCCACTTTGAATCTACCACTTTCAACTTGCCATAGCTATGCCAAGACCTTGACTATCCCCCCTAGTGGACTCTTTTGGTCCAATGATATACATAATAACTACACACCAAGGAGAAATATTTTGTGCAAGAAAAGCTCCCAAGAATAGTACGCCACAGTGTAATCTTCTTGGTTATAGCCTTAAAAATTATAATAAAATGTAATCACAAATTCTTCACCAGTGGTTATTTATGGTTAGCCATCTTTGTCCCATTCTCATTTAGTCATTTACTACTAGTCAAATGTTTGACCCATTGAGGCTTAATGTGGCAAATTGAATCTTCTTAAAATCTTCAATATAACATAATTTGAATAGATAGCACAAGTTACCTATACAAGGTTCAGTTTCATATAGTTACTAACCCCATGAAACTTAGGGATGGGAATTCTATCAAGTAACCCTTAATTGATGCAATTACCTTTTTCGTTCACTAAGTTGTCTTGATTCCCATGATTACCCCCTCTTTTGTTAACGTTCACTACAAAAGTGCTTCAGCCCAGGTTATGACAACCAGCTTCTCGTATTCAGTCTCGGGGTCTCGGACAACCTTCTCCACCATTATTTTCAACTATGTGTTCCTTTCCTTCAATTCCCACAATCAATGAACATAGGGCCTGGCCCATTTCAGTGATGGTTTCTCCTATCCCCACCAAGGGTTTTCTTATTACTTTCCTTGTTAATAATCCAATAGAAAATTTATCAATTATTATCCCCATGGGTGCTTGAAGTGAAAGCAACGTTAGTGTGCACTCACAAGGCAAAGGTTTTGGCTCTATTAACATTGTTTTGTTAATAGAGTGAGCACGCTTCCCAAGATAGTGAGACAGCATTTAATGCTGTATGTACAACATTTTTCTGGAGGTTGTACTATTGGTTTATGCACAGAAATTGATGAGATGTACAGCTAAAGATTGGCACACAAATCGAGGCACATTAATGCTACTGGGTTAGAGTTTTTGTGCACTGATTTTGAGGCTGATTCTGTACACAGAACTCGTGGTTGTTTATCAGAATGAGGGTTGTCCTGTTGACTGTATAGAGAATGTACAAACTGTTAAGATGAGTTTGGCACATTTTTCAAGGTGCTGAAACAGTGTATTAAATGTTGTTAAGGTACTGTTGTCCTGTATCTTTTATTTTACTCTCATCTCAATAAAATCTCTTGCAACTGGTTTTCCCCGGAGGTAGGGTTTTTCCAAGGTCTTAAGTTTGACCAAATATGCTGAGTCAAATGCATTTTTCCAAACTGTTGTTTTGAATTTCCTATGTATTAATTTCACTTACAGCCTACTGATATTTGTTACCATGTTAAAATCAGGCTGTAACAGCCATCTCAACCACTCAACAACCTCTAGATTTCAGACATAGGCTACCATTAATTAAATGACAGAACATACATTTAAATAATGCATAACAAGCTGAAACACACTAGTTGAGATAATGAAGCAGCAGAAAAGATAAAAATAACATCAATCTGAAATTGTAATGCACAATGAGATTTGGTCAAAACAGACCCTCGAAAAACCCCCACTAGGGAAAACCAGTCCAAGAGAAAATTTCATTAAGCATTTCCAGGCATAAAAAACAGAGTTACAGCAGCATTTAATGCAGATTTTAATGACTAAACAGCACCTCGAAATTCATGCTCAACAGTACCTTGAAATCCGTCCCACACAGCACCTCGAAATTTGTGCCACCGTACGACTGTACGGACATACAGACTATGCAGAATTATTTTTTTCTCGAACTGTGTGCAACCCCTCGAAATTTGTGCCCAACAGTTTTTCGAAAAACGTGTCAGCTGAGAAGTACAGCCCAGCTATTTGGCCCAACAAGAAAAAAAAGCAGATGAGCTGCCTTGGGATTCGAGCCACTTCCAGGAAAAAAATTCCTCTCCTAGGAATTCGAGCCACTAGAGAAATGCTCTCTCTTAAACAACTCAAAATGCCAAAAGCTTAATCTCTTAAAAACTGTGTCTTTGCACATTGCCCTAGGCTTGCTCTTATAACATGAAAGTGACTTTTCACCTTTCCAATCCCTAAATCCAACGGTCAAGATCTAATCTTGTCTTGACAAGATCAAGGGATGAAAATCATTCCCTCCAAAATAATTCACTTATAATTTTTTAATAAAGTATTTTCACTTTATGAAATATGTGCACTTTTACTTCATAAAGTCACTTTATAAAAATCACTTTATAATGGACTTGGAACATAATCACTTTATTATGTTCCAAGTCCATTATAAAGTGATTTTTATAAAGTGACTTTATGAAGTAAAAGTGCACATATTTCATAAAGTGAAAATACTTTATTAAAAAATTATAAGTGACTTATTTTGGAGGGAATGATTTTCATCCCTTGATCTTGTCAAGACAAGATTAGATCTTGACCGTTGGATTTAGGGATTGGAAAGGTGAAAAGTCACTTTCATGTTATAAGAGCAAGCCTAGGGCAATGTGCAAAGACACAGTTTTCAACAGAGCTTTTTCAAGAGATTAAGCATTTGGCATTTTGAGTTGTTTGAGAGAGAGAGAGCATTTCTCTAGTGGCTCGAATTCCTAGGAGAGGAATTTTTTCTGGAGGTGGCTCGAATCCCAAGGCAGCTCAGCTGCATTTTTTCTTGATGGGCCAAACAACTGGCACGTACTTCTCAGCTAGCACGTTTTTCAAAAAACCATTGGGCACAAATTTCAAGGGGTTGCACATAGTTCGAGATTTATTTTTTCTGCACAGTCCGTACATTTGTACGGTGGCACAGATTTCGAGGTGCTGCGTGGGATGGATTTCGAGGTACTGTTGAGCACGAATTTCGAGGTGTTGTTCAGTCATTAAATGCTGCTATAACTCTGTTTTTTATGCCTAGAAATGGGGGTTTTTCCAAGGTTTATTTTGACCAAATCTCACTGTGCATTACAATTTCATATTGCTGTTATTTTTATCTATTCCGCTGCTTCATTATCTCAGCTAGTGTGTTTCATCTTGTTATGCATTATTTAAATGTATGTTCTGTCATTTAATTAATGGTAGCCTAAGTCTGAAATCTAGAGGTTGCTGAGTGGTTGAGATGGCTATTACAGCCTGATTTTTTAACATGGTAACAAATATCAGCAAGCTGTAAGTGAAATTAATACACAGGAAATTCAAAATAGCAATCTAGAAAAATGCATTTGACTTGGCATATTTGGTCAAACTTAGACCCTGGAAAAACCCCACCTCCGGGGAAAACCAGTTGCAAGAGATTTTATTGAGATGAGAGTAAAATAAAAGATACAGGACAGTAGTACCTTACAACATTTAATACATAGTTTCAGCGCCTTGAAAAATGTGCCAAACTCATCTTAACAATCTGTACATTCTTTGTACAGTCAACAGGACAACCCTCTCACTCTGATAAACAACCTCGATTTCTGTGTACAGAATTAGCCTCAAAATCAGTGCATAGAAACTCTAACCCATCAGCATTAATGTGCCTCGATTTGTGTGCCAATCTTCAGTTGTACATCTCATCGATTTCTGTGCATAAACCAATAGTACGACCTCCAGAAAAATGTTGTACATACAGCATTAAATGTTGTCTCACTGTCTTGGGAAGCATGCTCACTCCATCTATGAGGGAAGTGCGCCTCTCATCTTTTGTCCAAACTTCTACAGCAGCAACTATCATTGCCTGGGAGTGCGTGCCCACTTTGCAGCCTTCTCCTTGGATAGCGTGCCCCCCTTTCAGCTCAATATTTCTGCTCTCTCTTGCAAGGAAACTTGTGCCCCTCACCAAAAACTCTCTTCTTGGATGTGTACAAATGAAGTCTCAAACTCATCTTTTATTTCTCATTAGGGTAACTCCCATGACTTTTCGAATTCCATGGCTTAGATTAAATCTTGACCTCAAGATCCATAGCTGGGATCTAATCTCAAGTTCACTTAAATTCTTTAAGTGAACTATATACTAAATCTTTTCTTTTCGAAAAGTCACTTTTCCCTAAATATTATAAAAGTTCACTTTATAACTTAAAGTCACTTTATAATTAAAAAGTACATCTCACTTTTAAATTAAAAGTCACATCATAAAATAACTTTAATAAAAGCTCATAAAGTCATTTCATGAATATTTAATGAGACTTCATAGTTCTTGGACCCCTGCACCCAGGCACCTGATGCAGGAGTGCCTCCAAGCTACAAAATGCTAACACTCCCTCTTAGCGAGGGAGGTACTACTGGCATCAACTCCACCTAAAAAGAATACAAAGGCATCTTCACCTCACCTACAGGAGTACCTTTGCACTATCAAGTAAAGCATGCAATTGATTCAACATGCAATGCCCCTCTACCCAATGGCCCTGCATACAAACGCTCTCTTTTAGAGAATGAGAAGATCAAACACCGAATTCCATATGTAATACAAAAGGGCCACATCCAAACAAGCTCCTCACCCAATAAGAGCCCAATTGTGTTGGTTCAAAGAAAGATGGGACATAGCCGCTCAAAGTTTTAAACAAAATCACAATCAAAAATCGATACCACAGGTTCATGTTGGTGCTCTCTCATATTGCTTAGCCCCTGAGCTAGGTGACCAAGGTTGGAGCCAAGTCCAAGGTTGTTTTCCCATTGCATCATCACAAGAAGAGTCTTCCCATGCTCAGAAGGAGGTAAACAAGGCAACCAAATTTGTTGAACGGATTCAACCATAAGTGTAGGATATTTTGCAGAAAACCGATGCCAAGTACAAGAAGCACCATGATTGGCATTGAGTTCCACACTAGTACAAGGTCAATGATAAATTGTTGTTGCACTTGCAGGAGTGACTTACAAGCCCTTGCAAAAAACTCTAACCATTTTGCTACGGGTCGTAGACCATTACCAATGTACTGAAAGAGAATGCTTTTGAACTTCACCTACCACCTTACCTTGGCTTACACCTTGTTTTTAATATTTAGTTGCTTTAGCCATACTTCCCACCTTGTTGGACACATCATAGGTGGCAAAGCAATTGGATACCACAGAGTTCAACCTCAATTGCATCAAACAAACTATAAGGAACATGATCTTGGACTCTAGGATGGAAAGCACCGGCCAGATAAGATAAGATCAGATAACTTTATTAATGTCCAACAAACAACCACAAGAGTAGGTCAATGGATCTAGATGATACATCCAGTATGAATACAATGAGGGAGTGCAAATGCAGCTCCTAAAAATTGTCGAAACTAAGATGAAATAAGATAAAATAAAGATACAAGTAGTAGTAAGGCCTCATAGTTGTGTTTAAAACCGCCTCAAGGGTACGTGATGCAAAATACAAATGAGTTTGTCTGAGGATGGGCAACTCAAACCACTCAAAAACCTGTCAAGAGAGTGGGACAGAACGCGAGAGAGAGTTGTAGATGTATCCAGTGATATCAAGATCTCCTAGGCCTAATGGTCGAGGGCAAGGGGGCAAGCGAGGCACCTACTCGCTATCGTTGTTGGGGCTCTCCAAAACCATCGGGATGTTCGATTGTATGACCCTAGGGGTATTGTAGGAGCGAGGGATACTCCTAACATTAGAGGTCGAGGGAAAGAAACTCTGGATGTCCCGTTGGTTACCCTGCTAGTCCTGAGAGGAAGTCCGGCGAGAGAGGAGCGCCCTGCTCTGGATCCGTCTGGGCCTGCTCTCTCTGGCGCTCTGATAATGAGTTAACTAGTGTATAGTTCAGAAACTCCAAACCAATCTCGATAAAATCAATCAGTCTCCCAGAGGGGGAGGTTGAGGGGAGGCTCGCTATCTCACCGTTCTACTGTCAAAGGTACTCTGTGACTTTGCTCGTTGTTTATTGCTCCAATCTGACAGATCAACCCTAAAATAAGAGGTTATCATCCTGGTCTTTCCAAGGAGGGGAGGAGTGTGTAGGAGCTGGGACCTGTGGTTGAACATTTCCCTGACGAAGAGGGAAGGCATCTTTGATCCTGGTATCGAAAAAAGGTAGAGAGGGATCCCCCTGAGTCCCTATAGAGACAGTGGTATTATCCTTTCATCTCATGGTATAAAGGGCACCTAAAGATGAGGTGCATCTCTATCTCCAGCTCCTATAAGTGGCACACTTGGCAAATCCTATCAGATCGAGATAAATGGTGATTCCTCTCCACTCGGAGTCGATGAGAGCCAACCCGAAGTTGTCCCAAGGGAATCCTAAGTGAATCCATCCAGTGTCTGCGTGTGTATGGGGGGCGAACGATAAGGGCATCATGTAGCTCTAGGAAGTGCTCCAAGTAGAAGGACATCTTTGTACCAAAGCTCGTCGAAGGTGAAGTCCCAAGTAACTTGAATGTACAATTTGTAGATATCCTCTTTGATGGACTGGTTTAGTACCTGTCTAGGCGGCAAGAGATGGTTCGGTGCATTTGGGGAGAATCTAAACGGTGGAAGGTGCTCGAGAGATGGTCATCGACTGGAGAAGCCAAGATGCCTCTGAGAACCAACCACGTAAATGGCCTATGGGGTGATTTGAAGCGAGAGCCTCCGAGGAGAAAAGTGCAAGGTAGGGGTATCTATCTCTCCCTGTGGTAGAGTCTCTGAAAGATCTGACTTTGTGGAGGAACGAGACCAAACGAAAGATGACCTCAAGGTGGAAGGGATGGACGTCGAACTCTACCTGAATAATGGGTTGCGGAACAGTATGCTTGCATCGAATGATGCACTTGAGAAGTAGGGTCTGAACTCTCTCTGTCTGAGCCCAGTCTATCTGTACTAGTGTTATCGGAACCGGACCGAAACCGGAAAAACCGGCCGATCCGACCGGTTTAGAGAGGTCATCGGTCCAGTCAGGGCCCAAAACCGGTTGAACCGGATTTTTGTCCGAACCGGGTACTGAACCGACCGGAACCAGCCGAAACCAGTCAAAACCGGCCCGAACAGGCCAGTTCGTACAGTATCGTACGGTCGCGGACAGTGAACCCACGAAACTGAATTTAAAAAAAAAAACACAAAAAGAAGTTTTCTATACTTCTATGATCAGTTTATTGTTATTCATTAGTACTATGGTTGCCATTTCGAGCCTCTTTGTTGATGTACTTTTGGTTCAGAACCTCAGAGATGTATCGCACTAGGTGTTGTTTTGGTTATTTGCACCCATACTTGCTATATATATGAGAAACTTTGCATGTTTGTGTATTAATGGTTTGGATTCATATGTATGCACATGAATATATATATGTTTTTTACAAAATATGAATATTTTATGTTTTTTTAGTCGACCGGTTTTTTTCCCGGTCTTTTTTCCGGTTCCGGTCCGGTTCACATTTTGGGTTTCGCCGATTCGATGACCGGTCCAGTTCCGATAACATTGATCTGTACCAAGCTCGATCCTCAAATCTCAGAAGCCTAGAGAACTAGGGTCTAATAATCGCCTCCATGACATAGAGTTTGGACGAGATGTCCTGAAACTTGTTCTAGAAGCATTGCTTCTCGATGAGTGCTAAGGAGTTGTATCCTTTGTTGAGTCGAGGTTGGAGGGCCTATCACATGCCAAAACACGGCCCCGTGAACTATACTCCTAGGTAAATGTAAGATGTCGTGATCTCGACCTCTTCCCCCCGGAAGTAAAAATGCAAACCTGTAAGAGAGATCTTCGATGCATTGAAGACCATAACCTTGGTTTTACTTAGGTTGATCGTCAGTTGTCAAAGGTCACAAAAGCTAGCCAAGGTGTCAATCTGTCTTTGTAGGCCCTCAAGAGTAGAAGCCAACAACACCAAGTCATCTGCAAAAAGAAAAAAGGAGATCAATACCTAATGTAGAAGGTAACCATCACCCTCTTGGATGTGCTCATGGAGGAAAGACTCTAGCTCGTCAATGTATATCCCGAAGAGGGTCGGCAAGAGGGGGCACCCCTGCTTTACCCCAATGGTACTCTGGATGAAGTCAAAAAGGCCATGTGCCATCCTGATACGTCCCATAACTGACTCGTACAATCGCATGATGGCTACCAGGAGAGTCTCAGATATGACAATGTCACGGAGTCTCTGGAATAATGCCTCCCTCAGCACTGTGTCAAACGCTTTCCAAAAGTCTACAAAGCAACTATAAACTTTCGAAGAGCGATGTCGAACCTCCTCAGTAATGGCTCCGAGTGTGAAGATGTGATCAATTGCCTGGTAGTCCGGGCAAAAACCTGCTTGTCCTCCAGCCCTGAGATGTCGTCTCTCTAGCTCCTTAGAAAGCCATTGATGTAGGACAGTGGCATAGATCTTGGAGAATGTATGGCCCACCATGATAGTCCGATAGTTGTTTGGACCCACACTACTCCTTGATTTGTGGAATGGATGAATAATGTGTCTTGTCCATGCAGGGGGGAAGCCAGAACAAACCCCGTGGTTAAATAAGTCAGCAATATAAGACTGAAGAGACTAGATGCCATGTTTCAAAAATTTGACCTGAAGACCTTCCTCGTCTGTTGCTTTGTTGGTACTCACAGCTCTAACTACTCTCCTAATGTCCCGCTCGAAGAAAAGGTGACATGAAAAGGGGGGGGAGGGGATGCGGGTTAGGGGTTGTCCAGGGATGTAGTAAAGAGAGGTTGTGTGGGAAAACATAGTTTGGGGGTCAAGGTCAGGGGGGATGGCTTGGTGTCTAGGAAAGAGGGCCTACCAGAAAGCTTTTGGGGAGTGGCGAAGGGCTCCACAAAGCTCACGTCTCCTCTGGGAGAGGAATGTTCATTTTTTATGACGAAGGAGTCTACAATAAACTTTACGGAGGCTAAGAAAGGATGGTGGGTCATGTGTAAGGGTGAAACGAAGTTGTTTATGGAGGGATTTGCATTCATTATCAAACCAGCTATTCATGAGGCAGGAGCCTGGGATGGGCTTATGGATGTGTTGACGAGTAGAATTGGGGTAAGAGTCAAGGAACATGGAGAGAGTCTCATATTTGGTTGTGGTTGTGTCTAATGACATGAAGTGGGAAATGGGGGGGAGTAATTCCTTAAAGCGGGTGGTGTAGGAATCGGCGTAGTCTCTATCAAAAATGAAGGTGGTGCAGGGGGGGTGGTGGGATCGGCTTGGGGGTGGGGGTAGGGGGGGGATGTAGAGAGGAAGGTGAGGAGGGCAAGGTATGCCAAAGGAAGGTGTGATACTAAGAAGTTTGGAATACGTGGGAGGAGATCCTGGTGGGCTATGACATAATCTACCACATTGGGCCCCCCACTATGGGGGAAGCACGTAAAGTCTCCTGAGCACAAAAAACAAGGGAGCCAATTCAAGATCAACAGACCGTAAGACTCGCCTAGCTGCAAAAGATGCCTCCCATAGCCTATGAGGGGATCATACCTGTCCTACGAACTCCTGTGAAGACCCACAGACTCCAGCTCTAACTCCTGGAGGCAGAGGACATCCTCTGTTCTGTCATGAAGGGGCACTTGTATGCATTTGGTGCGGGTGTTGAAGTCACCCAAAAGAACGACCTCCCCAAGAGTGGAGTAGTGGGAGATATCTATATAAAGATCAAGGAAGGGGTCTCCCTCGGATTCCATATGAAGCGCAAAGGGCGATGAGGCTGGAGAGAAGTAGCAGACCGCAATGTAGCTATCCCGTAAAAGGCGGCTATGCCGATGGAACCAGACCCACATAAACCTGGCATGCTCATCTGATGTCAACAAAGTTACCTGGATCTTGAGAGAGTCCCATATAAGACAAGCTACCCCCCCCCCCCGAAACCTTTGACATTGTCTGATCGTGTCTCCTGTCTGCATGACCATGCCCAGTGGTACCCATGGATCAGAGGTGGTGTCCGCATGGGACTCACATGTGTCTCAATGAGGAAAAGAAGATCGCGAGACCCAACTGCATCACAAAGTGTACCTGGTGAAGACCAAAAAGAACCATTGTAGTTCCAACGGCCAATGGATATGGTAGACCCACCCCCTAACCTATCCCCCAGTTGAATGAGAGCGTCATTTGGCCCAAGGTCAGGAATATCCTGGGGGGGCGAACCATTGATGACTGCTTTGAGGTCTCAGATAACTGCCCATTTCCCTTGCTTCCGCACTGCTGTGACCCTGTCCCTGGCTTGTTTAAGTTCTTTTTTGCTGGGTTTTGGTGAGGTCAACATCGAGGAAGATCCTCTGTGTGGGTGGGAGCGAAGTCAATCTTCTCTTAGCCCGGAGGGCTCGGAGTCGATCCTCTAGTGTCCGAAAACGGAAGAAGAGTGTGGAGTTAGGTCCCATCCACACACGCTCAAGAGTGAGGTCCTTCAAGTCCAAGGTGTCATGAAGGAAGGCGATGCCAATCTGAAGGGGGGAGTCTTGGGAGGTGGGATTCCTCGTACTCTCCGAAAGGCAACTTCTTCACCAAGACAAGTGGTTCACCAAGATTCAAATCCAATAGAAGTCTCCCCATTTGTTACAACAACTGCCCACGAGGAACAATGACCCATGTGGTCATTCGAAAGTCAACTCAACCACTATCTTGAATCTAACCATAGTTTTAAAACTCGGTCAAATCGAACTTAAACTCAACTGAGTTAACCATCAACCAAGTCGACTTGACCTTCAAACCAGATCGGGTGACCGATTCGATACCGAATCGACTGATTCGATGTCTGTCTCAATCACGTTGACTGTAAAAAATCCGCTATGTTCAGCTACTCAATAGTATTTGGTAATACTAAATGGTAATATTAAATTCTTAAAGTAAAAGTGGCATTCTCCTTATTTTTCATTTTCTATCCTTTTACTTAAATTTTAACATAACCATTAACTCTTTCGGGATGTTTGAGACTGGTTCCAACCTCATCAAACTTCATATGCAAAAAGTAGAATTTTAGATCCCATTCAAAATTCAACAGACTTAATGGTTTTCAAGATTTCGGGATTACAATGATTAGTCAACGTGCATGATCTATGATTTATGTTTCACATTCATTGTTTAAATGTCCTTGCTCATTTATTAATTTAAAATACACACACACATATATATCACATTTCCCCATTTCAAAAATTTTGAGGGGTTACATTTCCAATGCATCCATGTTTCCATGTTTTGTGCAACTTAGAATCTAACCCTAACCCTAAAGCTATAAGGTGTGTTAATTTTTCTGAGCCCAGATCCAGTTATCAGTCTCGAACAATTTACTACAATTATTAACTAAAAACACATTGAACTCCTAACTAATTACACAGCGGAAAAACACAGAAAATCATTCACACATTTGACACTTAGATTTCAACTAGGGAAACACCAAGAACATATTGATTTTTACTAACTATAAAAATCCTGGGATCCCATTTTGGGATAATGGCCCACTAAAGAAAACAATGCCAAAATGCTAAGCTTCATACCTCAAGATCAGTCCTTCTATCTTGTTGGTTGCTAACCCTTGGTTGCCCCTTGCTCCTTTCCTTTGACCCTGCCTCAACACCTACACATGTGGATGGAAATCATTTTCTACCCACTCAATGAGATCCCACTTATTAGAATTATATGGTTTTGATACCATGTAAGAAATTCTACAAGTCAAGAATCTTGAAACAGAGAAGTCCTCACTAAAAGATTGCTCACAGATTAGCATAATTGAGAAGAAAAACTGAAGCAAAAATATGTGAGACTGAACACAATTTATGTCAAATCCATAATGATTATATTCATTAATGAGAATACAATTAATAATACATCTCAAGAGAGAAAATCGAATGCACTAAAGGCAATTCGAATGACTCACAAAAGGCAGGCTTACTAAAAGCATAAAACACCCCAAGATGGCAAAATCACTTTCCAAATCAGTCTAAAGGCTCACAAATTGGAAAAATCAGTATTGGAAGCTCATGAGTGAAGAGAAAAATCAGTATTGGAAGCTCTTGAGTGAAGAGAAAGGAAAGAGATCATGGCTTTTGGAGAGAAAATCATGGAGGATGTGTTGGCCTAATAATATACAGCTTCCCAAGTCAAACTAGCTTTATCCTTATCCACTAAAAGCAGAAAAAGTAAAATAAAACTGTCTAAAGCAAGAAGGCGCACTTACTATTCCAGGATAGTCATAAAATCAGACAAAATCAGATAGAATCTTATCCAAAATCTATCCAAGTACGCTCCTATGGCTAATGATGGCAAGTGGTGGCCTAAGAAGGAAAATTGATGCGAGCTACCTAGTCTAAACCTAGGAAATTAATCAAAAATGATTAATATATTATATCCTAAGTCTATAGTGGGTTTTTAATATTCCAACGCCCCCCTGAAGCCTGACTTAGAGTGAGTAAAATCTTATTAGGGCCCAAGCAACAAGGCTTATGGTCACCCCATTACAATTATTATGCCCATGTAAACTGAGGAAACAGGGAAAACCTCATGAGAATAAAACCCTCCCTCATAAATGGACATGTACACACCAAAACTTAACTGCTCCAAACTCAAGTAGGTGTGATGCTTGATCAGATCTGGAGGTATCTACCTCTTGGGAAGAAATGGATCATGATCCAAAAACATGTGCTTGAATTCTCCATCAATGGATGCAAGCAAATTTGGAGGCTCTCTGAACTTGCTCTTTGAACCAAACTTTATCAGAACAAATCCATGAATATACAGACCATTCTAGAACTTGAAATTTGAACCAACTGACGTAGGATCAGCTCCAAGAATGTGTAGATGGTTCCTTGAGATCTCCTTTGAACCAACAGGGGTGAGATCATAACCAAAATTATAAAATATGCTTGAGACTTGAACCCAAGCAAATGGCAGTGTCCTCCATCTTCATGGCAACTCTGAGAACATGTGCCAATGATCAAGTAGGATGAAATAGGAAGCATGTGATCATGTAGAGCAAATGAAGTAGCTCTAAATTCTTATCTAACCTCCAAAATATCCAATAGATCATCATTTTGCACATCAGCAGACTTGTGTGAAAGAGAGGATTCAAAAACCTCTTCAGATTCTAGAGCATAAACCGATTTATCTTGCTCAGAATTTAGAATAGAAGACTTATAAGAGAACATGTGAGAATGGATGGGCATCTCTTCAACAAAATCAGCTCCATCTTTTGTATCTTCTTCATCAACATCATCAGGATGTGCACCAGAACAGGATGTCTCTTCAAATTCAGAAACTAGTGTTGAAGATTTTGTAGTTTGATCGTCATCAAAGGCAACTTCTTCAAAGAGGGTTGAGGCCGAGACTTCAAGAGGGAGAACACATGAGGAGGTGTCAAATTCACTCTCCATATTGTTGATATGAACCTCATTGTGCTTGCCAAAGGCTCTATCCAAATTGGTCCAGAGATCCTTTGGGTATTCAGTAGAATCAATAAGGTAGTGCCTGCATGGAGAAAAAGCTAGACACGTGGCTCCAAGCGCTCAGTCACAATCATTAAGCCAACCATCTTTCTCTTCTGAGGATTCAGGCTCTGCAACAACTCCCATAGACACATCAAAGAGATCATGGCTCTTGAGATATGCGCTCATCTTTGGCTTCCACTCAACATAATTGAATGGTGTAAGAGGAGGAACTGAATTCGAATCCATGACGTTGTACCTACAAAACAAACTCTAAGACTTATACTAGAAGACTCATATGAATCTAAGCTATGAGCTCCTTGAGCTCTGATACGATATTAGAATTCTATGGTTCTGATACCATGTAAAAAATTCTACAAGCCAAGAATCTTGAAACAGAGAAGTTGTCACTAAAAGATTGAGAAGAAATTAGCATAATTGAGAAGAAAAATTGAAGTAGAAATATGTGAGACTAAACACAGTTTATGTCAAATCCATAATGATCTTATTCATTAATGAGAATACAATTAATAATACATCTCAAGAGAGAAAATCGAATGCACTAAAGGCAATTTGAATGACTCACAAAAGGCAGGCTTACTAAAAGCATAAAACCCCCCAAGGTGGCAAAATCACTTTCCAAATCAGTCTAAAGGCTCACGACTTGGCAAAAGCAGTATTGGTGGCTCATGAGTGAAGAAAAAGGAAAGAGATCATGGTTTTTGGAGAGAAAATCATGGAGGATGTGTTGGCCTAATAATAGACAACTTGCCAAGTCAAACTAGCTTTATCCTTATCCACTAAAAGCAGAAAAAGCATAATAAAATTGTCTAAAGCAGGAAGACGCACTTACTATTCCAGGATAGTCATAAAATCAGACAGAATCTATCCAAGTGCGCTCCTATGGCTAATGATGGCAAGTGGTGGCCTAAGGCGGCAAATTGAGGCCAACTACCTAGTCTAAACCTAGGAAATTAATCAAAAATGATTAATATATTATATCCTAAGTTTATAGCGGGTTTTTAATGTTCCAACACCACTCACTCTATGTGACAGTTGTGTCTGTCCTCCTCTCCTTAGGCTTCCCTTTATATCATTACAATGACTAAAATGCCATGGACTACCAAATACCATGGGCCCTCTAAATCTCCAAAGTGATTTTCGATCACTTGAGATATATGACTACCACTCAATCTTCTGTTGACACAACCTAAGTCACCTTTTAGCCATTATAACATAAAAGTCACTTGGCCTTTCAAGCAAGCTCATAGAGAGGTCTTCTAGACGACTTCTACATACCTGATACCTGGCCTATGCAGAAGTATCTGTCCAAGCTACAAAAGCCAACACATCCAAGCTACAAAAACCAACACTCCCTCTTAGCGAGGAAGGTACTTTTGAAAGAAACTCCAGCTGGATCAATCTCCAATCCCACCACATCATCCATTGTTGTAGTTGCTCCCTTTGAACTGGAATACTTCCCTGCCACCTGCTTTGGAATCTGCTCTAGAGATATGTTCCTCCTAACCATGCTCCTAGGAATATCCACCTGCTCCTGAACATCCATCAATGTCAGTTCATACCAACTAGTCTCCTAACAGAACTGGAAGGGGCCAACTCCCTCTTCCCTTTTGAATGTTTACTTCCCATACTGGAAGTCCGTGAACTCTACTCACCCTTCAAATCTTTAGATTCTTATCCTTTGTCACTAACGTCGATCCATGATCCAATATTCCCTTGGATCCAACTACAGGTTGGCCCTGTAACCTGTAAACGTTGCCCTCTCTGACACCAAGCATTACTGTTGCATCCTAGGTAGCTCTCTTAAACGTATGTGCACCTGTCCATCCTGGAACATAAGCCCATACCCCTCGTCCTCCAGAGCTAAGACTGAGAGCAAGTTCATCTTCAGCTCTAGGTCATACATCACTCCTGCCACCTCCAGACATCCTCCTGACGCTAGATGGAACAACATTGTCCCAACCCCCTTTATTGCATGTATGGTGTTAACCCCACATGCCACATGGCAGTCTGAATCTGTCTCTGAAACACTATGGAACACATCCCTCATCCTCGTCATATGGCTAGATGCACCACTTACCACTAAGAAAATAAACATTGCCAACTCCTGCAACTCAAATCTGCTTCTCAGATCTATACTTGTTACCAAATCTATCTGTAGTTGCCCTATCGGCTTCTCTTCTCCTTTGGAAGAGTCTTGCTATCATCCCCTGATCTCTGGATGAAAGTCCTCCTTCACCAATCCGAGATCCTCTTGAGTCATAGTCCTTCGTGGCTCAAGCACGTGAGCAAAAGTCCTTTACTCCTAAGTGGATGACTTCTTCACATGAGCAAAATTCCTTCTTTGCTCCTATGTGCTCTCGGGTGGCTTAGATCTCTAGGTGAAAGTCCTTCACCTTCTCGAGATCATCTTGTTGGCTTCCTAGCCTTCTACCATGGCTCGAAAAGTCACACAACACAAATTTTATGCTACTTGGATCTACAACCTACTGCTACCCAAGGCTTCCTGCAGCGTTTTGCTGCTGTTGTTGCTGGGACCCACTCCCTATTCCCTAGATCCTTTTCTATTGCTCAAATTCTTTTTTGGGCTGCCCGAGACCTTTAAGGTGTTGCTTAGACCCTTCTGCTCGTTGCCCAACCACGTACTGGGCTACCCGAGTCTTCCTCAGCACTACCTAGGGCATGTTATGGACTGCCCATGGCTCCCTGACCTCTCTACAGCTGCCCGATCCTTTTTCCAGACTGCCCAGAATTTATGGGCACTATTATTGGGCTACCAAAATTTTCCTAGGCTATTTCCCGCCCATGACCAAGGCATGTACCACTGCTCAAATTTCTCTTGGTAGTTAACTGCGACTGTCTTCCTAGGGGCATGCTCACCTTGCTAGCCATTGGCACAATCTCCCAACTCCCCAACACCAACCGCCTTTTCTTCTTCTTCAGCGTCTCAATTGACTGGCCAGCAACTATCTACTACTACTCGCCACACCCACTTTCTGTCATCAACCCCCGTATCTGCTTCCACAGCAGCAATTTTGTTAGCTCCTCTATGTTGTCGCCTTTCTCGTCCTAATCCCATCTTGAGTCTTCATGTGTCGGCTCCCAAGTTTCCCAACCCACGTACTGTAGCCTATAGTCACGTCCCATGCTTCCTCTATTGTCTACGTCATCACCACAGCTCGAGGACTCTACGTCTGTCACTGTCCACCGTCCTCCCAACTTGCTACGTGCTCCTGTGTCACCACCCACGTGCTACTCTCTGCCGACGCGGCTGCCAACCCACGGCCCATCAACCTGCGCACTCTTCTCCCGACCCAACTCCCTACTGCACCCTTGCAACCTGCCAAGCCCGATCACACGGCTCCTGCTACTACACCTTCGTCGGCTTCCACGTCCTCGACACACCCACAAGACCACACCCCTTTACAGCTCCTACAGTCATTTGACCCTGTACCCGCATCCACTAACTCCGCCTGCCAATTCAGCCATATCCTTCACGGCCTGATCCTTGCGCGCCTTGTTACATGCAATCTTCCACACAGGTGTTCACGTTGCAACCCACTCTGATGATCACCACGTTGTGGCTGTTGCAACCCGATCCAGTTCGAGCCCGTGATCAGCTTCGTGATTCCTATGCAGACAGACCGTACGATGGTACGGCAAGGTAGTATGGCTGCACTACAGCGATCATACGCTGCCTCTTTCTTTTTCTTTTTTTTTCTTTTTTAATCAACTGTAAATCTCTTGTCAAACGAGATTTCTCAATCAAAGTGAAACAAGCTTTGATACCATGTTAGCTTTTATGAGCCCAGATCTGGTTATCAATCTCGAACAATTTACTGCAATTATTAACTGAAAACACACTGAACTCCTAACTAATTAAGCAATGGAAAAACACAGGAAATCATTCACACGTTTGACACTTAGATTACCCTAGAAAACCCCAACTGGGGAAAAACCAACAACAAAATGATTTTTATTAACTATAAAAATCCTGGGCTCTTGTCCTGGGTTATTGGCCCATTGAGGAATACAATGACAAAATGTTAGCCTTACACCTCAAGATCAATCCTTTGATCTTGTTAGTTGTTAGCCCTCGGCTGCCCCTTGCTCCTTTCTTCTAACCCTGCCCCTACACCTGCACACATGGATGGAAGTCCTTCTCCACCTGCTCAATGAGATCTCACTCACTTTGTGTGACAATTGTGTTTGTCCTCCTCTCCTTAGGCTTCCTTTTATACCATTACAATGACTATAATACCATGGGTCCTCTAGATCTCCTAAGTGATTTTAGATCACTTGAGATCTACTACAGCTACGACTTTATCTTTCGTTGACACAACTTAAGTCACCTTTTAGCCATTATAACATAACAGTCACTTGCCCTCTCAAGCAAGCTCCTAGAGAGATCTTCTGGACGACTACTACATGCCTGACACTTTGCCTCTGCAAAAGTACCTGACTGAGCTACAAAACCCAACAAGATGAACCCTAACCTCATGCTTCTAGGTGTTCATCTAGTACTACTAATATAGTTGTAGATCACCTTGAGGAGTCCAAGCTTCAACCAGATGATGATGCCATTGTTGTTCCTGAATCCCTGAATCTAGTTCTACTTCTAGTTCTAGCAATGGTGATGAGTTTGATGATTGACCGTGTTGATCAATGACATGTATGATGTATGATAATTGGTGTATGATGTATGATGTAGTGGCATCATAGCATTTTGTTTTTTGGACTTTACATGCCATTTAGGCCTCATTGATTATGTATTTTGTTCTAGATATGTATTGCACAGTACACTTCGTGCCATTTTGATATATTCACCCTTGTATGGTATACACATGAGCAAACTTTGGATATTTTGTCTCTAATGCTTTGGAATCATGGATTATAATCTTTAAAATATTGTTTTTCTTTAAAATTTAAATATTTTATCTATTTTTGAGTAAACCAAGTCATTAAATTCAACTTGGCGGAGTCATTACCGATTCATTACCAAGCTCGAGTCCGAGTTTTAAAACATTGAATCTAACGTCTCCAAAACAGTCCTAATTCCAATAGCTTTTTAGGTATCAAACTTCTAGGGCATGTTTCAAGACCCAAACAATGTTTGTCAGTGATTGACCATGCCAAATCCATCGTCATGTGCTCTAGCACTTATGTAGAGCTCGTTACTAGTTTCACAAGGAGCACCCACAATGGTGATCATATGTGAAATGTATTGCCCCTAGAAGTTGGCATTTTAATTTAGAGTTTCAAGACCCACCTTCCTTTCATCGCCTCAAGTCCTAAGGTTAGTGTTTCTATTTAGGGTTTTTGCACTAGATAGTTTTTGCTACATGTCATCATATCTCTTCTCATAGATAAGCTACCACCATGTCAACCATCACTATGTATTGATACATACATTGTAGTGTTTTCCACCACTGATTCATTAATAGATTTCGGTTCACTATATATAGTGTTTCAACGTGTTTCGTTTTCTACAATAGTGTGTTCCTTCATTTTGTTCTCAATCCAATTCGAATCATTTTTCAATATAGGTTAACCCTAATATCCCTAAGCTTTCTTACTCTAAGTCTTCCATACAACCTTCAATTCCTTCTATACATTGTGTTATCCCTTCTAACTCGAAGCTAAATTTATGTGATCTGTTTGCTTCATTGTTGGACACAAATGCTTGAATTTCTTCTCTATTAGGAAACGTAGTAGTCTTTATAGATTGTGAAAAGCCAATGTAATATTTATCCAATTCTATCATATAGTGTTTCAACGTGTTTCGTTTTCTGCAATATTATGTTCCTTCATTTTGTTCTCAATCCAATTCGAATCATTTTCCAATATAGGTTAACCCTAATATCCCTAAGCTTTCTTACTCTAAGTCTTCCATACAACCTTCAATTCCTTCTAAACATTGTGTTATCCCTTCTAACTCGAAGCCAAATTTATGTGATATGTTTGCTTCATTGTTGGACACAAATGCTTGAATTTCTTCTATGTTAGGAAAAGTAATAGTCTTTAGAGATTGTGAAAAGCTTGGGTAATATTTATCCAATTCTATCTATATACAGCGGTAGCCTTTGGGAAATAACCATATTTGCGTCCAAGCCTCACATTATAGCGCTTACTTCATGTCTGCTCTTTCACCATATTCCACCGGTGATTTGGCGACAAACTATGATCAAACTCTAAGTATCACATTTGCATTCAATCTCTTGTTCTTTCATTCTTCCTAGTTGTTACACAAGGTTGCAACATATCAAGGACCCACTTCAAGTTCATAGCAATGCCCTCTTTGCTATGTGCATTATTTGCTAAATATCTCTTCTCACACTCGTGAGAAGTCATTTTGACTTGTCCTTTATAATCTTTACTATGTTTCATTCCAATTGAGTCAACCTTAGGTATCACTATTGTGATACTCTCGAACCTATTTTATGTTAATACTTGTTCACTATTGGGGATACGTCTAGGAAAATTGGGGATACGTCGTCCTTGTTTCGGAATCCAAAACGGAGGAGATACACCTTGGAAATGGCAATGAAACATTTCCAAGCTATATCCAAAACACTAAAACATTTCCAAGCCATTTCTAGTCGTTTCCAGAAACATTTCCAAGTTGTTTCTAGCCGTTTCCTAAAACATTTCCAAGCCGTATCTAAAAAATTGAAATGTTTCCAAGTTGTTTCCAACAGTTTCCTAAAACGGTTCCTAATCTTCTAAAATGTTTCAACTTCTACAAGGTTGAGTCCTCTTCAAGGTATAAAATTTATCATGCTTATTGAATGAGCAATCCAATGGAAAATCTCGTATGAGAGTCTCTCAATGGACTGGGATAGATTTTCTTCGTATCTATTGATACGAGGTATTCCAACGATTACCTACAAGTTAAAGCTATTAGAATAGGACAGTGGATCACAAGCAGGATCTTGGCGATCTTCTCTATTTAATGAGTCCATTCCGAAATGGTTCACCCACGTATTATGCCAAGACTAGCAATGAAGGGCTATAGCTCAACAAGGTAGAGCACCTCATTTATACGTGCACCAACGATTTTCGGGAGAGTTTATTGATTCGTCGGATCCACGAGAGTTTATCAATTTGTTCCTCTGAGGAACAATAGCATGACAAAGATGAAGTTTGATCCAATTTGAATTACGAATCTAATTGATATGGTCAATCCCAGTTCTGTTTAATGCAAGTTTCCAACTAGAAAAAGTGATTTTTTGACCTGATAAAAAACAAATAAATAACCCTAAAGGCAAAGTAAGAAACCCTAACCCTAACCCTAAAATGAGCCTAAAAACTTAGAATTAAAGCCCTAGAGCTTATAAATCAAGATCTGAATTTTTATTTCTCATGGTTTATTCTCATTGTATTTTTCAAAAAATGATCAAGGCTTACATTTGGTTCAAAAAACCATTTATCTTCTAGTATTTACTGCATCAAATGCTTGTTTACTATAATAGTTTTAGTGTCACAACCAAGTGTAGAAGTACAATGACTGTTTTAATGTCTTCTTTTGCAGCTTTTGTGGGAATTCCTTAGCTTTGTTGCAATAAACCACAAAGACTTACATATGTGATAAACAACTTGCATATCAAAATTGATATGGTGGTACAAAACAATAGATTGCATATCGGCCATACAAAACAATAGATTGCATTTATGAAGGGTTACATGGACCAGCACTTATTTCCAATAATCTCGCAACAATTTTCAGCGTTTTCCTTTTCCTTTTTTGAAACAATATGAACTCTTGACCTATGACCTAATATACTCCATTGTTAATCCATTCTCATGCTCTTTCCCTTATGTTGTGAAGGAAATTATGATGATTCCATGTTTGGCAAATTCTATTTGATATAATTGTGATATTTTAATATTATTTCATGCATTTTTATCAATTTAAATGATAAAAAGTAAACAACATATCCAAGAGAAGTCAATGGCGTCTAGAGATAACGTTACAACATATAGTGCAATATTTCATGTCATCGCTTTCGATCATATTGGTTTTTTTTGTTTGCTCAAAACTTCCTCACTTGACGGGAGTGGCCTTTGGTCTACGAAACCATGACCTAAGGGCATCTATTCCGTCAAAATCACTTGGGGATCGCACCCGGCATGGACCACACCAGCCATTAACTTGGCTGGATTTTGGAGTGTCTCCTCCCAACTAGTTCACCCCTAAGGGGAATTGAACCCGAGTTTCCTTGCTGATGACAAGACCCACACCTTAACTGAATGAGCTAGCGGGAATTGACCACTTTCGATCATACTGTTGAACACATGAACCCTCTTATTTATACTTGAATGTTTCATGGAGTTTTTTAATATAATAATAATAATAATCTAATTTTAAGGTCACGGCCAAGCCAAACACCAATTTGGTGTATGAGACCCCCTTGTTTGTGGGACAAGGGAGCCCCTCCGTGCAGCAAACTGACTACTAAAGACTACGAAGATGTACATACCCTGCCCCCTTCCATATTTGAACCTATGATCTCCTAGGAGGAAACACATGTTCTTAACTGTTAGGCCCACTAAAAGTTGGATACGATACGATGGGGAAACGAGTATATATATAGTCGTTTCCCATAGTATCGTATCCCACTTTTTGAAAATTTGCAATATCCATTTCACCCCTTGTATTTGTATCCATTTCAATGAAACTTAGCTCCAAACTTCACAATAATGATTACATGGTTCAACTAATTTAGCCTGTAAAGTACCACAATCCTAATCACATATCTTCTTGGCATTCACTTGTCTCTCGCACTACTTACTAGAATCTATCACAAGGTCCATATATTAACATACAAATTTGGTGGAACTAGTCATTAGATTCTATTCAACGTCATTACATTACCTTCCTATAAGAACTTCATACGCATTCTAGAAATTCATCGAAGTTTCTATCTTTTTGAACCCGTTATACTCTTATATCTACCTACACCCATTCCATATAAATTGAAAATTTGACTATTACCTTTAAAAATCTGAAAGAGACTCACAATAGAAACATGGAGCCCATAAACTAATATAAAAATTGAAACTAATAATAGAACAATAGCACTAGTAAACAAAAGAAAATTTACAATAACAACAATAAATTCAGCACTAAGAGGAGTAAGTTTAGCAATAGTTCAACAATAGATTCAGCAGGATCAACACATCCATGTATCAAAGCTCCTTTCCAGCTAAGACATAAATGATAAATGGAAAAGCTCATGCTTTTGTGCTTGCAAGTTCTGCCCAACTGAGAGGATGTAGGCTGCATGGCACATTGTGTTTGGGTTTATGTCCTGGCAATTTAAGGGATCTCAGGCGGCATTAAATTTGGCTTCACGACCAATTTGGACCAATGTTTTAAAAACTGGAACCGGGAATCAAACCGGTCAGGGGTCAACTCGGATCGGAACCGGAGCGGTTTGATTTCAATGAACCGGACTATTAAAAAATACAAAAAAAATTACAATTTTAATCATAAAAATTATATTTAACATTCCAAGCTATATTTCAAAGCATTAGACACATAATATGTATATTTGAAACCATTAGACACATGATATGTAAAGTCTACTCATATAAACTTTCAAATTTTCAATATGATAGGAAAAAGAGCACATCACAATCTTGAATGCATCTTGTATTTAGGACCTAGAAAGGATAAAAAACCATAGGTATTCGAAATATTTTCACTAAATAAAGACATACGCATCACACATACATCCACAAATCCATGACTTTGATAGCAATAATACCAGCCAGTAAACATTCTCGCTGCTGAGATAATGTTTTAAATGTCATAGGCTGTAAGGTAATTTTTAATGTAAATTTCTTGCTTGGGATATATCATTAATATCATAGGAATTCATACTATGAGTTTTTTAATGTAAAAATTGAAAAACCCCGATTCTGGGCCTGCGGACGTGTTTTTAAGCTGGCCGGCCAGTTTGGTAATGAACCGGTCCGGTTAGGTCCGGTTCATTACCAAACCGGACCCCCAGTCCGAGTTGACCGCCAGTTCGGTACTCCATTTCCTTTGGCTGGTCAAACCGGCCGGTTCCGGTTCGAACCGGACCGGTTTTTAAAACACTGATTTGGACATTTTTGTCTCCCAGTAGGCAGGTTGGCCTCTCCACTCGGTTTGCTAGTAAAAGAATGGCAAAGAAGGGCCTCTTTTTGTGGAAGGATTTGCGGAACCCTGGGCAGCAACAATGGCACACTTGGTCTGCTCTTAATCAAGCTCAAAAACTAACTGATGCAGATAATTTTATGTCTCTGTTACAATGAGTGTCTTTTTAAAATGCAAATACGTGGGTCAGTTCTAGCTTGAAGAATTGGTGATGGGGGATTGGGAAGCCTTCTCCATCTATTTGATTAACAATATTTATGTTCTAGTAAGACACTCGCCGGATATCTTCACACGCTTGAACAAAAGGTGGGGGGTGAAGTATCATGATTCATGTGGCCCGCTAGTTACAGAGGAGTCATTCCATCCTGAAATACAATTCTTTTAAGCACAAGGTAAATGGGTGCCATTTATTCCAACAAGGGTTGGTCTTTTAGAGTAGACTTCATAAAGTGTGTGTGACAGGCATTGCTTGTGCTTTGAGTGGCAAGAATGAAATGGTTGTGAAAGTTTCTTGGGGCTGTCTCATCTTTTGGACATGGTTCCAAGAAAAATTTCACTTCTTTACTACTCCGATTTCATGCAAGGGCCCTCTTTTGGGTGATATTTGAAATTTTGAATGGCTCAAAACAACAATGAATCCAAGTGGCACCCAGTCTGATTGATGGCTATTGGATTTCTATGGAGGCATTGTTGTACAGTTACTTTTCAAAAGAACCCCTCTACTTTTAACCTAGGGATATTGGGGAGCTGTAAGCAGGAGTTAGCTTTGCTTGTGAGTCAAACATGGTGCTCTTCATCATGATATTGAGTCTCTTTCTGAAGGTGCGCAGGCTCATATGCTTGCTTTTTGGTTTTTTTGGCTTTTGATATTCCTCAAACCCCTATTGTGTGTGACATAATTCTCTATTCACTGATGCACTAATTTGATCTTTAACATGACATGTATATCACTCACAAAAAGAAAATAAAGTAGTACATTTGATAGAAGACTAACAGCAGAAACTAAGTTCAGTGGTACTAAAAACACCTAAATACTCGAAAACTACAGCACATAAGACCAAAAAATTTCCTGAGAAGGTATGGACACCAACCAAGCCCAATGCCATGGATAGTGTTACGCACCAGAGCTGCTGCAGCGTTCCAGTGAGGCTATGCCTAGACCAAGGGGTCAAAAAAATTTGTTGTACAAGCCAATGGGTTTTATTGTATGGATATTTGGATTGGGGGTTGTTGCCCCTCAGATTGGTCATGGACATCCCCCTTGGTTTCACTCTCGGAAGTACTTGGCTTTGTGGCTTTGCTAACTGCCCCTTCAATGTGATGATGTCTCCACCATGCAGGGATTTTAGCCCATGGGTTGGTGCTCTGAGGCTTCTGGGGGTGACCCATTGGGGCACATGCCCATCCTGGTCTTTGTCTTGCAAAGGTGATTGCGTCTTATAAAGGGCTGTTATCCCCTATTTAACACACCTCCTGCACCCACTTGGACCTACCTTCAGCATTCGGAAACCCATGCTCTAGTTCTACTAGCCTATGACGTCATCCTTCCAGTAGACGAGCCTACAAGCCCTGGAAGGGGGGGCATTGAGGGACAAGCATTATTTTGGGGTTAGATGGGGCATGACGTCCCCCCTTGGCTCACTATTTCATCCAGTGCAGCCTTTTCTCAGCTTATTTTAGCTTATTTTTATTATTTTGTCTGTGAGGTAAAATTCCTTAATTGTGCAGAATTTACCCTAAAAATATTATTAGTTTATTTTTAAGACTTGTAGGCTCGAATTAAAATATTGGAGAGGAAACGGTATAAATAAACCTCCTCTCATCATTGTAAAATAAAGAAGACAAGGGTTCTAATATGAAATTATTTCTTTTTCTCCTACTCTTTGAGTCTTCTCGGTGATGCACACTTCTATTGGGATGATCTTCTTTGCTTGATGGTGGATGGATGAATGATCTAGGGCTTCTTTCTTGCACATGCTATGGTTGATGCTGGACTTATTGGAACAACACATGCACAAGTGTGACCTAAAGTTGTCTTCTTTGCTCATCTCTTGTTGAATGTCGGTGAATAATGTTACTATGTGGATTGAATGGTAGTTTTGTGCTGCATTTTCTCTGAATTAGGGCTTTTTACCAATATTCTATCAATTTTGTATGAAGGAAACGTCTTGCATAAGGGTTTCCTATTGCTTTTGGGCCTTGGACTTCTCCATTTGCCTTAATTAGGCCCACCTACCGAACCCTAGAAGTTTCTAGGTGATGCCTTAGCTTGCAAGTGTTAGAGATATCTTAAAGAGGGGGACATTAACCATAGATCTCTCAATGCCCTAGGGATTGAGACAATAATCTTATCCCCTTTCTTGTCATTTTTACTCCATTTTTCAGCATTTATTATATCATATTTTTGCTGCAATTTTATGCATAAAAAGACCTAAAGATCTGAAAATTTCCTAAAACCCTAAAAAATAGAAAATCCATAACTCCAAAAATAGCCGTGAGTTTTTAATTTCGGTCCTCCCTACAAATTGGCCCTATTGGATTTATCCACGGATCCTGAAGGGTGTCCTCATTTTATGAGTAAAAAACCGTAAAAATCATATATTGTCAAAAAAGCCCTAAAAATGTACATAAATTCGAAAACCTAAAAATATTCAGAATTTGCTAAATCTGGTCCACCCCTCAATTTCGCCCTAGTTGATTTGTCCATAGATCTTGAAGGGCATCCTCATTCTTGGAGTTGCCTCGGGAAACATGAAAAACCCTATATCTCCCAAGCCCAAAGCAATGTTTTCCTTCTAAGGCCTCCTAGGGCCTCACTTTGCCCTACTTGTCCATCTCCTCCTGAGGGCGCACTCTTCTGAGGTGTCCCTTGGGTTTTGTGAAATTCATTGGTAAACATGAAATTGCGTTGGAAATCATTGATATTTGTTATTTTGGGCAAGTAGTTGTTTGCACCAACTCCTCAGTAGATATGGTTGTCTTTTTATCTCATTGTTTGACTCCATTTAAGGCATTGATCTATGCTATTAGGTTGTAGAAAGGTATCTATTTGTTGACAATTGCAGGTATATTGATAGTGCTCTCCCTTGGGTTTTGAATTTACCCGAAGTAGTTGAGAGACTAAGCTAAGGTGATATTGGGTTTAGATCTCTCCCATGCTTACCATCCACTAGCTTATTGCATCACATTGTGCTACAAATCCTAGACTGCTAGTTTGAGCGGTAACAAGTAGTATGGATGTTGCACCTCACCAAGCCTACAATGACAAATTCCTCAACAGAAACCAGCTCTAATGCCAATCTTAATATGGTACGGGATATGGAACTTAAACCCGATCTCAAACGGAAACTGCATCTGCTGGGTAAACTGATGCTACTTATGGCGTTGGTGGCATTTAACCGGCCTTCTCCAGCATGTCACTCACATTGCATAGGGGATAGCTCTGTAGCTGCTCCGTGGGCTTAGTCATTTAATTAAATAACGCTTACAATACGCTTAAGTGTAATCCAGAGAACGCACTTCTGGCTTATGATCCGAAGTAGGTGGCTTTCTAAAACGATTGAAACTGTTTTAATACACATGCCGACTCAGAGTTGGATCTCGCTTCGAGCCTTCATTAAATTGCAAGTAGCCTTCCAAAACACACTAGTGGTTTTACCTTGGTGAAAGGAAGAGTTGTCGCCCACACGTGGCTTACGAGTTGGATGAAAACTATTTTAAGGTCCTGAATGCTCAAGGCAAACCGGAGACTTACCCTTTATATACTTACTATACAACTAACTAGTAAAATAATTATAAGTAACCATATTCTTTTGCAACCTATTTATAGCTAATATTCAAACATTAGCTTATGTCTTTTGCATGTGGGATAACTACACTTAATATAAAACACCGTTAACAAATTAAAAAATTACAACTAATTGTCCTTATAAATCCATTCACAAACACTTGTTTGTCAATTGAGTGTAGATAGAGTGGTTGGGAGGAAAGTTGTTATACTCCCCACCTAGTTTCAGATCTCACTATTGACATGTTATGTAATCGATATGTAATTGAGCATTCCTTGACTGTTCGACAGGAATCCATATATTCCAGGTGAAAAAAATCCATTCACAAACAAAAAATATGACTGAAAAATTATAATGACCCACACTAAGTACCAATAAGCAACATTAGAGTGGGTTATCTATAGAGATCATAGCAATTTCCCCTCCTTGATTTGCATTGCCCCAAAGCAATTGTAGTGTTGGATGTGGTAGTGTTTCCAGACCTTCCCATGGAGCATCTTCCAACAGAAAATCCTTCCATTGAATGAGACAATAACAGGACTTTAGTCCCTAATTTATTCTCTCTAGTGGCCAAAATGCACTCTAGAATCAAAGCAACATGCCCTTCATCATAGAGGTATTAAAATTTAAGAGTATTTGAAATTTTAAACATTTCACCTAATACCTTCTTCTAGCAAAAGACATGAAAGGTGTCATGCACTCAGGTTCCTGCTAGCAACTCGATAGTATATGCAACCTGTTCCACTCTTGCCAAGATTAAAACTCCATTTTAATATAAAATCCATTAATTCGCCCTAAGTATTGAACCCCCCATTCTTAGGGTTTTAATTTTTCTATTTATAGGTCTCCAATCTCAAGAAAAACCCTGACAGGACTTTATAGAATACATGTTCACTTCATTGCAGGTCCCATCAGGATTTCATCTTGTCTTGGGCCAATTTGAGGTTTCCTTCAGCTGCTTCAGTATTTGTTGGTTGTCCCCAAGGAAATCACAAACAGCTGGCACTTCGATATCTTCAACAATCCAATTAATTAATCAATGTGGAAGGGTTACTAAGTTATAAGTTATAACTATAGAGAGCTTTAAATGGTGACATCCCAATGGATGTGCCAAATGCAACAATTTTGGCCATAAACACCACTCTAAACATTTGTTAACAATTTCCAGGTAGTACCCACTCTAATGTTAATGACTTTTGGAAAGAGTTTTTAAAACTTGTGAGTACTACTTGAACTCCATGTACACAGCAACATCCCTCTCATCCTTGGCATATTCAGCCAATATTTCTTTCTACTACCTTGGTTCTACTACAAATATAGCATGTAACTCTATTAGCCATGATAAAATATATGCAACAAAGTCGTTTATGCCATTCTTATATTGGATTTCAAAGTCGATACCTTGTAATTTTCTTAACCACTTCTCATGTTGCTCACCTATATTCTTTGGGATAAGCAATACTTCAAACTTTGTTGGTTAGCCTAAATAATGAAGTGTTACTCCAAAAAATATTGCTTGAATTTTTCTATATCAAGCATATGGGCCAACCTCTGTTTATCATAGATGCAAATTTCTCCTTCCCAATCAATTTTCTACTTTCAAAAGCAATAGGTCATTGATTTTAGATAGCATAGCCCTTAAGCCAATGTCTAGAGCATCACATTTCACTACAAAGGATTATGAAAAAACTAGTATTCAAACAAGGCTAACAATCAATTCCTTCTTCATATATTGGAAGGTAGCCTTTGTTGCTTCTATCCGCTTGAATTAAATCTTCTTTATAAAATCATTGAAGGGTGACATGAGGCTCCCAAATCCCCAAACCAGTCTCCTTTAAAAGTTGCATAGAGCATGAAATCCACTCTATTGGGTCACATTCCACAATGACCTACACCATTGCCATTTCCTCATTCCCTTCTACCCATGGCCACAATCAGCTAACATATGTCTTGACTCATGTCTTTTATCCCAGTTCCCAGCCAAAGGCCCCCTTATTGCTTCATCCACAGATGGTGCAATTTATGATCTCCAGATATCACCCCCATGAGAACTTGAATATGAACTTGAAGCCATTGTTTGTCTCCCAACAAGGCCAAGGTGTATCTGATACCATTGCCATAATCATGATTTGAAAATCTGATTTTTTTAAACTGAAAGACTCGGCAGGAATTTGGAGGTCAGAAACTAACATCGAAATCTGAAGCTAATAGGACACTAACAGTAGTAAGCAGCAAAAAATCAACAGTAAATTGAGCACTAACAGAAGTAAGTTCAGCAATTACTTTTCAGGTACAAGAACTAGGCTACAGTATCATAGTTATAAACTACTATGGTCCATATGAGGACAAGAAGACATTCTGAGATGAATTTTTTGCTCGTGAAGTGACAAGTCATAAGGTGGAACAAGGTCATTGTAAGAGTGGATTTTTAAATTTTACTTTCTGGGGGTTAATGCAAGACAAGATAGGCTTGCAGAATACTTCAGATTCAAGTTAGAGGAGGTGGGCCTAGTGAACGTGGAGGCCATAAAGAACATCCCCACTTGGAGGAATAACTGACTGGGAGGTGAGGGAGTGTCCCGGAGATTGGATTGGCTCCTTACTTTTAAGAATATCTTGATGGAAGTGGAGAAAACCCGAACTTGGGTGGGGATGTAGAAGGGGGTTCTGGCCATCTTCCTATCCTTCTTCAGATAGATTAAAGAGCTACTAAGCCAGCAGCCCATTTTAAGTTGAATCCTGAATGGTTAAATGAGGAAGAATGTATCCGATTAGTCAAAGAGAAATGGATAGGATATGATCCCTCATCAAGGGTCTCAGCAAGCTTTGAATTTGCTGAATTTCTGAAAAAGGTGAAAAACATTGTAGTAGCATGGGCTCCTCAGAAATCCAAATATTCTGGTAAATAATTGAAAGAAGTGGAACAAGAACTTACATCTTTGTATTCACAGAATTCAGTGGGGGTCTTTACAGACTAAGTCACCGGATTCGACAATTTTGAAAATTAAAATTCGAAATTCGGCGAATTTCATGGAGCACTGAATTTAATCGTTGAAGTTCGCCGAATTCAAGTTTAAAAAATCTGGAAACCCTATCTCATCGCCGAGGATTTTAGTTAATGCCACTCACATTCCGGTTCTGTTGACTAACTGAAGCCTGCCGACTGCATTCCGGCTCTGTTGCTAACTGAAGTCTGGACTCTGAAGGTCGAAGCCATCGCCAATGCCATCACCCAACGCCACCTCTACTCTGCGAGTGCAAGTCTGCTCAGTCACTTATTGCTACTCCACTCAAACTTAATGCCAAATTTTATCACCAAAATTTTCATTGCCGAATTTTTGTTGAACTTCAAGGTCACCGAACTCAAACACAAATTCGAACCAGAGGACTTAGTTTACAGAAGAAGAGAGAGATGGCATGAAAGCTTTGGAGAATTCAAGGCAGAAGTTGTTAGCCAGGAAAGACTCGGAGAGGCAGAATGGGGAATAAAAAGTAGAGATATCTAGGTGGAAAAGGGAGAAGGAAATACTGTTTTTTTCATTATTTTGCTAATCATGGAAAGATTATAAATACCATATGAAAGAGGAAGAAAGTAGATGGTGGCAGTGCAAAAAAATCCATGAAATAGCAGATCTAGGAGTTTCTTGACAATTGGGTCTAGCTCGGGCGGTTGGGAGAAATGATTGTTACCCTCCCCACCAAAGATCAATCCCCGCAAGTGACATGTTGAGCTCTTAATGAGCATATTGTTGTATCAGCTTTCAGCCCTGAAGAATCTGGTTTACCCAGTGCCTAGTGGGTTTCCCCAATATATGCATTACCCTGTGCCTAGTGGGTTTCCCCAATATATGCATTACCCTGTGCCTAGTGGGTTTCCCCAATGAGGGAAGTGCCCAGTGGGTTTCCCCAATATATGCATTTCACCTGAAAAAAAGATCTAGGAGTTTCCTACTTTCAGTCACTATACTCGGATCCTATAGAATAATATCGCAGAGATAGTGAAAATCTCTTCATATTTTTCAAGGCTTGTAAATGAGGAGGAAAATCGGATGCTTATGGAAGAGTTTCCAAGGAAGAGTTCAAGGCATTCCTGTCATCTTTCAATTGAGACAAAAGTCTAGGCCAGATGGTTGGCCAGTGGAATTTTATTTAGGGTTTTATGATTTGCTTGAAGAGGACAGTATTAGGGTGATAAAGGAAGTGAAGAGCTCAGGAAAAGTGATTGGAGCCTTCAATGCCACTTTTTTGGCATTAATCCCTAAAAAGGATAATCCTGAAAGCTTTGATGAATTCAAGCCAATATCACTGTGCAATTGTATATATAAACTTATAAAGTATTGGCAAAAATCTTGGCAAACAGAGTTGAAAAAAATATTCTCAAAAAGGAATTTCAAAAGAACAATTTGGGTTCTTGGAAGGGAGACAAATACATAATGCAATAGGGGAGCACGAGAAGGAATCCTTACTATGAAGCAAAAAAATTATCCAGTTGTGGTAATGAAGCTAGATCTGTCCAAAGCATATGACAGGTCTAGTTTGTTGTATATAAGATTGATAATTACACATTGGTTTTTGTTTGCCTGTAGTGAATTGGATAACGGGTTGTTTAACATCAGCATCCTTTGTTGTGTTAATCAGAGGATCAGCATCCAGGTTTTTCAACCCCACCAGGGGGTTAAGGGAAGGCTGCCCTCTTTCACCGTTGTTGTTCTTTATAATAGCTAGAGTTAAGCAGAGCCAAACTTGAAGCCAAAAGAACAGGAGCAAAGATCGATCCTTATCCCATTTATTGTTTGTGGATGATATCTTGCTATTCCTAAAACGATCTGTAAGGGAAGCAAGAAAAGTAAAAGAAATTATGGACCTGCATAGCACAGCTACAGGGATGAATGTAAATGTTATGAAATCAGTTATTTCCTTTTTTGGTATGAATAATGAGACGGAGAGGCAGGTTCTACAGATTTTTCCTCTCAGAGGTATCAGTTTTAATGATGGATTCAAATCTCTGGGGTTTCCACTAAAACCTAATGGGTACAGGATAAATTATTGGGAATGGATGGTGGATAAATTGAGGCTAGAAGTAATGATTGGTGCAACAGGTGGTTATTGAGTGGTGGAAGATTGACTTCGGTTAAGTCAGTCCCTGAAACAATCCCAATGTTCTGGCACACCTTGCCTTATATTCCAAAAGGGATACTAGAGAAAATAAGGAAAAAGGTTTTTAAGTTTCTTTGGTCTGGGAAAAAACAAAATGAAGAGATTCCACTTGTCAAGTGGAAGGTTATAGCAAAACCGAAAGATGGAGGTTGGGGGCTGAAAAATATTCATTATTTTGGAAAATCCTTGGCAGCCAGAGGCTTGCGGTGAGTCATATCTCAAGAAAGTATGTGGAAGGATATCATAGTGCAGAAACATATTAGTCCTGGCTCTATTATTGATTAGATAAGGAGTCAGAGGGAAACTATAAGTACTGTATTTATCCATTGGAAAGTGTAAGTAATGCATCTATCCATTGGAAAGCCTCAGTATAGTGCTTCCCCTTAATAGGCAAGTGGTTAGTATGGAAGGTAGGCAATGGGGAGTAAGTGAGGATTGGAGTGGATCCTTGGGTTGGATGCAAAAATGAATTCAGGTTCCCTAATAGGCTGATAGAAATGCTGCAGGACAGAGGTATTTGCACTCTCAATCAGGCATTTGATCAGGGGAATACTAATATATGGCAACAGGGGTAGAAGAAGGCAGACTCATTAGGCCTGGACGGTGAAGAAGCAGCTATATGGAATAACTATGACGAGAAATTACAAAGAAGCCATGCCAGAATTAATGAGGAGCAAGACACAGTTGTGTAGTCAAAGGAAGGTTCTAATTAGTTCAAGAATTGACCCATAGTAATGTCATTAACTTGCACATATCTTAGCTCTGCTAACCATTGAGACTTCAGAACTTCACCCAGTTAAAGCAACATAAAATATTATATTATTATGAAACCATTTTGGGACTAAGAAAAAATAAAGAATTGACAAAACAAAACCAAAAAACAGAACAAGATGAAAGTTAATTACAAAAGCTAAGAAAACTGCTGCATGCCTTTCTTTAGGAAGAAGAGCTTGGGCATTACAAAACTACAGACTCAAAAACTCAGCCTAGATGTATATGAAAACGTCATTTGTTTTGAAATTAGAATACAAATGCATGCCATTTACAAGGAAGGTTTTACTTAGTTCAAGGCCCATAGCAATGTCATTAACATGCATATCTCTTGGCTAACCTAACCTTTGAGCCTTGGGAACTTCACACAGGTAAAGCAAAATAAAACACGAAACCTTTTGGGATTAATAAAAAATAAAGAACTGACAAAAACAAAAACATCAGAATAAGATGAAAAAACTAAATTACAAAACAAGAAACCCTAAGAAAACCCCTGAATGTCTTTCTTTAGGAAGAAGAGCTTGGGCATTACAAAACTACAAACTCAGAAACTCAACCTAGACATATGTGAAAATTCATTTGTTTTCTACAGAAAAAAAACTTCATTTGTTTTGAAATTATAATATACGAATGTGTTCCATTTCAAAGAAAGGTCTTTGTTGGACTTTTAGTACCTCAGAAAGTGTCGAGCAGAGCACCAAGATCTGGGCGCATGCAGAGACAGTACAGTAGCAGGTATTCCAGCAGATATTCCGTACAGTAGTCTGTACAGCAGCCTTAATGACATCAGCAGCAGTATGCCCTCCTTCAGCAGTTGTGTAGAACAGCACAGAGGGCACAGTGGAATTTATGGAGGAGAGGTGCCATCCTCAATTTAGTTCCAGTTTAAATACATTTTATATTCAGCAATTCAGTTGTATTTCTGATTTTGCTTTAGTTAGTAGTTACATGCACAGTTAATTAGGGTGCTTTTTGTGGAAAAGTTCACAAGAATAGATTGGGTGCAGATCCCTAGAAGAGATAGATGCATGCATGCATACTTGCACTCTCCTCTAGTGGGCACACCTTTTTAGGTTTAGGTTTATTTCAGTTAAGCCACTGTTGTGCATGTGTCCAACTCCACATCCATTGTACCCTAGTCTATAAAGGAGAAGGCAGGGTTATAGGTTTTATTCATTCAGTTTTTCAGAGTGGGAAGCAGCGGGTGAAGGTGGAGTTTGAAGCTTTCTGCATATTTCCTGTTTTCAAGACTAATAAACACTGATGTGATTTGAGTTTCAGACCTGTGTAATTGCTGCTACTTTCTTCACCTTCATGTGTTCCAGTTCCTAGTGAATATCAGATTGCAATTTTGATGGAGATTTCAGTTCTCTTATCTTAAGTAGGTAGGTTATAATAAATCAGATTAGGACTGTTACCATGTGCTGAAGAATTTTAACAGTTTTAACAAGTTAAAGAAATGGCCCATGGTAAGTCCCTAACTGTTGAGCCTTGAAAACTTCCCCCAGTTAAATCAATATAAAAATATGAAACCATTTTGGCACCAGGAAAAAATAACGAACTGACAAAAAAAGAACAAGATGACAAAAGTGCATTCTACATATTGGTCTAGAAGCCACTTACCATAACAAACTCAACAAAGGCTATACGAGTTGAATGATGATAATCTCCTAACAGTCTCAAACGAGAAACCTGAATAAATAATGAAAAGTGTTAATGCAAGTATTTGCTAACAGAAAGATTACATGAATGAAACACACTGAGTACCCACCACACCACAAAGTGACTCAAAGAAGAGTTTCACATCTGCTTGGGAAACCTGCAAGACCATTCACCACAGCATAGAATAAAGCTTTGAGCTACCAATGTGGCTTAATCCACATTCAAATACAAAACATTTCAATCCATACTTCAATAAAACAGCAGTGTAAACTTGGATTAAGAAAAAACATTCAATGCAATGATAGCACACCATACCATAAATTCGGTATGCCAGACAAGCAATAACTAAAACTCAAAGGATTTAGACTTAACCTTCTTGTCAATATTTGTACAATAGATTGTCCGTGCACACATTTCACGCTCATCTTCTGACTGCATTGTTTGATATCAAACCATTTAAACTATCTAATTGAAATTTTGTTTTAATAAAGGTGTGCATAAGGCGACTAACTGAAATTTAAAAACTAATACTACACCTATTTATAACGCTTTCCTATGACAAAGTAACACCTTCTGGGTAGAGATCATATGTAGACATTACATTACCCACCCTCGGAAGAAATGTTGGATTTACAGGGGCAATAGCAGTTTTAGAAGGCAAGACCCTCACAGGATAGTATCCCAGCATGGTGCCAGCAAGACTCAAAGCTGCTCTTGCACTCTCTGCAGACACAGATGACATTGGAAAAGGCAATCTCTAAATTCAAAATTATACTAGGAAAAACTGCTGCTTCTGTTTATCAGTTGTCACAGAAGAATACTTACCCTCATCAGTAAATTCTACAAAAGCAAAACGGAGAACTGAATTTGGATCACCACACACACGACAATCAACAACCTTCAACCAAAAGATGTTCCAGCTTTAGGAATATGTATCCATTACAATATCCAAGGAGGAGATAAGCATATCAAAGAAGAGAAAGAAGCTGTAGATTACACAAAAAGACAAACAATTAACACCAGAGGAAGCATTGAAGCCACCTGCCCACAATTGATAAACAAAGCTGCAAGCTGCTCTTCAGTCACCTGAATTAAACCAACAAAGTAAACAAATGTTGTTAATGTCTTTGATCATCTCCCAACTCCAAAATACTGCTAAAGATATATATCTAAAACATAACAAGCAGTTACAGTTCAAATATTTAGCCAACTAATACAAACTGGAATAATGTATCAAGTGTCATTTTCATAAAAAAAAAATCAACTCATCAGGCAAGTGAAATAAGCTCCCTTCTTTAACACCCTGATGCAGAAAAATAATACTCGTGTTCATTAAACTCATCTGAGAAAGCAAAAACTCTAGTTCCTGTGGGACACAAGTATGGTTCTAATACTCCATTGTATTTAAATTGAGTTCATATAGCCATTTATCAAAAAAAATATTATCTTAACATTATAAGTTCAAACTCAAAGAATGCATATTTAACTACAACTAGTTATTAAAGTACCTCTTAAGGCCCTTTTATTTATAAACTGCTATTCTGATAGTAGTGTATCTTTATAGCAGAGACAGACAAAAGGGGCTCCAGCTTTGATTTTAGCATAAAGAATGGCAAGCTTTTGATTGATAGTCTAAATTTACATAACTGTATATGGATCAGAAATGTTTGTTAGCTCAGTAGTAATATTTTAACTTTATGCTTGATTGAGTTAGTTTAAGTTTTAACAAGAGATAACATAAGATAAGATAGTGCAGATATAATCACAGTCCTTTAAGTGCAACGCAAATTAAGAATCCTCATTACTACATGAAGTAATATGGAAAACATAATTAATTTCCAGACTTGTGTCAAGGAAACAAAATACAGATTTTTAATCCAGTTGATGCATAAGCCTCGTATTTTTATCAAGCACCAGACTAAAGCTACGAGACTGTTCTTTTCCTATGGGAGAAATGCAAATGTCATCATTCAGATTAATCTTTCTCGAGACTTTTCATAAAAGCGAAAAACATCATACATACACTGAAAACCTCTCATTTTATAAAACAAACAAGAAGAAACAGACCCTTCTTATCCAGAACACTGGATCCGCCCTTCTACAAAGTAGTAATTTATTAATCGTGTCAGATCAAACTAACTAGATCACACTGTGACCTCACATTTGGAGGTACAATTTCCCTCCATTCAACATAGATTAACATTAATGAATTCCTTCTTTTCAGCATAAATTTAAAATGACAGATTCCTTGCACTTACCTGTTGATCAATGTCTGAAACGTAGACTGTTCTTCTAATGCTATCTTCTTGCTGGGCTAAATTAGTTCTGCTATTCACTCTTCGTTTTCCCTGATAGTTGTTTTTCTTCTGATCCATAATCAAATGCACATACATTAGAAACACTCGTCAATCAACTAAAAATGGCAACAAAGTCAGTCAAATTTTTACATCCAGGGGTACCATACCCGTCTATTGTTATTATTATTGTAGTTATCGGTGTTGTTGTTATTGTTGTTTACCATAAAAGCATTGAAGAAGGAAACGGCAGGCAAATGATTAAGATGGGAAGGTGGCACAAACTCCTCGGCCATAGGGTTTAATTTTGAGAGCAGATCTTCCAATTCCCTCATGTCACGACTGAAATTCTGTGAAGCCGCAGCATTTTCGGTCCCCAGTCCTGCCTTCTCATGCGACGCAGCACCGTTCGGGCGTTGCTGATGTTGTTCAGAGGCAGAAAGCGCAGGGTTTGCCAATACGGCCTGATGCTGCAGACCCTGGGTGGAAGGGTTTATTTGAATATTTACATTTCGCATGGCACCTTGTTGTATATGTAAAAGTTGCACATTTTGATGATTTTGCTGAAGACTATGCTGAGAGTGCTGAATATGGACATTTTGCTCCATATTATTCTGGTCCTGATGACTATTTTGCTGCAATTGCTGAAACCTCAGCTGATTCTGCTGAAAGCTTAGCTGTTTCTGTTGAACATTTTGCTTCATCTGCTGAATCTCCAGATTTTGAAGCAAACTCTGCGGATTTGACTGACTATTTTGCTGTAAATGTTGAGTCTTGAGTAAATTTTGCTCATGTAACCGCATGTTTAACTGATTTTGCTGATTCTGGTGTGCACTTTGCTGCTGCTGCGTCTGGACACTGTGATGAGCACTTTCTTGCAAATCTTTCACGTCTGAACTCGGATTCTCGTACCTCATCAAAGACTGGTCTTCCGAAGCCCCTAAACGGCTAAAGCTTCGACCTACAGACCCTACATTTACCCCTAATTCCACGGCCGTATCACTAAAGGCTTCATTTTCCACCACCACGGCCATGATCAACAAAGCCCTAAGCAAGTCTCGTAGCGTTTTCCGATTTCGACTCTGAAAAGAGAAAAAAAAAAACTCAGATGAACGTTACCTGTAACTCAACGCACAGGTACGCGATCCAAAAGAAAATAGTCTCCATCTGTCTGTAAAATTACAAAGAATCAGCATTTAACAGCGCCTCCGCTCGTCGTGGCTGTTCATCTGGTACGAAATTGTGAATTTGTGTACCGAACCCGAGTACGGATGGCCTGTTCGCGGGGTTTTTGTTTTTTTTTTTTCCAGGGGCCCCTTTTTAAGATCCTTTCCTTTCGTTGCCTGCCCGCTTCAAACTTGTCAAATATGTTCCTCGTCTCATACGCCCATGGCCATGGCGAGAGTCATGGTACTCCTCATGACGTGATTCCCTGCAGCATACGGGCATGTGTCATGCTCATCCGTAGCATGGGCACCATGTGACATGGTATCCCTACGTCTTCTTTCTTATCATTATTTTATTATTATTTGCGATGATATATCCATTTTCCGCATATATATATTTTTTTTTGCAAGATTTTGCTTTTTGGAGGCTTTCGGACAGGATAGAGATATTTCGTTACACGTGTATATTGTGCCTTAAAAATGAAAGGTGGACCTTCGACTTAGACCCTTTCTTCCCTTTTTTTCCAGGGAAAAAAATACTACTATTGATATTCATTATGCTGAATCAAATAGTACAAAAAAGTTCATGATCCAAACACATGGATCTTTCGAATGATATCCCAAGCTGTTCCGTGCAAAACAGCCTATACATGATAAGAAAAAAGTCTGGGAATGTTCATCATATACAAAATATACCCGAAAATTAAGCCATTGATTTGCAATAAGTCCCAGATGGCATGATAAAAAAACCAATTAAACATCAAAAAAGAAATTAAGGATAAGACAAAATATCAGTCATAGAAATAGATGGAACCGCAATCCTGTAGGCTGTCTTCAAACCATTCTTCCCAGAACAGGTATCCTTCACAACCATCAAGAGCTTGCTTTGACAGTTTGTCTGCCAAACTGTTATGTGCGCGATAAATGTGCTCGAAAGAGATATCATGCTGCTTAGAGAGTTCAAGTAGAACTCTGGAGGCCCAGTGTCTTAAATTTAAAACATTCAACTTGAATTTTCCTTCTGCCCACTTAATGGTGACCCTAGAGTCGCCGAACACTTTGAGATTTGGCAACCCAAATATGTTTGCAACCTTTAAAACACACCAAAGGGCAATTAATTCTGCCTTCATATTGGTACCTTGCCCACAGTTTAACTTGATAGAGAAATAGTGGGAGTCATTCAGATAAATAACACCACCAATAGCACACATTCCCGCTTGAGAAGCTCCGTCAAAAAAAAGGACAGGTCTATCAACAATAAGACTGAAAATGCTGATACGTTCTGTTTTAAGCATCATCTCATCCACCTTGCATGAGTTGAACATTTTGAGGGCCGTCAGCCAACATTGAGTGTAATCCGGTGTGGAGTTTCGAAAAATGACACAATTCCTGGTATGCCAAATAGACCATGGGATACACACTGCCAGGTAAAAGAGCTTTTTGCACTGTCTGTACCAGTTTAAAAAACATTGATTGAAGTCCCCAATAGCCCAGCAATTGGTGATTTTAAAATGTATGGACATCATTTCCCAGACCCTGCGGGAGAAAGTGCATTGAACAAAAAGATGAAGACGAGTTTCAGCATTTGTTTTACACAGAGAGCAATAATTCGGGCCACTCCATCCTTGCTTGCATAAATTGTCCCAGGTTTTTAACTTGTTCTGTAGAATCAACCACGTAAAACATTTAAGTTTTAATGGGATGTGCCATTTCCAGATTTTAACATACCACCAGTCTGGGGGAAAGATATATTTTTGCTGTATAATTCTTTTGTATGCTGACTTAGCCGTGACAGAGCCATTCCCCGTATTTCCTGCCCAGACAAGCTTATCAACAGAATTACTCAAATGTACACCAGCTGAATTTAACTTATTTGTGTAGTTTTCCCAAATCCTTGCAAGATATCCCGATATGCCTAAATCTTGTGCCGAAAACCACTTCTGAGAATTTGCTCGACCATTGTTCTGATGGTGTATCTTATCTAATGTTGATAAGCCAATGATATCTAAGTACTGAGGGATAATTGTTGGCAGCAAATAATCATGCTCTAACCCAATAATTGGATCAACGCCCACCTTTATCTGAGAACCACAGCCAACATGCCAGGTAAGATCACATTTGATCCAATGAAAAACCTTCATAAATCCTCTCCAGATGGGAGAGAAATTCCAACTCTTCAATATTGGGTTTCGCATCCATGAGTTGACATCAGTCTTAAGATATTTTGAGTGAATGATTCTAGACCATAGAGAGTCTCCATAGATACCACGCCAGCAGCTTTTTAACCTGAGGGCGATGTTAAAGGCCTCCAAGTCCTTTATCCCCCATCCACCAAATTTATGAGGTCTGGCAAGAGTTTCAGCTGCAACCATAGGGATGTTCCTGCTTTTTGCTGTACCAGTCCATAGAAAATTGAAAAAGAAACTTTTTATGTTTTTGATGACAGAGCTTGGAACCTCCATCAATGAAAACCAATATACAGGGATGCTAGATAGCACCGAATTCACCAAAATAAGCTTTCCACCAATTGATAAAAACCTATAAGACCAATGTGCTATTTTGTCTTCTATTTTTTTTAAAAGCCATTGCCAATCCCTGATTTGGTAATTATTTGGTTTTAACAAGTAACCCAGATATTTGAAGCCCTTCTCAAGATTTGAACAATTGTACGGCATGATAGTTTGAATGCTTCTAAGCTGATCATCAGATAGGGCAAGGTGCAAAAAACTGGATTTTTCTTCACTGACCAACATACCTGTAGCTCTGCAGAAAGTTTGGATGATATTTTTGTACATCCCCCATTCTTCAACAGAATCAATACCACCCACAAGAACATCATCTGCAAACATAACATGGGTGAAAATAACATCTTTAATAAGTTTTATACCTTTAATTTTACCATCCATTAAAGCCCTTTTCACCAATCTGCTGAATCCGTCCCTTCCCTTTAGTGGCGTGCTAATTAAAAACCTCGCTTCTTGGGCCCCGGCCCCAAGATCGCTACTCGCTAGGTAGTCTCCGATTTTAGATGTAGCAAAAATTCTAGATCGAATGCGACGTTATGTGAGTAGTTACAAAATATATATATCACTTGTTTTCTAGCATTTATTTGCACTTGATTTCCTATATTGGAAGTCTGCTGATTTCCTATATTGGAACTCTAATGTATCAACACTGGTATTAGATGTTGTTTGAACAAGACTTTGCTTACCCTTATTGCGTGCATTTGAAGGTATAAGTGTACTCTTTCTCCTCTTTTGTGCATGAGTATTATAATTCAAAGGTTGATGTTTTATATTTTAGTTTTGATTTTTTTGATGTTTTTAAATAGGAAAAGGTATATATATTGTAAATGATGTATATAGTATTTTTATGTCCCCGACAAATATTTTTCGATAGGTTGATTAGTTCGGTCGTTGCCTTTCCGAATTTTTGAGTTTTGTAAAGTTTTCACATAGTTTGATTTTTATATAGATTCAGTTTTTTATTAAAATCTTATTTATCTCCCCACTCATTGGCCGCGTGCAGCTGACGTTGGCCTGGGGTGGTGTGCCCCAGGCCCCGACGACGGCCTCTCATCAGCAAACCAGCAAAACCTTCAATGCGACATGTGATGGTTCTCGTTTTTAGAACCGAGTTGGGTGACAGCGGTATGGGAGATGGCTTCTCATTTTAATGCGGTAGATGCAGGGTTTGGAATACATCATATCCCAAACAGGTATCGAAAGATAGACGTACAGTTATCAATATCGATGATCAGGTAAAGAGAGTCGGGCAGCAAGAGAGGTCGAGAGAAGGTAATAGTCAGGGGGCAAGGGTCAAAGCATTTAGTCAGCAAGCTCGATCGATCAGCAGGTAGGTTCCACTGTGTCACGATGAGGGCTATGGGTCTGTGGGAGGAAAGGTAATCTGTGTTTTGTGGATGAACTGTGTGATGGGTGCCAACCAACCCCTCTCCCTGGGCCATAGGCCCTCTCCCTGATGGCTTCTCATTTTAATGTGGCAGATGCAGGGTTTGCATGCCATTTCACTTGGTAAAGTATCCATTCAACTCAGACTCAGAATGACGCAGAGACGTAGATTTTAATCCATTTTGCAGTATAATACTTAAACCTCATCACGTAAAGTTGTTATGATTTTGTAGGAGCTTGAGTGCAGGAACAAATAATTGATTCCATTAGGCTCTTGGCAGGACCAGGACCGGGCTCAATGGACACCATTTGCTCAGGCAAAGCACAAGCCGCGAGTTTTGCTTCACGAGAAATTTTCCAGGTAGGCAATCGGGCTGCTGCTGGAACGATGGCAATTGCAAAATGAGAATCCGTCCAATTCGTGCAGTTATCAGCGACAAACTCGCTATGACCATCGGTGTGACGCCTCGGGTTGAAAAGAGTGCGATGATCAATGTGAAGGTCGTGGCCATCATCAGGAAGAAACTCGAGGATATGAAGGAAAAGATCGAGAATCACTGGGAGTCTCTCTTAGATGTCATTGGCCAGAACGACGTTCTTCTGGAGCTAGTCAGTGTTGACATCGATCCAGGTTGGGTGCTGTGATCTATCAACTCTTTTATTTAGGGTAGGTTCACATCTGTAGGAGCAGTGTTGGATTCCTGCATTGGAAGAATAGGTTGCGCCCGTCAAGGCTCCTCTCCCCTGTTACTGATGTGCCAAAGCCAATTCAGTTCTTTACTGCCAAGCGGACTCCGCCAAATTTTGGGTGCAATGTGACCACCACGTCCATTCTGCCAATGCTATGTCCAAGAACCGTGTTCGATCCCAGCTCTGTGATAGATGCAGGGATGAGCTAGTTACGGTTGACTGTGTCGCCCATGATGTGGTTAACTCTTATTTTTTCAAAAAAAAAATTATCTGTGGGAGCTATGAACCCCAACTCTACTTTAACATGGGAGGGTTCTATGAAATTTGAACTTTGGACCTTGTAAATTTTGATAAACTCAGAAAAAGAATGAATTTCGGAATGGTCAATACTTCTTGTAAGACTGAAGTGAATAGCTTAACTTGAATGAATAACTTACCTTGAAAATTTGTTTACATATTGTAGCATTATGCAGTGAGTGGTCGCTCCCACCCTTGGCCTTTTGTTATTCGCTTAACTATTTATCATTGAAAACAAGGAGAGGATATGGAGACAAATCCATCCCATATGGTTGAAAGTTCAATTTTCCTTGCGAATGCTCTCTACCACTCTCGCGAATGCTCTCTACCACTCGGATGCTGCAGAAAACCATGGCTTAGATTCTCCTTAGATTCTTCACCCACAACAGATTCAACATCCCCTTGAACCAAATGCTCTCTACGAATACAAGTCCCAAGCAGATTTATAGTAGAATCTTTTCCATCTAGTTGGTCCAGGCTTCTGTAAAAGTCAATTTGCTATCTTTTCTTATTGGAAAAGTGCATTTTCAAATAGCTGAGAAGGTCCTCAGTAACTCCTGCATCATTGGAAAACTTGGCTATTTCCTTCATCTCACTGTACTGTAAATACATTTAAATTTTCGTTTTCAATTCGGGCTTATGCATATCTTCGATAATGGATTTGGAGACCTTTGAAACAATTTTCCAGAGATCTCTACTGAAGTCTCGTGTTTCCATAGTCTAAAAAATTCTCAAATTGCTATTGAAATCTTTGAATGTTCCTTTCTCTATCTCTGAATGAATTTATCCACTATGATTTCAAGCATACCATTTATGTCTTCTTTGTCAGGATCTGCATATGCTTTTGAGAGCTGAGTGCGCATGACTGTACTAACTTTTTCAAGAACGCGTTAATTGGGGCATCACCATCATCTTTTCTTCTTCGTGTATTTGCAAGGAATGCAACAATATTGTCTTTGAGATGAAGTGGGGTTCCAGAATATTTGTATTTTCGATGTGTCGAAATCTAGGAGAAGCTGCGGCTTTGGCAAAGCAGGCATTTGGCAAGCCATGCACGACAGATAGTGGTGAACATCTGGTAGGCCATCCACAATAGGGGTTTCAGAAGGATATTTGTATGGTCGAAGTGTCGAAATCTAGGAGAAGCTGCGTCCTTAGCAAAGCAGGCATTTGGCAAGCCATGCATGATAGATAGTGCTAGACATTTGGCAGGCCATCCACAATAGGGGTTTCATAAAGGAGATTGCATGTAGTGTATAAGTGTGCCAGTGGTATGAAATCTGTTAACTGTAATCTAAATGTTTGGAGGCATGGGATTACCATTAATATCCATTTTCTTAATCTCAAGATATAATGCAATTCTTGCATGCATGCAGTGTATAAATGTGCCAATTGTCTGAAAACTTTCCAAATGTTATAAAAAATGAGAAATCCTTGCAGAAACCAGATGTCCAATTAACTGAATGTGGACCATTGTTCCATGTGATTTATCAATTGAAGGCTCCCCGCACTCGTAAATATCTCATTTTCTGGATGGCCTTTGTATTCGATATTATACAATATTAAAGATGTTTGAAACGAGTTGGAAACTGAATTGGGCTTTCCTTTCAGAGCAAATAAGGCTTCGTTCGGTAAATGTATAATTAACCTCTTTCTCATTTACGTTATACTACTATTTATTTCAAATTATATTGATTTCATGTCATTTTGGCATCCTATCTGAGTTGAGCCTAAATCTTAAATATTATACAAAGAATTTGGCTCATATCAATATATCGTTTGTAATTTAAATATATTTTATTTTATTTATTTATTTTTCATTTTTTTATTAGTTTTTTTAATATAAATAACTTTGAAATTATAATCAAATAAATTATAAAATAAATACATTTAAATCATAAATATTATATATAAAATATGTTTTATATTTTTTTCTTTTCCACTATCATTATAAGATATTAAAAAAATAACTATTTAAAAATTAAATTATCATTTCAAAATTTGTATTCTATTTCTTTCCACTCTGACCATAAGAAATTAGAAGCTTGTTAAGATAAACAATACCTATAGTTAATTGATCAATTATAAACTTAGAAACCATACTTATTTGATAAATTATGAACTCGGAGTATCGTTGCTTGGAATAGCAAGTAAAATAATTGCATTATTTGATAAATTAAATATCGTAGATAAAGTAATTGCATAATTATAAGGAATACAGCTCCTTGAAATAGCAAGGAATAAAAAACGTCTGACTTTAGTTTGCACATTAGTTTGCACATGTTAATACTTCGCTTTTGATTAATGTTTCATATACAACATAACTATAAAGTACATCATTTCTATATCATACACTTACAGTTAGAATGTTATTAATTAAGTATTAATATTTGTTACCAATTTTTTCAATTAATTATTTTATAACAATGGCGAGTTATGTTGCTATGCAAGCTTGTTATTATCAGAGATCTTCACATTTACTAAACAATGGATCTTGAGCTATGAGTTGGCATACTATTAATGAAAGTTATAGAAGTTACGGCTAGTCAACTTGTGCATATATTTGTAAATGAGACTTTTGATTTCTCCTCGGCAATTTCACAATCGTTGATATGGGCATTCTTTGAGGAGTTCTAATAACATGTGTTCTGCATTTTATACTTATTTGTTTCTTTTGCTTCTTTTGTTGGACTGCACACAATATGATGTTAAAGGATGACTCCAAGTTCTGTCAATTATTGGAATATGTTTGGTAAATTTCTACATTTATTTCCATGTTTTTATTTTTTGCTTCACAAAGTATTTGAAAGGCCATATTATTCGACATATAAATATATATATATAATGTATCAATTAAGATTCGACATATAAATATATATATAAAGTGTATCAATTAAGATTGCCTGTGGAGGGAGGAAACTTCAAAAAGGACTCCTTTGAAGTCACCCTTATTTCACCTTGGTAAGGCTTTAGGACTGCTGGCCCACATGAATTATTTTCTTTTTACAATTTGTAACGTGTTCATATTAGTGACTTGTCTCTTTTGTTTGGCATAATGTCCAAGGCTCTGTAATGTGGATGATGAACATTTATGGGAATACCGACGTACCTAGGTTGCAAGTTTGTGTTTACGCTATACAAGTAGTGTATGAGCTTGGTTTCTTTTCTGAGCATAGAGGGTTTTCGTGCAACGCTTTAGTATTTTTATTACTATACTTCTCTTGATCCATATAGTCGCTTGGCATGTAGCCTATTGTGATACATTTCAAGTATTCAAATGCAAAGATAATTTATTTAAAAATCATTTAAATTTTGTAAATGGTGTCGCTTTCAAGCAGGGTTTCATCCATTCATAAAATTTTATTTACTCTATACCTATTTATATGATAATAATGATCAAATTTAAATTAAATTTATAGCGTGTGGATGATTAAGAAATAACTCACTTTTGAACTTGGAAGATTCAGGAGAACATATATTAATTGTCTGATTTAGCTCAGCGTTGTCAATTTTACCACATTTAGATTTGAGAATGTTAGTAATGCTTTTATATTTATATTCTTCTTTCTATAGCTACCATCTTATAACAAGATCCATTGGCAATGTCGGGGACATTGCCACCTCGTGGCTCTTGTTATTATTATTAGGTTTTCTACTAAAAAATAATTGAGAGACAAATTTATTTGTGTATACAAATTTTTGAATTAAGATGGATCTACTTATAAACAATCAATCAATACATTTATTCAATTATTGAAAGATATATTTATGTAATTACAAACTCTAATTTTATCATAACAAATGATGTTATGATTTTTTTTTTACTCAACCAAAAAATAAGCATAGTGATTGTAACAAAAATCACTAATTTCTGCTGAACTGTAAAAAAAATAAAAAATAAAAAAAAATCACTAATTTCTGCTGAAAAAAAAAAAACAAAAATCACTAATGTATTCAACACATGTGTGAGTTGTCCAAAAAAAACTCAACTTATTCACCTTACAATATTGTAATAAATCCTAAAATTCCCCCATTATTGTCAATTTTTCATATTACTCCAAAGTGTTTACACCATGTTTGTGCATACTTTGTGAGATTTGGGGTACATGGTATATGATCGTGATGGATATGCACAATTGATGCCTAAACTTAGGATGGCGATGACTTGGCTTTCTTCCCTTAAGCGTTGGAGATCTCTTAGTAGTTTGGTGGATGCCCTTCATTAAATACTTGTGAAAGAGCCACTTACTTTGAGAGTGGCATCTAGGGGCTGTGGAGCATTTTGCATCATGGAGGGGTGCTTTAAGCCCTAGTTGGCATGAGGCAGCTTGGTTTCCTATTTGAAGAATTGGAGATGTCTTAGGGATTACTAGGGTTTTGGAAAAGTTCTTGTAGGGGGTTGTTGAACCATTGGAGTACATTACTTTGGAGAATAAATGGAGTCCCTAGAGGTTCATGATGGAGTGGTGTGGACTTGCCTTGTATAACTAAATTACCTTGGAGTCATCATTGTGTACGACATCACCATTGGAGCATGAAAGATGTACTTTAAATTGAACGTCTCACTTGTGCAGTGTACAAGGGCTCATGTAGGTTACTTGTAAGGGATTAGACCCACATAGTAATGTTGGTCTTCCTTACCTCCCTTATAAATAGAGGAAGGAAAGAAACTTGTAATGAGATGTGACTACGAGAAAAGGGTGTGCATCTCTCTCTCTCTCTCTCTCTCTCTCTCTCTCTCTCTTTCTCTCCTAGAATTCTCTTGAAGTTTGGGGATGTTAGAAGTGAATTATTATGATATTTCAATTGGTTTGTTTTATACACTAATTTACAATTACAACAGTCCTAAAGGATGAAATTACAAGGCTAAGATCTACGAAACCTACTCAAAAGAATGCAAAATTTATGAATTGCATCGAAGTGTCATTATGAGAGATTTCCTACATGGTGTGGGAGTAGTTGTAGCTTGAAATTACTCTCGAGTAAGAGGGAATTTGTATTTTAGTTGGAGTTTACTTGGAACAAGTACTTGGCCTAATAAAGTCATTGGGTGTGAAACCATAGGTTGCATGAGATAAGCACCTTGACCCTTCGAAGGGTTGGATCTTCTTCATATTGCAGATTTTTTCGAGGAGGGATGTGGCATTGGTCTCTTATTTATCTTCTAACATTGTGTCTAATATTGTTTGGTATGTGGATAGTGGAGCCTCGAGACATATGACATATGATAGGACTTTACTCAGTAAGATTCAAGAGCAAGAGGGAGGCATGGGTGTGGAGCTTAGTGACGATGCTACTTATCTCATGAGAGGGGTTGGCTCTATCTCTTTCCAAACACCTACAGGTGATATTCTTGAGTTGAATAATGTCTTGTATGTTCCTGGTCGAATAAGAATATTCTTTCATTACGCTACAACAAAACCCTGTGATTAGCATCTCTTTTAGCTCCCTTTTTGGTGTCCACTAACACTTTTAGTGTACTTTTCTTCATTTTCTAGGAAAAGTTGGCGCTATTTCACGAGATGGCGCTTTTCTTAGCGTTTTTTGCGTCCTTTTTTGAAATTAGGCGCTAAACTGAATGCTAATTACATCCACTTTAGCGCCAGGAATAACGCCATGCATAGCGCCCTCAATAGCACCTAGTTTTGCTTCCTTCAGTGCCAGAAATAGCGTCCTCAGTAGTGCCAAGCTTAGCACCAAGTTTAGTGCCAAGTTTAGCTTCCTCTTTTGCGCCAGTGTTTAAACCAAGAATTGCGACTAGTTTGGCTCCCTAAATTACACCAAGATTTAAGCTAGGATTAGCACCATGTTTAGCGCCCAATTTAGCTTCCTAATTGTTGATAGGTTTAGCACCAAGTTTTGCGTCTATAATAACGTCTAGTGCAGAATCTAGTTTTGCTCCCAAAGTACCACCATGTTTTTGCTCCTAGTATTGCGCCTAAATTTGCTCCCAAAATAGCACCGATTTTTCCTCCTAAAATTGAGCCTAGTTCAACATATGAGTTACTTAATTGATGGGATAGAGGTTATTGGTTATTGGAGTTGAGGGTTAGATTTGGGAGGGTTGTGTCAGACATTGATGTTGATGTCTATGATGATAATGATGATGATAAGGACAACAATGATGATGATGACGATGACGATGATAATGATTATGATGAGGATGATGCATGTTATTGCATTATTTGATCCTGAGTGACCCTAATCGAACCTAAGTGGCCCTTTTGGAAACTAAGAGACCATAATTAATCCTAAATGACCCTAATGGCATCTGAGTGTCCCTACGACATTTGAGCGACTCTGACGACATGATGATGATGATGTTGTTACATCCTGAAACTGATAAATATAGCATTGATGATATGTATGATGTTGACTAGGATGTTGATGACGACGATGATGTCAATGTCAATAATGATGATGTAGGCAATTATAGCACTATTTGAACTTGATTAATCCTAATGGAACCTAAATGACCCTAATGACATTTGAGTGACCCTAATAGCGCCTAAATGACCCTAATGGCATTTGATTGTCCCTAACAACATTTGAGTGATCCTAATGGAACTTGAGTCACCCTAACAACATGAGGATGATGTTGATGATGTACGATGACAATGATGATGCCATTGATGATTATTTGATTACAAGATGATAACAATGACAATTATGATCACTACATTGATAATGACAATGACGATGACTATGGTGATAATATCGGTCTATATGATGATGGAAATTATGATAAAGACAGTGATGACGATGACAATGAGGATCATGACGATGTCGATGTCAATGATGATGATGCATGTGATAGCACTATCAGATCCTGGTTAATCCTAATGGCACCTAAATGACTCTAATGGCTTTTGAGTGACCCTAATGTCACTTAAATGACCTTGAAGGCATCTAAATGTCCTTAAACACATTTGAGTGATCCTAATGGTATTTGAGTGACCCTAACATCGACGACAATGATGATGATGCGTGATGAAAAAGATGATGGTGTTTATGATTATTTGATTATAAGATGATAACGGTGCAATTGATGCCTACATTCCCAATCAGAGGCAAAATCTCTTCTATGAAACTCAATTGATTAATAGGTGGTTGGATGCCTTTTTCATCATCACAATGATCATGACGATTATAACCATGGCATTGACTGTGACGATATATGATGATGACACTGGTTATGAATATGGTGATAATTTCGATGTCTAGGACAATGGAAATGATGATAACGATTGTGATGACGATGATAGTGCAGATCATGACAATTACTAATTATTAAGACCCATCGACTAGTTAGGCAAGGGAAAATGTCTTTTACAAAAATTTTGAAAGGTAGTAAGATGTCTTGTTTATCATCACAATGTGGTTGACATGAATGACTATGATCACAATGCACAAGTACAAAATGAGAAATTAGTGACTACTTTACTAAAAAATTTAGTCACCACAATTTGTTTAAGTGATTTACTACCAAATTCAAGCAATTTTGAGTGACCCAACTATAAATGACTAATTAAGTCACGGGTAAAAAAATATGACTAGATAATAAGTGTTATAGTGAAAAAGGACTAACATAAACGACCAATTTAGTCAACGAATAAAAAATGACTAGCTACAAGAATATGAATTAGTTTTTTTTTTATGTTAAGTCATTTTTAATTGTGTCACTCCAGCAATGGAACGTTGTAATTTTGACAATGAAGTGTTACAATTTACTAAATATTGGCACTGCAAATGGATTCAACAAGGGGGTCTCTGAATCCATCTGTAGTGTCAAAATTTAGTAAATTGAAACATGTCATTGTCAAAATTGCAATCCATTGTCGGATTCCATCAAATAACTTACCAGAAAAGGAATTAGAATGGGGGATTATGGTAATTTAAAGGTATTATTAATTAATGCAATATGTGAGGTTAATATAAGAGGTTATTGGAGTACTAGCTAGAGGCCCACTAGTTAGGCACATGATGTATAAAAATAACACCTATGTGTGTTATTTTTGTATACAAGGTTTAGCATATTATAGCTCGCTTGGATATTTGACTATGTGTCTATTTGGATTCACCTCTATGATCTCTCTAACACTTTCTATAATGATTTATATGTATCGAATTAGGAAGTTCGAGGACTAATGAACAATGGCCGAGCGAACAAAGAAATTGCTAAAATTGAGGGAAGGACTTGCTATATGACCAAACTATAGTACATGACTTACATACTAGGATACCCGAAGGGGCACCCCAACACTATATCTAGACCTATCAAGCACTATATCTAGACTCATCAACATAAGGAAAGACTCTTCCTATAAAAGACATATTTTCGAAACATAACCCAACTCAAGGAAAGATAAAAGGAAAGATTGAAGAACAAAGTCAGAACTTGGTGCCTAAGAGCTTGCCTAAGAGACATTGGACATATTAGCTTGCCAAAATCCAGCAAGATCCACACCTTTTCTTCCAATACCAAATCCTTACCTTACCTCACCTTCCAATGTATCATCCTACCTACGCAAATTCCATTGAAAAGCAAATGAGACCAAAATGATATTAAAAACATATAAAAAACTATATACAAAGCTATTATAAAAAAAAGAATTAGTTTTTCATGAGCTTTGTTATAATAGTATTTATTATGATATAGAACTATATCAAAATACTATACAAACATATATACCTTACCTCACCTTCCAATGTATCATCCTACCTGCCAAATTCCACTTAAAAGAAAATGAGACCAAATATATTAAAAAACTATAAAAAAAAACTATATACAAAGTTAGTATTATAAAGGACAAAGCTTTAGTTTTTCATAAGCTTTGTTATAATAATATATATTATGATATAAAACTATATCAAACCAGAGCTGCGCGCAGCTTAGTCCCTGCCTTTTAGATTAGAAAATACAAGATAGTTAAAAAGTAAATTATTCAAAATTATTTATAAATAATATGATTTGATGTGATTACTTAAATTCAATGATGGTCAGTATCATATTCCTATGGTTTGAGGTCGAGGCATACTATAATGATCTTGCATAGGGCAAGATATTTATTTGGGTCCATTCTCATATAGACTAATGATCAAACCGAAGCGAAGCATAATATGATGATGTTGCATCATGCATGATATTTATTTGGGTCCATTCTCATATAGACTAATGAGCCATTGCATAGACGGTACTTTCTATGTTGGGATTTTGTTACACATGCATACTAGCCTTACTTCTTTGTGTTCTATTCTTGAATTTAGTGAGAAATTTATTCTGTCATATGTTGGGTGTGGTTTCCCACACAAAATGCTTCTATGCTTATATTATATTATAGTTAATAGTAATTGACTTGGTTAGTGAGAACTTTCTTGTGTCATATGTTGGGTGTGGTTTCCCACACAAAATGCTTTTATTCTATTATAGTTATAGTAATTGATTTGGTGCAGTCGAGACATATATTACCTTTGTGTTCTACTCTTGAATTTAGTGAGAACTTTCTTTGTCATATGTTGGGTGTGGTTTCCTACACAAAATGCTTCTATTATCTGATAGTTATAGTAATTGACTTGGTGCAGTGGAGACAATTATATTGGGTTTTCAACACTACATTTTGATGTTGGGAACCACAATCATGGTTCCAACTTCTTGTTCCAATAATGGTAGGAGATGATATAATTACCTCTTCATAATATCTTTGATTTTAGATCTGCTCTAGTTTTGTGGAACCTCAAGGTGATTATGTGGACTGCATCCTTAATTGATTATTCAATTGAAATGGTATGACAGGGTGGAGTGATACTTACATTGTTATTTGTTGTTGGGATCAATACTGTTCTATAGTTATTATTTGGAACACATTTACGTACAGTTGTTGGTGGTTCTTTTGCATTTACATAAATTATTCATCTCTATGGAATATACTAGACAACAATATTAAGGTATGCTTGTGTAGATACCAATAAAACCTGATACAGTACCTATGTTGTTTATGTTCAAGCTGCAAATTGACTATGAACACTAGGCATTATGTTCTCATGAGGATTGAACTTAACATTACCAAGGCCATAACACTCATATTTGTTATTACAAATATTTATTATTTGTTTTTACAAATATTTATTTTTACCATGTTAGCTATCATAAACCATGTTAGCTATGCAAGGAGCATTGATTGACTCTCAAGCTTGCATACCATCCTCGGTTATAGCCAGCATTTGGGTATCTTTTCTTTGTATGTCATTGCACTACCATATTTAAAACACATCATAGGTCTTTTCACGTGCAATATATGAGATATCCACCATGCTTTCTAATTTGAATCTCCTAGGAATCTGTTTTAGGTTTTCCAATACACTTGGTATGACACCAATTATAGATTTGGTTGGACTGAATGGATTTTTTGAGGTGTGGTTTTCCTAGGTTAACTAACAACAATTCAATGAAATTAATTAGTAGCACCTTTCCATTTAGACAACATTGCCTCAATTTATCAAAATTTAACATTCAACAATAATCTCAAGATTGTAGTGCTTTGGACTGGTGTTCTTCATTTCTTGTCTGTAGTCCAAGACTTTATTGGATGATATATGGAATGGGATATTCATGTAAGTGTTCTAACTCCAACGAGTGGTTTTAAACATTAGAGGCCTCAAGCATTGATACCCATCTCCCACATCTGCACTTAAGGTCCATAATATACCAAGTATATTTGTTCAATACCATTGAACAATAACTAGGGGGTTAGGGGAACACAGTTGTAATAACAAATCGAACAATTTTAATGTAAAATTTTAATTCTAACACCTTAGACCCTGGCAGTCCAAAACCCTAGGTTATGCTTGATAGCAATGCCCTGAATGAAGAGATTGGGGAAAATGAGACTTATTCACATATCTAGAGGACATGTTATACTAAATCTTTGAAAAATATAACAAAAAGGAAAAGGGAGATAAACTAAAGAAAACAGTTGTAAGCAAGTTGATAAACTGAAATATCCAAAGCTAATACCTACAAGGTTGAAATGGCACATAATTGGGCTGAAGGATGGGACTAAACAAAGAATACCACATGCATAGAGCATTGCAATCTTTTAGCCAAATCAAGATACACCATGTATTTTCCTAAATAGTGTATATATTCAGTGAATTGCACTTTAGCTTCTACCTTGGTTTTCAACAAAAGGCTAGACTTTATATTCAAGACAATAAACATTAGAAATAGACCTTGTATCCTATTTCATACTATGGATATGAATAAAAATGAATATTTCAGTGTAGTAATTTGATACGCCCCTATTGTGAATTTTGAATCCCAAACAAATCATATAAGTTACATGTCTAAACAAAAAGGCTATCATGCATTAGTCTATGAGATCTTAGTTGATGCATCTCCTTTTGCAATCTTCTCTTCTTGTCTGTAAGTGACTCATTGCACCTCCTCAAAAGCTTGTGGTTCATTCCCATCTTCTTGAGCTTCGTTCTTAACCAAATTAACTGCATTTGAATGATTATAATATCATAAAACTACTAATAAAATAAAATAGAGCTCCCTAAAGATCAAAACTTCGTTGAATGACAATTTTGCATAAATTTTATTATTTAAATTGCTCTTAAGGCCTGCATGCTAAATCATTTAGCAGTCGATTAAAAAAAGGGATTTCAAATATTAATGTAGACATGTACGATACAACTTATCAATAAAGAGCACGTGCTAACCTTGCTCGTCCATTATGGAACCACACTTCAACTTGTGGGGGCGGAAATTCAATTGTCTGGCCAGAGCTTGCTTTTGATTTTGAAGAAGAAGAAGGCCCAAATCACGATGATAGAAAAAACATATGAATCACAAACGGGAGAGCATTAAGTAGTATATAAATAGCATGGTTAAACTTATAGGTTTGGGGATCCTGTTCTTGTTGAAGGTTTCTTCCAAAAGAGCACTCATTCTTGGTCAGTTTGAGTGTCTTCTTGAAAGATAAAACAAATATTTTTTCAAATAGAATATTCTAGAGTGTCTTCTTCATTAAGGCTTGTTCCTCGACGGAGTGAGATTGTTATTAGGAAGGTCAACTTGAAAGCCTTTGATCATAGCGTAGCGAAAGGAATTCATGGGATTTTTTACTTCAAGGGCAAGGCAAGTGTTTTGAATGCGTCATTTCTCTGGTAAGGAGGATTGAATAAATTTTAATTACAATCCACCTAGTGAGTGTTGTCATGGGTAGGTTAAGATCATTTTTAGCTAAACTCCGACATAAGATATACTGAAATAAATTTTAGTTGAACAATGCACCAGGTGAATAATGGATGAACCTTACAATGGGGTTCTAGATGACCGATCGACTAGAATTTTAATTTAAATATAATAAATAGAGCAATATATGCTATACTTGATATTTTGTTATCAGTGAAGTAGCTTACAGATACCCTTGAAATGGTAAGCAATCCAATTAATGATTTCATAGTGGAGGTTATTTACATTTAGATCAATTTTGATTTATCAAAACCGAACAAAAATCACCATATAATCTGTCTAAATATCCCGATTTGCATGTAATTTGTCAAAATGTCTTAATTTCTTGATTAGTAATTTGAAGATCATTCCCTCAATTTCCTGGGCCAATTGGCTTCAACCTAAGATTTTATTATCCATGTTATGCCATTCTCCATCATTTCCCTGTAATAAAGTGAATTAATTCTTTCCATAACAAAATACCTCTTCAAATCTTAATTTCAATTATCTAGGCTATAAGGTGGTATAAAATATTTGTGCACATCCATGAGCTGTGAATCCACACAATTTTTGCATATTAAAAAAAAAAAATTACTCTGTAAATAACCTTAACCGTATCTCTTTAACGGATCCCAATTTCAAGATTTCTATCACCTTCAATATTTACTCAAAAATTTCCTTTTAGTGGAAAACGCACACATCAATCAATGGAAAATACAACCATTAGTGATCAACACCAAAATCTCAACAGGAATTTTGGAATGGGAAAACTAAAACCACATTATTAAGTCCATTACAAGGCATAATCGAGTAACGTTTTCAATTAGGATTTTGAGCCTAATTTCTTTAGGTTCTTAGGAGTTAATGGCCTTGATTTCTTCTCATATACTATAGAATATATGTATTTTGTTGTTTGAACAAGTACTATAGAATATATGTATATTGTTGTTTGAACAATAAGATTGTGCGATGATTTGAAAACAAGTAAAAAATTCCATCTCAATATCCAAGACAAAATTGCCAACTCCACTATCATTTGGATTATGTTAGAAAAAAAAGGACCAAACTGTCAACTCCACTGTCATTTAGATTATGTAAAAAAAATGATGTATAGAGCCAAAGCAAGCTTCCACTCAAGGTGGTAGGTAGGTTAAAACCTTTTAGGGAAAGTAATATAGAGTAAGTCCATGATCATCAAAACATCCAAATAAGATCATAACAAAGCAAGATTAAGTAAATGGGTTTAAGTTCATGTAATATTCGCACCTCGAAAACCAAAATGTAAACAAGATTACTTCTCAAAATCGAAATCAAGCATATTCGAATTGCAATATTCATATTCTTCTAGCATAATCCAAATATAATAGAGAGTTCGAATAGGCATGACCTCTTTTTCAAATGGGTTGCCAACCAAGGCAATGATTAAGAGCAAATACGTGATAGGAAATCCAACCAAACCTCCAATTTGAATCTAAATACAAGGTGAATAAGAGGAAATCCGCAGTTGGAAATGGAACCAAACCCAAAACACTACAAATGAGGAAACAATTTGAATATATATACAACATTAAGGAAATAATTTGAATACAAATAGATAGGATAAACCAGATAGCAAAACATAGACACTTCACTTGTGAGCTTAGTGATCTCATTTGCAAGCTGTTTGGTCATCATAAGTAAAATAATAAATCTAAAATATCATCAGCATATGCACAATGACAAATCTAAAATACTAACCGTGTATTATATTGATTGAAAAGTTAAATCACAACACATCAAGCCTATCATAAAAGAGTTTAAGTTGTTAATATACTTATACTTAATCAACATATCCATATCCAAGAACTATATTGAAATTTTAACAACCATGCTCTCTACAAACACTATGTATGCATAGAATCCTCCTGCGTCATTATTTATGCTTTCAATATATATTGTAAAGTGGCAAAGGCTGTCAACGAAAATGCAAATCATTAACTGCTTCAACTTGTATTTTTCCTCCAACAAGAGTCAATCAACCTTTCTCTGCATCCATCGATGATAGAAACTCTTATTAGTGATATTGAGGTAAACAACAAGAAGGATATGCAAGTTATATTGTAAGGTAAAAACCAAGATCTTCAAAGGATATGCAATTTATATATATTGTTAGGTAAAAAACAAGATCCTCAAAGGATATGCAATATGAAATTTATATTGTTAGTAATCGTGCAATTATGAAGGAAACACATACACCATAAATAATCATAAAAAATGCATAATTCCATCATTCAAACATACACACACACAAAAAAACAATATTAGAACAATACCAAAACACTGGCAATTACTAACTAATACTATACATCCCTTGCATGCAATACATAACATGACATTTCTAATATTGTAAATCCCTTTCCGGGAATTTAGATAAGGATATTAATAATATTGTACATCCCACTAAAATTATCAAAATATTGGCACCACTGAGATTACTAATACTATACATCCCTTGCATGTAATACTCACAAGGACATTCCTAATACTGTACATCCCTTTCTGGTAATACAAACAAGGATATTGCAAATATTGTACATCCCACTGAAATCATCAAAAGATTGGCACCATTGAAATTACTAATAAATTCAAAATTATTATAAAAACTCAAATTTTATTAAAACTTAAAGTTAAATAACAAAAATATTTTCAACCTTACTCTATCCTTTATAAATTGAATGTAATTATACTAATTAATACCTAGAAGCTGAACATATAGTCTCTGCCTGTACCAGGGACTAATAAATAACACTGACATTGCTTTCAAAGTAATTTACTATCTTGACACAGGACAAAGGATAACCACTCCCTAAAAAGTAAAAAGGCGTTGCCATATCTAATTAAGTAACACTGGCATTGGTTTCCAAGTAATTTAGTGTACTGACACATCATAAGGATACCCACTCTTTGAAAAGTAAAAGGAACTACCATTATACTTTTAAGTATATACACCAAGCAAAAAGCACAAACTATGAATTCATTATACATTTAAGTATATACAACAAGGACAGAAGTATATACACCAAGCACAGACTATGCATTCATTATACTTTCAAGTATATACACCAAGCACAGAGTATGAATTCTTTAAAGCTTAGCCTGAAGGTTTGAAGATTTCGCCCTTCCATACAGTTGTTCTTGTAAACATTTTGAAATAACTTTTAAAATTTTAAATAATAGTGTTTAAATTTGCCTAATCTGAATATATTGTGATATTTGAGAGAGATGAATTTATTAATACATTCCAAACATAATCTGAACAACACAAAATTCAAATTTATTATAAAAATAATCAAAATTCCAATAAAAACTACAAAATCTTCATAATTCGAAGAACACAAAATTCAAATTTATTATAAAAATTAATCAAAATTCCAATAAAAACTACAAAATCTTCTTACTTCTTCATTTATTAATAACAAATAACAAAGGTGAGATGGCAAAAATCTTTAGTGAAAAGATGGCAAAAGTCTTTATTGAAACTAATAATACATCAGAAAGTACATGATTGGCTTGTTCCAGAAAACTTAAGCAACTCACACTTAAACCCTAAGCACAAAATATCATCTCTACTGCCATTTTGCCATCTGAGCAAACCACTCATTTATAGCAAATCTTGTTTTCTTATATAGATGAGATTATACATATACAAACCACCTTATTCCGCTAGAACCAATGGGCCAAAAAGGTCATATGCTATAAACTTGTGATTTGTCTCCTCAATGCACATAAAACCCTACACAGATGGGTCAGCGCTGAACAAACTTTAAACTAAAAATATTTACAAAAATATATTGCATCAGCCTGGAACAAACGCTCTATCCAAAGCACACCCTGACAGGCAGAAAATGAATACTCCAGTCACACTCATCTCTCCAACGAGGTAATGACTACTTGCAATGTTACAATTTGGAATCTCAATCATCGCTACAAAATTAGCCTAATTTATTATATGATCGCTCCCAACACAAAAACAAAGAATATAATTGATATTATATAGATTAAATAAAAGACTAACCAGTCATAAACCATAGGGCTTCTGGGTTCGTCGCTTGGGTATTTCTCAAATACCCTCTTCTAATCACCGCTAGGGACGTTACTATTTTTCTTCTTACTTCGCCATGGATTCTCTCGTTCTCGTGGTGTCACTGTTACACAAAAATCCAAATCCAACAAACATAACTGCAATGTTCTCTGGTAGATCAATTTCATGGAAAACAAGAGAGAAATCCATTGATGCCACAATGTTGAAACTTAAAGAAAACGACTCAATTTTTCTTACGAGAAGAAGGCGAGTTTAAAGGGCTTGAGGCTACCGGGGAAGACGGACTATCCACAGAAAGTGAACGAAGGTAACTAAAAGGCTTAACAATGGTGATACTCCGCATTACTTTTCTCGCCTCATCATTCAATTGTTGGAACTCTGCACTCGACCTGCGTTCCCTCAACTTGTTTAAACCCTCTTCGATCTCTGTAGAAACAAATCCATGATGGGGCATTGGGGCTTGAAATCTCCATGCAACAAAATTCTATGCCATGAAATTGCAAACAAATATAATTACATAAAAGCAGCCAGATCTATTTTATAGCCCCAACGTCTGGGATCCACAGGGAAGTGTTCGTCAAAATCCTTGCGAGTTAATATGGATTTGTGCTTCCTATGGATATTAAATCATAGTATATTCTATATTAAATTCCATAGTAGCATGGTCAAACTAGAGACTTTGATAGAAACTAACAATAGCAACGATTCATACAAAGCAACAAACGTGGAGTGGAGGGGTTTGCCATGGAAGGATTAGTGCCAACATTTTTCCTGAGTTTACCCAGGCGATTCTTAGGGCGAGGGCCTGCCAGAGTATCGTCCCACAGCTTATCCAACAACCCCATTGCACTTATTTTTTCTTCTTCTATGCCAAATATATAGAATAATCCAGAATTAGTGGTACCCAAGCCTCAGGAATTGAAATGGCATATATCGCCAACATTTGCTACTTCTCTGTCAAGCAAAACAATTATTCAGAGACCTTGTGATCCTCGACACTTTCCATTCATTGGCTTTATAGGAGTCGAGTAGATAATACAAATAATGAAATTACCAATACTATACATCCCTTGCAGGTAATACAGATAATGACATTATGAATACTGTGCATCCATTGCAAGGACATTATGATTACTATACATCCTAAGCAGATTCATAACCCTAGTCAGAGTTTGCTCGTTTCCCAAACCATTTTAACTCCCCAAGGAGAGTTTACTCTTTTCCCAAGCCATTTTAACTTGAACCATTGATGTAGGATTTGGCTGTAGATAAGGTTGTTGAAGTTGGGATTTGCCTCGTCAATCCTCATCATGCTGTTGATTTAAAAAAAAAATCTTCTCATAGCCAGACTCGGATGAGTCCCCAAGTCTCGACCCTGCAACAAAACCACAGTGGCAAATGCACAATCAGGAGATACAATCCAACTATAGAAAATACACAAAGTCTCTACAAATGTTCAAACTATTCAATAGAACTTACCTCTGGTGCAAAATTTTGAGCTGAAATTCGCAATCCTAACTTAAGTCGATCTCAGATGCTCCAGCCTTCACCGCCTTCTAAGGTTGAAGGGACCGCATTCTAAGGCCGACGGGAGAGCAAGCCTTCACCACCTTCTAAGGTTCTAAGGTTGAAGAGACCACCTTCTAAGGCCGAAGGGAGAGCAGCGGCTCCAACCACAACGCCATAGCTTCAACGTTTACTCTCGAGTCTAGACCAGTTATGGGGTTCCTTCTTCTGGTCCTCCACAACTCACAACTTATTTTTGCCGGAGGTCGATGGAGGTCCATGATGGTGAGCATGTTTTCCATCTGGTGAGGAATGGATTAGTAAATCAATTACTTACTGGACACCTGTGTCAAATAATATTGCATAGTGTAACATATCAATTCCAAAGTATGATTTATTTTATTTTATTTTTTATTTTTCTCTAATCCATGCCGATGATAAAAATAGTCCCATCAAAGCTTTTCATCCAATTATATTTTGACAAATATGAAATAAATTTTATTAAAATTTAAAGTTAAATACAAAAATATTTTCAACCTTACTCTATCCTTTATAAATTGAATGTAATCATACTAATCAATACCTAGAAGCGGAACATATAGTCTCTGCCTACGGTAAGGACTAAAAACTACACAAATATATTGTTAGTTTTTCAGAATTTAATACATTCTGATCTAGGATCTTAATTGAAAGAACAACATGTACAGCATATCAAGCATAAGAGACAAGAGACAAGAGACACAAAACATTTCACTGGGGAAAACCAAGAAGGTGAAAAACCCCGCAACTTCCTCATAGATAGAATAAGCATCAATACAAGGATCACCATGATCAAACCCAAGAGATAGATATCTTTAGCATCATGCTCCTCCTCCACTTATGCGCATCCTCCTCTTCTCTCACTAATGCGAGTGAGTGAACAATAGAATGTGTAAAATGAGAGAGACACACTCTCTATTTATACATTACATCACTTGACCTTTACTCAACTAGGTCGGCCCTAACTTAACCACATAACATAATGCTGACTGGGCCGACCCCCAATAGGGTAGTCTAATGACCCTTTGACCCACATGACTCATACAGGGCCGACCCCAACAAGGTGGTCTAATAACCCATCAAGTATAAGTTACGACACTTCCAATCGGAGGAATAATACATCTCCGTTGGGGATACAATAAAGTACAAATGTAATACATACAATATACAAGTGAATATCTTCCGAAGTTACAAATACATCAACATATATATTATCATATAAAACTATATTAAAAAACTATAAAAAAAATATATACAAAGCTAGTAGTATAAAATACAAAAATTTGGTTTCCATGAGCTTTGCTATAGTAATAATGATCTTTGTTATAATAATATATATTAGATATACATATGAAAACTTTTATTTTGATAAGAATTTTGATTTTGACTTTGAATTTCTCCAAGGGCGATAGCCGTGGAGGTTTTGGAAGCACACCAAAGCCTGGTTTCTATGATGGACACAATCGATCGATTGAGGCCAAGCACAAATTACAAAGGGAGTAAAGGTAGCTGCGAAGGCCAAGCGAAGGAAGTTACAGAGTGAGCAGAAGGAGCTAAGGATGAAAAAAATGGAGTTAGGGCTTCCTTTAAATCATGTAATTCCTTAAAATCAAGGCATACTGGTGTCGACACAGATTCAAGGCCATGGATTTAATGACTTGGGGACTTCAACGCTGTAATCAAGGCCATGGATTCAATGACTTGGGGACTTCAACGCTAAATTTACAAGTATGAAAAACCCCAATGTGAAAAAATAACTTATTCCACTCCCTGATGGTTTTTTCCAATTGTAAACTATAATTCAAACTTCAAATAGAGAACTTCGATTTATGTTGAAGTAGTAATTGGAATATTTCTAGGAACTGTTGCATCATAGTTTCTGCAATATTCCACCATACAGGTGTGCAATAGTAGCAGAATACTCACACAGGAGTACATAGATGCGTTGCCACATGGATGAGAGGAATATGAATGGCAGAGAATTAACAAAGGGATTTTGTTGTAAGCACTTGGTTCATAAGCTGTTGATTTTAAGGGGATTTCCCTTAGATATTCAAAGATACATGTGGATAGTTAGAGAACATATATATTGTGTTGAAATATGGAACAACGCTGAATTTTTTCACATTGCCTCCTACGATTTCAGATCACCCATTATCCAAAACCAAAACATACTCCACAAATGACGCAATTGGCAATAAGACTGGTGGTGTTGTATTTAGATGGCAATGTGGCTATTCAGCAATAAACGTTGTGCAACCCTCCTGAAAGAGAATCAAAATGTTTTGCAGGTGTGTGTTGTTTTAAATCCCTTGATAATACATTTTTGTTTTTGTTTTTTCAAACTATATTGTATTCATGGATGAGCTCTGTGACAAATTGCAAAAACTATTGCAAAAATGGAAAAACGTGATCAAGGAAGAGAAAGCTCCATACGAACAGGTATATTCTCATTCTTCTTTGTAGAATTAAGTTATAGGAAAATATCATCACCTAAATTAAACCCGTTATTCTAGGAAGAATATTTGATTTCACCTTTAATGCACCAAACTAAAGGCTTTGTTAAATGTATGTGAAGACTGTTGTTGAGGCACAATAAATTACATGGGAGAAATGGAGTTGTACAACCAGAAGGCGGTCGAGGTAGGAAATTTTTTTGGTTTACATATGCCCTATTTATGAACATAAATGGAAGGCATTTGAAGCTTACCTTAAAATTGTCACTAGTTCCAAAAGGTTTCCTCCCATAATTTTCCCGAGAATAGCCTAATGTAATTTTCGTGCAGTGGCTCTGACAGTCATGGGACAAAAATAAAATTGTGTTAATCCCATATGATTGATTAAGATGGGTTTTTCCACACAAGAAACAAACTTTGCTTCCAAGTTCCAACTCTGCCTCTAAAGAGGAGAAACTCAAAAAATTGGAAAGAGAACAAGGACTACAACTGTTATGGAAAAAGGAAAAAACAAAGACACTGAAAAGGGTTTGTGTTATGTCCTTTCCAAAACATTTTGAATGCAACTAAGGAAACACAATGATTGTCTATTTACTTTCTTGATGCATATATCATACTGAGCCACCAATCTATTGCATGTCCATTTGTAGCAAACAATCGAAAAATTCTTTTATTCATTTTAATGTCTGCTTATTAGTGTCCAACTATTTCAATTGCCCCACCAAGTCTTGCTTTTGATTTTCAGTCTATTCCTTTTATGGTTATGTTTTCTCATTCCTTTTATGATTCTTTTTAGCTTGTAATGCCCCTTGATATGCTTCCTTCTAGGAGTTGATTTCTAGATCATTGTCAAGCTATGATGAGGGGTTATAAGTAGCTTCCTAGTCTCGCCTAGGCCAGTACGTGGGATTCATTTTCTATACTATTGACTTGTATCATCTTGCAACTCTTTTCTTGGTATTATTTGAGTAATACAGAACACTACTTGGTCTCATGATATCTATGTCCATAGAGCATACAGAGTCTTATCTTAGGGGTGTTGAAAATAGCTATTAACGGTGTGTCCTCAATCTTCCTTGGCATAGCATTTGTAAACTACCAACCCTCAAAGTAGTGTTTGTACTACCCATAGATTTTTTGGTTGGGCTTGTATTCGATAGGTATTGGGGTATTCTCTTGATTCCTCGCTTCACCCTTGTGACGTGCCCTAATTGTGACTTCTTGACATCTTTAGTTTATATAGGCCTCACTGATTCCTTGGGTTTTTCAAGCTTCATATTTCCAAAGGCTTCTTGCTTTGATCTCCGCCATGGTTCCACTTTTACCTTTGTTTCATGTCATTTTTCTTCCTTTATTCATTTCAATTCACACTCTAGGGTTTCCAAATGTTCACCATGTTCCTCTTTCTTGTTCTTCTATTGTCAATCATTATTGAGCAACTATGTTTCCATTTGTACTACCACTTACTTATGTTTCTTGGGGTTTGTAGTCTTGACATGTGCTCATACGATATCTAACATACCTCCAATAAAATAATATATCTTCATAGCCTTTTGTATATCATACTTGAGTTTCTCCATGAGAACGTTGAGTTTGCATCATAGGGTGATATCATTTTTCCTTTGCACTACTTAATTTCAGTGAGTTGGAGATATGTAGACGGTTTGGGCTTTGGGTATGCATGACCCTTGCCTAATTGCACGAGATTAGCGAGATGCTTGCTCTACAACCCAGTATGTGGGAGATGTTTCCACATAACGTAACATTATGTTTGCACGGAGAGTAGAGAAAACAAAATTCATATAATTAAAAAATGCATATAACAGAACAGATTGAAATGCTCTGGAAGAAGTAGTGCGACAGGTTGAAGGAACAGTTCCACTGACAGAGTAGCAGATTGAAGAACTGGAACCCATGGAAGAAGGAAATTCCAGCCTCTATCTTTGGGAAAGCAATCCATTCATAAGCTTCCCACCTGCACATTATAACCCTAAGAAAATACAAGGATAATGTGTAGAAATGTCAACAAGATAAGGTAGCCACCCATCTTTATCATTAAATAACACCGAATATCTAACAAAGGCAACACCTCCCTTAACCAATGAGCTTCCACACGTGTCATACTAAAACATACACAAACTACAATAGGCTTGTTTATAATTCAAACAGCAGAGGTGAATGGGTGCAAGAAAAGCAATTCAATGCATGTCGCATACCCCTAGCATCTGTTTTTTTATTCTACATGCCAAGTGTGAAGCATAACAACACTCCCACAAATGTTGTACCAGTATACAGGGCTATACACAGATAACACATAATTGTATCACAGACATCGAGTCTTCTGTTTTTTACCTTTTTTATTCGATTCGCAATGAGTTGGCTAATTGATGTCTGTTTCTTGCTAAATGCATTTGCCATGCTATCTGAATCTTCACCATTAGAATCCACCCAAAAAATGTTTGTTTATTGCCGCCTGTTTATTGCTAAATGCATCTACCTTGTTGTCTTTAATTCCTAATCCACCATGTTTCTTTAATTCCTAATCCACCATGTTTCTTTAATTCCTAATCCACAACTCTGTTTCTGCCATTCTGAGATGTTTATTATAAATAGATTTTCCTTGTAATCGTAGTTCAATGTTTCTATAGAAAATCCCAACAATCTATTCATATGAGAGGGGGCCCAATCAAGAGACCATATGTTGTGGATCCATAGATTTTTTTTATGTTTTATTCAAATATATGGTTTAATTCCTATAGCTGATCAGTTTGAAATTATGTATTGTGAGTTCTTTCCTTTTTACATTTAAAGTTTTGATTCATTAATTGATAATCGAGTGCATCGTGTAAAATTTAGGTGTGGTAAGAAGTGATCATAACCACAGTTGACCAAGACATGTTAATACTACGACGAGATAGATTCAAGTGAAAAGAAATCATTTCTAGTTGCAATACCTCATAGAGTCAAAGACTAATTGAAATATCACAAATTCATATCAAACTCTAGAACTTTTGCTTAGTGAATTAATTGAGTCTAGACTACTAAATGGTGAGATTCAAAATACAAGCAATTAAGGAAGTATTTGGACTTCTTGTAAGGTTTTCCTAGATTATGGATTAACTTAGAAGATTTGTTATATTGTTCCCCAGGTATTTACTAATGGTTAGACTAACACTGGGTAATGGTTAGAAGATGATAGACAGTGTAAAAGACTGTTACTTTCTTGAATAAAATACATAGTACTTCACAACTTTGTTTCTTCCATTCTGAGATGTTTATTGTAAATAGATTTGCCTTGTAATAGTAGTTCAATGTTTCTACAGAGAGACCGGGTGAAGAATGGCAATGCAGACGAATGCGATGTTTGTGCCAGGATTGGCGATTTAGTGCTCTTGTGCCAACTCCACGCACATGTAGGGCGTGTGAGACACCACTTCTGCCACCTTCTTGCATAATTACCATTAAAACCTGTCTGCCAAATCGTTTAAGCCATGTACGATGGGATGCTGACGCCTTGAACCATGATTGAAGGATCGTCCTTGGAGCATACCCTCTTTAAACTGGTGCATGTGGTCAGAAACCCAAGTTCCACGCAACATGCCGCATGGAAGCTTACTGAGGTGGTGGCGGAGTATGGCCACGTGCATCGATGTTGGCTTGCGTGGGGCACCCACCGTGGGGGGCACAGTCCTAAAGGAAAATACAAAGACAATCTTCCTTGAGGGTGGCATTGTCATCGTCCATCCAATATTGATTGCAAATCCCTATAGGATTGTCTATGCTCTAATTAGCGAGTATGCCAGCCAGCTTGTTGGCATCTCTTCGAACATGCTGAGTGATGCTAACCATTGTGATGTCAAGATTAGCCGCCAGAAGGTCAATTTTGGTAGCCAGATGCTAGCTTGGGGAAACTTTGGAGGTTTTGGATCTTGTGAGTATCTTGGATAGAATCTAAATCATGATATGCGAGTCCCCTTCCACAAGAAGTTTCATCTCGCCTCCCAAGGCTATTCAGGGACACCATGCAAATTTCAATCGGGAGCATAAAAAATAAAAAGAGCAACAAAATTGAGTTTCGTTGTATCCTGCAAGTGTGCTTGGGAAAGGATGCGATGACCATGATTCCCACACAGTTGCTCCCCACATTTTTCAAAATCTTAGCCTATGGTGCAAAAATTACATTGCATATCACTACGCAAAACCCTATTTTAGAAAAGCGTCAAAATAGACAATGTTCGGTCAATGGAGCCACTGGACAAGGGTGTCCCTAGCGGTACTTGGGTGTCGAGAATTCAATGAAACTTACGGTTTTTCGATAGGAGCCTCAGTTTTTGAGTTATGGTGAGTTTCATCTCACTTCCCAAGGCCATTCAAGGACACAGGGCAAATTTCAACCGGGGGCATAAAAACTAAGCCAATCAACGGAATTGAGTTCCATTTCCTCCTACAATTGTGTTTGGGCAAGGGCGAGATGACTGTGATTCCCATGCACTCGCTCGACACATTTTTCAAAATATTAGCCTATCGTGCAGAAATTGCACTACACGTCACTTAATAAAACCCTAGTTTAGAAAATTGTCAAAATAGACAACTTTCGGTCCGTGAAGCCACTTAATAGGGGTGTGCCTAGTGATACTCAGATGTCACGAATCCAATGGAATTGACGGTTTTTCCATCGGATCCACGATTTTCGAGTTATGGAGAGCTTCATCTCGCTTCCCAAGGCCATTCAGGGGCACTAGGCAAATTTCAACCGATGGCATAAAAACCAAACCGAGCAACGAAATTGAGTTTCGTTGCCTCTTGCATGTGTGCTTGGGAAAGGGCGAGATGACTACGATGCCCATGCACTTGCTTGACACATTTTTCAAAATCTTAGCCTATCGTGCAGAAATTGCACTGCACTTCACTTAGCAAAACCCTAGTTTAGAAAACCAACAAAATAGACAACTTTCGGTCCACGAAGCCACTAGAAAGGGGTGTCTCTAATTCAACGAAGCTGATGGTTTGTTCATCAGAGCCATGCTTTTCATGTTATTGTGAGTTTCATCTCGCTTCCAAAGGCCATTCAGGGACACTAGGTAAATTTCAACTAGGGGCATAAAAAACAAATCGAGCAACGAAATTCAGTTATGTTGCCTCCTGCAAGTGTGTTTGGGCAAGGACGAGATGACTGCGATGCCCACACACTCACTCGACACATTTTTAAAAATATTAGCATACCGTGCAGAAATTGCATTCCACGTCACTTAGGAAAACCCTAGTTTAGAAAACCATCAAAATAGACAACTTTCAGTCCATGAAGCCACCGGACAGGGGTGTCCATAGTGGTACACGGATGTCACTAATCCATCGGTACTAACAGTTTGTCCACCGGAGTCACAGTTTTCGAGTTATGGCGAGTTTCATCTCGCTTCCCAAGCCTATTCAGGGACACCCTATAAATCTCAATCGGGGGCATAAAAACCAAACCGAGCAACGGAATTGAGTTCCGTTGACTCCTCCAAGTGTGTTTGGGCAAGGACGAGATGACCACAATTCCCACACAGTCACTCCCCACATTTTTCAAAATCTTAGCCTATAGTGTAGAAATTGCATTGTATATCACTACGCAAAACCCTATTTTAGAAAACTATAAAAATAGACAACGTTCGGTCAATGGAGCCACTGGAAAGGGGTGTCCCTAGCGGTACTTGGGTGTTAGGAATCCAATGAAACTGATGGTTTGTCCATTGGAGCCTCTATTTTCGAGTTATGGCGAGTTTCATCTCGCTTCCCAAGGTTATTGAAGGACAAATGACAAATTTCAACTAGGGGCATAAAAACCAAACCGATCAACGAAATTGAGTTCCATTTCCTCCTACAATTGTGTTTGGGAAAGGGCGATATAACTCTGATTCCCATGCACTCGCTCGACACATTTTTCAAAATATTATCCTATCGTGCAGAAATTGCACTGCACGTCACTTAACAAAACCCTAGTTTAGAAAACCGTCAAAATAGACAACTTTCGGTCCATGAAGCCACTTGACAAGGGTGTCCCTAGTGGTACTCGGATGTCACGAATCCAATGGAATCGATGATTTGTACATCGAATCCATGGTTTTCGAGTTATGGAGAGCTTCATCTCGCTTCCTAAGGCCATTCAGGAGCACGAGGCAAATTTCAACTGGTGGCATAGAAACCAAACCGAGCAATGGAATTGAGTTTCGTTGCCTCCTACATGTGTGTTTGGGGAAGGGCGAGATGACTACGATGCCCATGCACTTGCTTGACACATTTTTCAAAATATTAGCTTATCGTGCAGAAATTGCACTGCACTTCACTTAACAAAACCCTAGCTTAGAAAACCGTCAAAATATACAACTTTCGGTCCACGAAGCCACTGGACAAGGGTGTCCCTAACGGTACATGGGTGTCTCGAATTCAACGAAGCTGGTGGTTTGTCCTTTGGAGCCACGGTTTTTGAGTTATTGCGAGTTTCATCTCGCTTCCCAAGGCCATTCAGGTACACTAAGCAAATTACAACCGGGGGCATAAAAACCAAACCGATCAACAAAATTGAGTTTCGTTGCCTCCTGTAATTGTGTTTGGGAAAGGACGAGATGTCTGTCATCCCCACACACTCACTCGACACATTTTTAAGAATATTAGCATACCGTGCAGAAATTACATTGCACGTCATTTAGCAAAACCCTAGTTTAGAAAACCATCAAAATAGACAGGTTTCGGTCCATGAAGCCACCAAACAAAGGTTTCCATAATAGTACTCGGATGTCACTAATCCATCGGAACTGATGGTTTGTCCACCAGAGTCAAGGTTTTCGAGTTACGACGAGTTTCATCTCGCTTCCCAAGGCTATTCAGGGACACCATGCAAATTTCAATCGAGGGCATAACAACCAAACCGAGCAACGGAATTGAGTTTTGTTGCCTCCTGCAAGTGTGTTTGGGAAATGACGAGATGACCACGATTCCCACATAGTCGCTCCCCACATTTTTGAAAATATTAGCCTATGGTGCAGAAATTGCATTACATATCACTACGCAAAACCCTATTTTAGAAAAGTGTCAAAATAGACAATGTTTGGTCAATGGATGCATTGGACAGGGGTGTCCCTAGTGGTACTTGAGTGTCGGGAATCCAATGAAACTAACAGTTTGTCCATTGGAGCCTCATTTTTTGAGTTATGGAAAGTTTCATCTCGCTTCCCAAGGCCATTAAGGACACAGGGAAAATTTCAACTGGGGGCATAAAAACTGAGCCAATCAACGGAATTGAGTTCCATTACCTCCTACAATTGTGTTTGGGCAAGGGAGAGATGACTATGATTCCCATGAACTCGCTCGACACATTTTTCAAAATATTAGCCTATCGGCATAAATTGCACTGTAGGTCACTTAACAAAACCCTAGTTTAGAAAACCGTCAAAATATACAACTTTTGGTCCATGAAGCCACTTGACAGGGGTGTCCCTAGTGGTAATCGGATGTCTCAAATCCAACGAAATCGACGGTTTTTCCATCGGATCCATGATTTTCGAGTTATGGAGAGCTTCATCTCGCTTCCCAAGGCCATTCAGGGTCACCAAGCAAATTTCAACCGGTGGCATGAAAACCAAACCGAGCAACGAAATTGAGTTTTGTTGCCTCTTGCATGTGCATTTTGGAAAGGGCGAGATGACTACGATGCCCATGCACTTGCTTGAAACATTTTTCAAAATCTTAGCCTATCTTGCAGAAATTGCACTGCACTTCGTTTAGAAAATCGTCAAAATAGACAACTTTCGATCCACGAAGCCACTATACAAGGGTGTCTCTAACGGTACTTGGGTGTCTCGAATTCAACGAAGCTGATGGTTTGTCCATTGGAGCCACGTTTTTCGAGTTATTGTGAGTTTCATCTCGCTTCCCGAGGCCATTCAGGGACACTAGGCAAATTACAATCGGGGGCATAAAAACCAAACCGAGCAATGAAATTGAGTTTCGTTGCCTCCTGCAAGTGTGTTTGGGCAAGGACGAGATGAATGCCATGCACATGCACTAACTTAACACGTTTTTAAAAATATTAGCATATTGTGCAGAAATTGCATTGCACGTCACTTAACAAAACCCTAGTTTAGAAAACCATCAAAATAGACAACTTTCGGTCCATGAAGCCACCGGACAGGGGTGTCCATAGCGGTTTTCGAATGTTACTAATCCATCGGAACTAACGGTTTGTCCAGTGTAGTCAGGGTTTTCGAGTTACAACGAGTTTTATCTCGCTTCCCAACGCTATTCGGGGACACCATACAAATTTCAATCGAGGGCATAAAAACCAAACCGAGCAATGGAATTGAGTTCCGTTGCCTCCTGCAAGTGTGTTTAGGCAAGGGCGAGATGACCACGATTCCCACACAATCTCTCCCCACATTTTTCAAAATCTTAGCCTATGGTGCATAAATTGCATTGCATATCACTACGCAAAACCCTATTTTAGAAAAGCGTCAAAATATACAGTGTTCGGTCAATGGAGTGTTATGATATTTCAATACTCCATCCTTGTCGTACCTAGCATTATTTATTTTTCCTAGTTGTTGATGATGCCATTTCCCCCCTAGTGGTGTGCAGATGTCATCCAGGATCCATCTACCACCTTCTGAGCCCTGCATGCATCATTTTAGGACCACTTTAGTTAGTTCCCTATTTTATGGGAACCTATTGAGTGTTCCGGTGCAGTCCACCTAAGTTATCTGACTCTTGTGGGGGATTAGATCTCCGAATGCCATTGATTTTGGCCTCATGCGCCCTTTTCTAACTTGCATGCATGACAGACTCATTATTGCGCCCTCCTTAGTTGGTTAAATGATTGTGACTACAATTAACTGAGTTTAGGTTCAGTTCAATTGACTTTTAGTCTTCCAGAGCACTCCAGTGGTGATAATCCCTATGGTAGAGCAACTAAGGTTCAAATTCTATTGAAGATTCGAATTCTCTCCATTGTAACATCATTGTTTATTATACTGATTATTGGAACATGTGATATTATTCTGCTCCTATCTGAGTTCTGCTGCATTATTATTCCTCTGCTCCTTACTATAGTTTTCACTATTATTCTGATTTTATGCTGATTCGTTCTTTGTGAGGTATCCATAAGCTCTTAGATCTGTTGTGACATAGAATTTCACATGGTATCAGAGCCTTTTGAGCAAATAGGTTGAGCAACTGCTTTCGGTAGTGCACCAGAAGTGTAATATCCCACTTTCTCCTCTAGGCATTCTACAACAAAAAGTACAGTTGTATACCCGCCAACGTTAAGGAACTCATGATAGGAGTTCCGCAGGTAAAAATTTGTAAGTATAATTATGTTTTCCTAAGTAAGGAGAGTCAATCGAAAAAAATGTATAGGGAAATATATAACATATATTAACAAACCAAATATATCGATGTAAGGCATGTGCCTATCATCTATGAAAGTAGGAGGTTGGAGAAGAGGATTCATTTCGTAAGCATTGGGAATAACCAACCCCATTTCGTAAGCGTTGGGAATCCTTGGCTATCGACTCCAAGGATTCTGGAAGCTCTATCTATTCGAGCCCCTTCTGCAGCCTGAACAGGGAAGGATTTACTAGCAGACAATTAGAAAGACACATAATACTAGAACTAATCATTGTAGCAAAACAACAAATCTCCAATATAGCTGATGTTGCTTGAGATATTCATGACAACTTACAGCCAAGCTAATTGTGCCCAATCCAAAGATTGCTACCGAATCACCAGGCTTTACCTTCCCACAATTCCAGGCAGCTCCTAATCCCACAAATCGATCAATATCGAGCACTTGTTTTCTTATGCATCAACCTTTTTACTTTTGTGTATTTTGGCAAGCAAGAATATCAGTTGTATATATTGAAGAGAATATTGTATAATTATGTATTACCTGTAGGCACTGCACATCCAAGCAAACAAATCTTGTCCAATGGAGCTTCCGGATTCACTTTTGCAGCACAAGAAATGTGCACCACTATGTATTCACTGAATGTGGACAACCCAAGTAAATGATGAATGGGCTTCCCGTTGAGATCAAAGAATTGACACTTTTTGTCGGTGTAAGCGACTGCGTTCAAAAAGTTGAATCTGACAAGTTCACACATGTTATTCTTTGCTCGATCACAGATCTCGCATTCTTTGCATTCCGTCATATATGCCGGAATCACGTGATCTCCTGCTTTCAAATCCGTAACTTCACTTCCAACGCTTTCTACAATCCTGTGTAACCAAGTCACACACTGGTCAGGAATTTGATATATAAAACTCATCCTTCACGATAATTCATATAATAGACATACCCATCACCTTCATGACCCAGAATCCTTGGAAAGCAAGCTCCTCCATCCTGTAATGTTTAATTACATTTCATGAAGTAAAGTTGGACTTGAAGTCTCAATCTAATGAGTAATGAAAAAGGAGATGATTAGAGTGATACCTTTCCTTTCCAGTAATAGATATCAGTCTGACAGAGAGAAGTGTGAGTAATTTTGATTCGAACTTCTTTACTTTGAGGAGGAGCCACTTGGATTTCTTCGATGGATATGGGCTTCCCTGCTTCCCATACCACACTAGCTGATACACAGTACTTGTCAGGTTACCAAATATATCGATGTAAGGCATGTGGCTGTTAGCTATGAAAGTAGGATGTTGGAGAAGAGGATTCAGTTAATAAGCGTTGGGAATAACCAACCCCAAATACACCCCAACTTTGTTGATCATTTTGACACGGGGGAGAAGCTTAAGGGAAGCATATGCATCAGATTGAGGGGAAATTAAAACCAATATTAGAACAATGAAGCCATCACGCTGTAGATACGGGAAGCCATCTCCATAGCTGAAGTTGTTCACTGCAAGTGTGGTTCTGAATGAGTAATATGCAGTATATTATTAATAGATTGATTCACATTAACCAGTTATTGTAGGCCACGTTGTACAGTAACTCTATCTCATGCTTCAAATTTTTCGTGCAGATACGTTCCAATATACATCGTAGGTTGTTCATATCCGATGGTGAATAAAGTTACATAAATATTCATTAAATAAATGAACAAGTTATTGAGATGTCGGATGAGTGAACACGTTATTGAGTTGCAGGAATTGCATATTTAATGTCGTACTGTATTAGATAATAGGTGTAATTTTTACAAATTTTTGTTTTAGAAATTATTTTTAATTAATTTTAAATTTTGATAATAAAAAAACACTCCACCAGGGAATTATGTCCCATCCGAGCTGTACTCATCCAATTAGAAAATTAAAATAATATATTTTAAAAATTGTTAAATTTATTTTTATTTTTCAAAATATTAAGATTAATATTAAAATTGTATAGAACATTGCAAAACATTATAAAAAAATTTAGTCAAAAAGAAATCTAATGCAGGTTGACTAACCAACGATTAGTATATCCGTGCCTTGGAAGAGAATAATAAAGTGAGCAAGATTAAAGAAAGACTGATTGTCCTCAATTAAAAGTAAAAGCTTTAGAAGAATTAAAAATCTGTACAAGTTTATCTACCAAAGAAGAAAAGGTCAACTAGTACTTAATGCGTGAGTATGCATGGATAACTCTGAGCTATTAATAACCGGCGCAAGGGAAGCGATGGACGACATGGTGGCGGCGGGACTCAGGCCTGGACCTCGTTCCTTCCATGGGTTAATCGTCGCGCTGGTGATGAACATGGAGCCGTTCTTTCCTACATCAAGATTTCTTATTCGGCTGCGGCGGCGGCCGAAGCGATCAAGCGGAATAGCGGCGCGGTTGCTCTCTGTTGATGATGGCGTTGTGTTTGGATTTGGGGCGACGCCTCTGCGCGGTGATCCATTACAAATCCAAGCTGTAATTTCTGCAAGAAGACCTACCATTGGGGCTCGTTGACGGAGATCTCCGTGTGGTTTTTGCCAGAGGCGGTGTTCTGTTAATCAGAAGTTGTGGAGCGGATCGTGGGTCTGCGTCTTCTGGGGCAGCAGCCCGGGAAAGAAATTGAGCTATCAGACCGCTGCAGTAGAAGGAAACGAACTGGAGTAGGAACTTACGAGGGCGGTCAGGGCTTGGCCCAGCCGCCCCTCCTTTCCCTGTAGATTGCTGGTTCTTTGCAGGAGACGGCGTGCGGTGGAGGCATCGCAGGATCTGGTGCGTAGGGTGTCTGGCCGTTTTCTTCATCAGTAGTTGCTGGCTGTTCGCCGGTTTGGGAGATCCAGAGTTTGCTGCTTGTCCACAGACTTGGATCTGCTGTTTCTTCTGCTGAGGGCTTCGGTTTGAAGACTCCCAACCACCTGGTCACCTGCTGCACAAGATCTTTTTCTTGTGGCAACGTTTGGGTTTCTCTTTGCTGTTCAAGATCCATCTTCTTGTGGCGAAGTTTTATTGGGTTTATCTTTCTTTTTTTGGTTCAGCTCTTTATAAGCTGTTGTATCTGCTTATATGGGACATAAATATGTGAAAATGTAGGGATCCTTGTGATTCTAATACATCTGCAGAATGTAATTTTAATCATCTTTTTGAAATAAAATTACGGACTTTTTCCCAGGAAAAAAAAAAAACTCTGAGCTATTAATATTCAATTAACTAATTAACTAAAGATGACTAAGTAAATCAATCGGTTAAAACTAACTAAGTTAATGTTAGCTAAGTTAAATATCAATTAAACTAATTAAATAATATTGACTATGAAAGTCAATCAGTTAAAGATTAGCTAACTAAGTTAAGGTTAACTAATTTAAAGGATAAAGTTTAGATATCTAATTATGTTTAGATGAGATAATTATGTAAAGTAAATTAATTACAATCAATTAAATATCAGTTAACTAATTAACTAAAAGTCGACCGAGTAAGTCGAACAGTTAAGATTAACTAAAATTTAAATAATTCAAGTTCGAACAAGAACTTGTCTTGATAGTCCAAACCTAAATTCGACTATAAAAATGACACTATTGTGTCGTAAATGGGGTTTTGGTTCTTCTCCTTCTTCTTCTTCACCTTCGAAGGCAAGAAGGAAATGAAAGATAAATAAAAATTGAATAAAGGAAAGGGAGCATTAACCTTATACCCTAGTGGATTCGTGCCCAGCTCGGGGATGGTCTCTCAGTGGAAAAACCTACGCCGGACAGAGGCCAATTTGGATGGGAGGAACGTAGAAGTTAAGCTTCCAGTCACTTCATCTTAAATACTAAGTTAAGTACCTTTCTCCCATTTTTTCAAGTAGGTAATTATTTAAACGTTAAAAGTTTAAGTAGTTATTTAAATTGAAGTTTAGTTTAAGTAAATATCTAATAGTTTAAGTAAATATCTAAAATTGAAGTTTAGTTTAGATTAGTTATTTAAATTGAAGTTTAGTTTAAAGTCGTTATTTAAATTGAAGTTTAGTTAAAGTAGTTGTTTAAATTAAAATTGAGTTTAATTATTTAAATTAAAGTTTTAATGTTTCTTTAAATTGAAGTTCAATATATATTTAAATTAATCTAAAAATATAAACTATGTGTTTAAATTAGAGCTTAAATGATCATTCCTCCAATCATGGAATTAGCACTCTGTTTTAGTAATTTATAATCCCAACATTCACTCTTTTATGAGGCCGAATGGGTTATAGCTCCACGTGAATCTCTCTTGGCAAAACTTCATCATTATTTCCAGAATTCCATTTGTTCTTCTATGTGATCTGTACTATCTCTTCCCAAACTATGAATTTCAAACAAGTAAATTCCGTTTTATATTATGCATGTTTAGAAATTCTCAATTTGTGAGAGTATTTTGGGTTTCAAGTTTTTTTTTTTCACAGAAAAATATAACTTACTATTAATATACGAAATAGTAAATAGGGCCAACTGTCAGAAAAGTCTTACATCACTTCGCTACCCTGTAGCAGATGTGTCATATCTAAAAACAATGGCCACAAAGCCATCAACATCATGTACGGGGAAATCATAAAGAAGACCAAATGTTCACACATAAAAACATGAACCCCTCCCGTAGGAGAAACAGGTTCAGCAAAATACCATAAACCATCTGTGGGTCCCATCAAATAAAAAGATCTCCAAGAAATCATCTGTCCAGACTGTCAAAAATCCAAAAATAAAACAGCTGTGTCTAGTCGACACAGACAATAATGCCGCAAATAGAGGAAGTATACAAAATGTCCAACAAGTAGTAACGTAGCTGCATTTGTTGTAACGTAGCTGCATTTTGGGTTTCAAGTTATTATTACTTGTTGTAACGTAGCTGCATTTGTACCAAAGATATAGTCTACGGGGGGTCTGGATGTGTAATGCACAGTAAATTTTATATCGACCATTCATTCAAAATCGGGGATAGTATTGGCTCTATAGGGGATATATAGAATTAATTAGTTCATACTCTATTGGTACAAATATTGAAATTACTATCATTTTTTCTTAAACTAATTCGAGAATTTAGACATTAGCTAGTAATAAAGAATGACTTCTATTACATGCAGATAATACAATCTAGGAAATCAATTAAACTGAATATTTGCCCATAACATAGAGTACTCTGGATAAACTTTATTTGTAAAACAGAGCGATTATGTGCGTTTGACCTTTATGGAGATTGTGGGGTTACAGGAAATTCAGATTAAAGATTGTTGAACTTTATTTAGGCCTGGCGCATTAAGGAGTTGAGCAACGAGTTAATTACGACCTCTATACATGTGGTCTACTGGTTTGATTTGCATAAACGACTTTAGAGAATTAAAAATCATTCCACAGACAAAACAGGACTATAAAAAAAAGGATTGCTCAGAAAAAGGAAGAGAACACGCTGTTAGTGAAATCGTTTTCCAGAAAGGAAGCAGAACATAGGTTTTTAATCGTTAATATTTCTCCATCGATCCACCTAGGATTGAGTTCCATCAATGCCTCCATATCGCCGCAGCTCCACGTTATTAATTGATTGACAATGTACAACTCTGCCTAACATTACTTGTTTATTATTTCGACGCATGTGTAATTTTTTGTTCCTATTTTATCAATGTTTCCACATTTAATAGCTCCCCTCCATGAAATCGCTATCGCTGTCAAACTCATCATTGTCTCCATACTTGGCAGCCTTCTGTAACCAAACCTAAATCGTCGTAAGAAGGATGCGCTCCCTTCTTTGCTTCTGTCTATTTGCTTATTCCAAACGTAATGTGCAGCCCTTCCATGCATAATCCACCTGTTAGCACTGGGATTGTGCCAAATATTCGAGGGAGGTTTCAGGAGAAAAGATGGGTTTGCTGGACCTGGGAAGGTTTCGAAGTAAGCCTAGCTCGACCCGTATCCACTAGATAACAAAAAATCCAAGCCATGCGCAATAAATTTGGCCCGAAGGAAGAGCACTTGAACAGAAATCAGGGAACGATGATGGCCAAAGGGTAAAAGTTTGAAGGAATGCATCTGCGTCCTCGATCGACTAAGATGAACGGTCTGGATTAGACACGATGAGATCCAAGGCCACAATCTTCCATCGTAGAATAAGGTGGCGGAAGTTTAAGCGCGAGTGGGCCGTTTGTCAACAGATACGTAGGAGCCGGATCAATAGTGGACGATGAATATCAACAACTGACATTTAGTTCACAATCTGAACTTGCGTGGAGAAAGTCACGACCCAGATTTGTGAAGTTGTGTTATGGTGCTGCACCTTTCAACGACAGAGATTCAACCTGATCCAGATCTACGGTTCAGGTCTTGTTCGCATTTTTAACTTGTCGCTGGACCGATGCCGCTCGGATTTGCGAAGTTGGTAAAGGGTGCATCTATGGACGACCCTGATTTGAGCAAAGGGGTAATCCACGGTCAGGAGGGCTTCACGGGTAAAGGGCACTGCCAAAGTAGCACGTAGAATATTTGTAGGCCACAAAGGTGTTTAAAAATAGAAAAGGCGGGAGGATCTGCGGCTGTAGATCGCCAACGTGGATGGACGACTGACATGTCTCCATCGCTAGCTTACTTGTAAGGAAGATATTGTCCGTTTCATAGTATAAAAAGCAGGTCCACGTAGGGATCCACACCAAATTTGTCCTGTACGCATTGGGTAGTGGAGAGAGCTGACTGTGCAGAGCCAACCAGATAACCAGACGTCCAGAGAATCCTCTCAACTTTCGGGCGACCAGGTAAGCCGTTTTTCACCAAAAGCTATTTAAATGGCTGAAGCTGTAGAACCTCCAGGCTTCGAATCTCCCCAATTAAACGACCTGGTAGAAGATAAAGATTATGATGTTTTTGATACCATGCTGATTAGTTGCCCTCCGAACACCATTAAAGAAAAACTAGAAGCTCTAAGGACCGGCCAGCCCGATACCCACCAAGTTTACTAGTCATTCTTCCACCTGTTCACTACATCCCAAACCCCTAGCTGTCCCGAGTTCGTAGACTAGTGCGCAAGCCGTTACTCCCCTGATCAGAGAGCCGTCCTGGACACATCAGGCTCCAAAATCCTATGTTCCATAAATGCTCCGGCTGTTAGGAAAGCCCTGGCCATTCCCCCTGAATTCTATCAGAAAGATTAAGATTATCGAATGGAATCCCTCATTCGGTGTTTTTGACAGGCCTCTGAGGACCTTAAGAAGAGCTTCTACCAGGAAAACCTACTACCCAGCCTTTTCCCTCCTGAAACCCCTTTCCCTGGTGAAGCCGAGTTGTTCAAAGAAGAATCTAAATATGTTATCTCCATGTAGGCCCAATTCCTAGGGCTGGATAGCGACAGATACTTAACTGAGCCCCTAATTAGCCTTATGTTCGTCCTAAGCACTTGCCCAATTGAGCCCTCAGACCCTAACTCACTCACCTAGTGCTCTTGGTTAAAATTGGACGAAGCCCTAGCGAATAGTATCCATGCCCAACTCGTCGAATTTCCCAGAAATAGGTCTTTTAGGTTTCAGTCGTATCTACTGAAGATTTTCCTAGTAGCGCAAGAGGAAAACCTGCAGGGACCGAAGCTATAGATCATTGAAGAAATGTACTCAAATTTCCAGCTTTTCATGGATAATCTCATGTTAGAAATCTATTTTGTGTTTTTCCAAGAAAGGTTGCCTAGAGTCCTGCCTGAAATGAAAGATCTGTTACAGCCTTCTATGGAAAAGAGGGTCGGAGATTAGTTCCTATTGAAAAGTGGGACTATAACCAGGGTATACGGTTTTTCTTATGCCCCCTATGTATTGCCAGTTTTCCTAACTCCTAGGTTGTTCACCCTGGAATTGATAAGACAAAAGCTAAAGGTGGAGTGTGAGCATTTCCTGAAGGATAAGAAATCCACTGATATCAGTTTCCCATGGGCGGTGGGTCCTTTTGTTGTAAAAAATAAGGCAGCTCTTCCTAACATTGAGCTGATGACGAGCGATCTGGGTTTCTCCTCTAGAGATGCAATACATTACGATCCCCACCACATAATCTCTAAGAGGAGGAAGGAAACAAGCAGAAAGGGATACGAGCATTTGGAGCTCCCTGGCCTGGCAGAAAGGGCCAACTGGCTAGAATACATAGAAAAGGGTTAGATGGACATTGACCCACCGAGAGGCTCTCTATCTTCGGTACCAACGAGCACAACTTCAGCCCTTGATTCACCTGGAAAGGACTCAGAGCTTGCCGCAACTCTAGCCCTCACCAGCATTCCAGATAAAACCTCACAGCAGAAAGATGGTGAACCCATGGATAAGGACACTGAAAGTGAGAGAGAAATCAAGAGACAAAAGGTGGAAGATCTGGAGACAGAACTAGTAAAAGTGAAACCAAGGCAGTCAAGGAAGAAGCAGGTTAAGTCCCCGGTTCCATATTTTTAGGTTAAGGAACACTTGTTCAGAAAGACCCTTGCTGGGCCTACAGCACCAGGTGTGAGCAGGTTGGCATTATTGGAACAGTATGAAGAAGACCCTGAGACATTGTCAAAGGAGGTGAAATTTTATGATGATGTTAGGCAAATTTCCTCTAAAGAGCTAACCTTGGCGACTAGTAGAAACCTTGTGCAGAATACTTTAAGCCTTGCCTTAGCTACCAAGAGTAAGGCAACGAAGCTGAAGGTGAACTTGGAGGATATCCCCCTGCTAGACGTGATTAACCTGCACAAAGAGACAGGAGAGGTTCTGTACAACAAGCTGCTCAAATATGCCCTTGACCTGTCAAAAGCACAAACCAACAAGACGAAAGTTCCGAGTCAATTAAGAATAGACAAGTCTGAAAGCACGGGTAAAGAAACTCCAGACCTCACTACTGGCCACTAAGACTATTGAAGATAAGAGAAAGAGCATCCAGACGTTGTTAGGAGAAAAGGATCAGGATATTCTAAAGCTAAAAAGGAAGTTGAAAATGCTAGTTGCCCAGTTGGTAGATGCTGCAGAAATTGCAGAATTGGAGGAAGAGAAGGAAAAGCTACAAACAGAGTTGACAAACTGCAAAGCCAAATTGATAGAGTCCGAGGAAGGAAGGGAAAAGGGGCAGGAAAACCTGAAATCAGTGATGGACATCGAGGAAGCTCTGAAAGTTGAAGTCGAAAAGTTAGAAAAGAAGCTCAAAGAAAAAGAGCAAGAAATTGAAGTCATGGTCACGCCCTCAGTGGAGGCTAGGGATTTCTCTATAGTAGGACAGATAGCCTAGACCAGCGTGGATAGTGCAGAGGTAATAATACAAAAGAAACAAAACGCCAACCTGAAATCTATGAGAGATACTACCGAGCGAGAGAAAGAAGAGGCAGAAAAAGACAGGAAAGCTTGGGAAGCCAAACATCAGGCTATGCAAGAGGAATTTGGTTAGTTAAAACATCAGGTCATAGGGAAGGAAACACTGCAGGAGGCAAGGAAATCCATATTGGGTAGCATCATTGTACAAGCAGAGCAACTGAGGCCCTACATAGATTTTGTAGCAGATAAGGAGGCCGTAATCAAATTAGCAGACCCAGTGATTGCAGTAGCAAACGAAAAACTGAACAAAAAACCTCTTATCTGCGCCCAGAATGCAGTAGATTTTCTGAGTGGCCTATCTGAAAGCCAAATGAAAGCAGTGGATATCAAAGATAGAATGGCCATCACCGCATGGGCCAAGAAAGTGATGTTAAAGCATGGGCAGGTGAGCTCCGTGCATACCAGAATAAATATCCTGAGCAGGAGAGTGAGAATGTTCAAGGAAGTTTTCGATCCGCTGTTTAAGCAGGGTCTGCCCCTATTCTGGGAGGAAGACAGAACCATGATGACGAAAGATGAGTACTAAGACAAATTGGAGGAGTGTCAGTTAAACCAGGAATGTTTTGCAGGTTTGGTGCAGCCCCTAGAAGGCAAGGTGGTGGTGGAGAAGCTGGCCCGATATTTCGAGCTCCTCACAATGTTCAAGAAATCCCACACACTTCTCGAAGGATATTCGTACAAAGAGCACACTGAAATGAGGATTATATTTAAGGATCTTGCGTCCTTATACCTACCAATAATGGAATAGTGGAAGTGGGTTGAGAAGTATGGTAAAGGAAAGATAAAGCTAGGTGCATGAAAGGTTCGGGTTGTTGCAAGCATTCTGCTAGTGGAAGCAGCGAGTTAGTGAGAACAACCAACTGGAAGAACATCTTCAAGATCATTTTTGTCTTTTGTGTTAAGAGTCGGTAGTCGCATAGTTAAAGAGACCCATAATGTAAAAGGCTGTTGAGTCGAGTTTTGTCATCTTTGTCTCATAACTGTAATGGTGAATATGCTTTGATTAAGTGTCAATAGGTTGTAACTGTTTTCTGTTCAAGAAAAAGCTGAGCCTGGGGCTCGAAGACATCTATAAATTCAATTTAATCGAAGGCAGAAGGGTTGAAAATTTTGGAGCTTAGCTTATTGCTCCATGTTGTGCATTTTGAACGGTGTTAATAAAGTTGACAGAGCTAAGCTGGCATTTTTCTCAGGGATTCCTGTGTGATTGGTATTGCAGTCTGTTCCTTCTTTTTCTTATGTGAATTGTGTTTCCCTCATAGTTAATCCATTCTGTAATGCTTTTTCATGCTTGGTTCAGTGTAGTGTTTGAATGGAATTCATAATCTGTATGCTCTATTTCTTACCAATATACCAAGTATTCCACAATCATTTTATGCTAAAATCAATATAGAATTCATGTTTCCATGCTTTATATTGGTGGACTGTTTCATCTTTCTTCTAAATCACCCAACTAAAAGCTCTTTGACTGTAAGCTGGTGGCTGTCTTGCCCCTGTGTGAATATATTTGCAAAACATTTGTCAATGATATTCATGTGTTGTTTAATTTGACTCCATTGCCCAATAGAGATCCACATTGCTTTCAACCACACAATTTACAACAAATCTGTCCTAATAGAAGTCTGACCTTCTGAGTGAGCTGTGTATGAACATTCTGAGAATTAAGACTCTGCGTTTCTTTTGAATAGTTTCAGTCTTTTCTTTAGAGAGAGCCCTCTCTGGCTGTGCTGGGTCAGTAACACAAGTCCAAAGTGGTTAGTGGTTACCCTGATTCTGCCTCTCCACAACTTTGGGGTACGTTTTGGGTGTTAACAAATTGGCGCCGTTGTCGGGGACCGAGTGTCCTATCATCCCTGGGAGAACGACAAAGAAGTCTTGATTTCAAAGAAAAGAGAAATCCCTGTGGGAAAACAGAGATTTCTAGATTCTTGAGAAGGTTGTGTGTTTTTTGCCCTTGCGACTCCACTCGTTGAAATTTGTATTCAAAGGAGACTCCACTGAGGAAGACCAACGAGCCAAAGTCCATTTCTAAAGAAGTTACGGAGGGCACCCTGGCCTCTATAAAGATCCATACCCGAGGTAATCCTTTTTCCAAAATTTTGCTAGGAGTGGATAATCCATAAATTTTGCTTAGACATAAGACCAGAAAGGATAAGGCTAGTGCTTCTAGCAGTGAAAGAATTGTGTCTAAAGAAGAATCGTTTGTTTTTGATGAATTAAATATAGAGATAGACATTGGAAGGCCTTTGTTGAGGACAAAGTCTGAATCATATCTAAACCTAGGTGAAGAAAGTTTGAATACTTATGAGTCATATCTGTTAGATCCCGTATGGTGTGGGTTGCAGAATACCCCCGAAGTTGAAAGAACTAAACCTTGCTTTCAGATCCATCAGTACCGTACCATAAACCTTGCAAATAGCCCTGCTCAGAATATTCTCCAGAATACCCATCCCCTTGCGCAAAATCCACCAGTACCCATGGCTACCATATTTGCCCCTTTAGCTCTACCAATTGTCCTACATAACCTCCCTCAGAACTATTCCCAGAGGATCATCTCCTATGATGGGGAGGGAGAATTTTTGGCCAAGCAGCGTGTAGAAAGATTTGAGGATTTTGCTGAATTTGAGGAAGTGGATTATGATGATGCAAAGATGAGGCTGTTTGCCCAGAGCTTGTTTGGAGAACCTAAGAAATGGTTCATGCAGTTGCCAAATGCTTCTATCCATGATTTTGCAGCCTTTAAGGCATTGTTCTTAGAAAGGTGGGAAACGATAAGGAGTCCTTCACTAGTTCTCTCCCAGTATAACCATTTGAAGAAAGGGGGTTTTGAGTCCATCCATGAGTTTTCAACTAGGTTTATGAAGGCATACAACTCTATCCCAGATGATTTGAGACCCTCAGTAGGTGCTGCAAAGCTCCATTATGCAGATGCCTTTGAGGGGGATTTCTCATGCATGTTGAGAGAAAGGACATCACCCACCCTATCTGCCATGTTGAAGGATGCCATAGAAGTGGAAGCAAACATGATGGCTTCAGGAAAGATGAAAGGTAAAGAAAAAGTAGATAAGAAGAAAATAGAGATCCATACCTCTACTTCCACCTCCTCCTCTACCAATGATGCTAAGTTTGAGACAATGATGAAGACTATGGAAAAATGGATGGATAGGCTAGCCTTGGATAACAAGCCTCTTGGTAGGGAGCAGCCTAATAAGAAATCCTAACTTTAGGAGGCCACCCCCTCAAAGAAATTAGAGGAACCCTGATGACCAACAGATAAGGCCTCCTTTCCATGAAAATCTAGTTGATCAAGAAGGGCCTGAAGATCCCATAGATGATCATATTCACCACTTTGACAACCTAGACCATGAAGTATATTTGACTGAAAGGGAGCATGATTTCTTCACCAAGGAAAGCACCAGCCAAATTCCTGAGCTAGATTCTGAACAATACCAAATGGGTTACCAAAATGTTGTAGATGACATTCAAAGGAAGCTAAAGTTAAGGAATTGGGATGTGGCGATAAACAAAGGACAACCGACAGCTCCAAGATAACCGTAGATTCTGTGTCAGGCTCCTATCTTTATTTATGTTTTAGTGTCTTATATTTATTGTGGGTCAGCGAAGGTTCTATATGCTTTTTATTTTCCTCTTTAAAATGGCTCAATTCTATACCTATCTTTATTAAAAATAGAGCAGGTCGAATTATATTACTAGCCAAGTCCTTACTTATTATATATATATATATATATACTCAGATTTTATTTACTTATGGATGCCTTCTATTTTAGATATAAATTCATGCTTATATTTATAATTAAAAAAAACAAAAAACAAAGATTGGATTCATGTTGTATATAAAAGTGTTATGTATTTCAAGTGATACTCTAAATTCCCATATGAGGTATGGTCATGGGTTTAATAGGGAAAATGCATAAACTTTATATAGATGTTGATGAGGAAATATTTTATATAGGGGTTGCATATATTTAAAGGAAAGGAAGAAGACGAAATAGAGATTGGATGACTTCTTTCTAATTAAGTTATAGCTACTATTTTAGTATATGAAAATGGCATATGTTTTAAATATATTAATTTCTTTCTAATATATAAATTACATAGGTTGAAATATATGCATTCTTTTAATGTAAATGTACAAAAGTCTAAGGGGCACATAGATTCTAATTGAGGTAATATTTAGATTTACTGACCTATGGCTATATAAGTTTAATAAAATACTTTACATAGCACACTTAAAGGTTATGGTGTTATGTGGTGATATGCATTACAATTGTTATACATTTATCATTGTGATTTGGAATTAGCTTGGAAATTGAAGTATTCTTTCCAGATCTCATTTGAAATATAGGTTAACATCCTTATAATTAAACTTCATTGAAATATTTGTTTTACTCATTTATTTAATGTCTCAACAAAAAAGATAGAAGAAAGGAAATTCTACCCCTTGCATTATTTAGATAATTACATACATCATTATTTATAGAAATGCATTATGCATAGATATTGAAGGAAAGGCCCTTAAAAATTATATTAAATTATGAATGTATGGTTCAAAATGTTTTTCCCTTTCTCTCTAAATGTTTGAAGAAAGGAAAGAAAACAGTGTATATGTTTGTACCGATGGGACACCAGTTATCTAATCCGTAAATAGGATAAGCAAGATAATCAAATTCTATGAATGTAAATAAAAGTATCGGGATGGAAACCTGAAGAACGTCCACAACTTCTTAGTACTGGAGTTCAATTGAATAAAAAGAGAACGCCAAATAAAGTTAGCCAATGATTGAAGTTAATTAATGTCCAACACGTAATCTACAACATTACAAAGACCCTTAAGAATTTTTTTTTAGGGTATATTTTGAGGGACATTACAAGTGGTATTAGAGCCCAGTTACAACACTACGGGCCTATGGACTCACAAACGTACAAGTACATTGCGTACTCTGTACAGTAATTGTTTTCTAGTACATATTTTACCTTATCAATAGTTGTTTATAATATTAACATGCATGAGGTAACAAGTATCAGTTAAACTAGTATATTGTCAAAAGTTGTTTTATATGCTATAGCCAAGCAAGTAGAAGGATTACATAGGAAGTAATATGCTTTAGAAGCCCTATGTTCCTATGATTGAAATCAGCTCCAAGTAAATGGTAAGATGTAATTCGTTAGCATAAATCCTAAATATAAAAGGAAATTGATATGTTCACCTCCTATATAACCAAAGAAACATGAGGTATGTAAGCCTAAAGTACTAGTTATATTCTGTATAGGAATGTGGAGTTTTCAAACATGGCATGACTAGACGAGTGTAGCGTAGGTGCATTGGCCTTTAATACTTTTGAAACAATGCTTGAAATGATTTTTGTTTATAGTCAAAACATGAGAATGAGATTTGAAACTCTATTTGTGACAAATATGTGGTTGAAAATGTATGCTTAGGCAAAGAAGGGAATGCTTTTGGTAAAAATAGAAGTATTTACTTTCTCATATAAATAGAAAGTCATGGCATGCAATTATCTTCTGTTATAGAATGTTATAGGAGAATAAAATGTCTAAACCATTTGAAATCATGGCGCTGAAAGAACGAGGAAAAGTTCATATATTAAAGTATTAGAAAAACATAAACGAGATGTTATAACTTGTGGTAGCATGGGAAGATTCGCAGAAACTCGACATGATTGGTTGGACTCATGAAGGTTGTAGGTTATCTTGAAAATAGATATTGTACTTGGTCATAAAGTTTTGAAATGATTGATATGCTTAAAATATCAAGATATGTCCAAATCCAGCTGTAACTATACTTGTCGCAAAGGAGTAATGTATTAGAATTATGCATAAGAATGTTTGATTGCAAACAAGATCTTATATACGATCAAGATAGGAACTTGATATATGTTATGTTTTTCTTTATGATGAACAAGAGATTATGATGTAAATAACTTCTGGCAAGAGATTGTAAGTGAAGCATGCAGGTGCATGCAGGTACAAAAGACTTCACCAAGACTGGTGAATGAGAGGTAACACATGAGGTATTTCTTAACATGAATTATGATTCAATGATCATTTTTGAACAGATAGCATAATGCAATTTACAGTTAGACTGATGATATTCATTTTCTTGAATGAGTTAAAGAAACTGTATGAAAAGCAAGAGGATAAATTTGAAATCCTATTATGAGGAAATTTAAATTAATGGCATGATGTTGAGTTGGAGGACTCTGGAGCATCATGACTATTAACCTATTCAAGAGGTTTGATGTTGAGTCGGGAGGGACTCTGAAGCATCATGACTATTAACCTATTCAAGAGGTTTGATGTTGAGTTGAGAGGGACTATGGAGCATCATGGTTATTTGATAGAATGATGTTGCGTTGGGAGGATTCTGGAGCATCATGATGATTTATCTTTTATGGTATGGTGTTGAGTCGGGGGGACTCTAGAGCATCATGACTATTAACCTATTCAAGAGGTTTGATGTTGAGTCGGTAGGGAATCTGGAGCATCTTGAAATTTTAAAACAACTGTGGGGACGCCCAAGTTGTATGAACATCCTGAAGAGCACCGGTAGGAGATACACCTAAAAACTATATAATAAAGTGAAAGGGTATCGTCCTCGTGTTGGATGGGCATGTTGCAGTAACGAGTCGTGTGGAGGCTCGAGGAACCTCAAAGCACACATAAATGGTCTTGGACTGCACTGTAGTATAAAACCACAGTCCCTATAATGGTATTCTTTAACGAACGCTGGAATATGCCCGAGATTAATAGCATGGGCGCGTCTTATACTCACGGATTAAACTACCTATGTATATATCTAGTACTATTACACAAATGAGTTTTTTATGTTATGCTTACATTATGTGTTCAAGTTATTTTACAAAACCTACAAAAGGGCTCGTGAACAGACATTGTGACTATTATGCATGAATAATAAATACATAAAACTTATTTGGTGTTGAGTGAATACACTCTGGATCACCTGGACTATTCTAAATTAGTGTTGAGCATAAGTTATAGAGCATAGGGATTAATTTTATATATGTGTTGGGCATAAGCCCTGGATCACATAGACTATTATATTGAGTGTTGAGCATAAAGCTCTGGAAGCACTACAACTCACTGCAGTTACTAATGTTGAGCTGGAGGCTCTGGAGCATTAGTAATCAATTTAATATTGATTATTAGGTACCTCTGGAGAACCTAGAATAATAATTCTTATTCAGTGTTGAGATGACACACCGAGAACGGTTTCCTATTATGCATATGCTAAGCACGAGGTATGCACATATACTGACGTTATGCACTTGTTAAAAAAATAAAATTAAAGTTATGCATATTTATGTTTGGATTATGTATGTGTTACGTTATGTTCATGCACAGCTCACGTTATGAACATTAATATAATTGCTTTCGAGGAAAATCAAGTAGGGGATGACTAAAAGTACTTAGAAAATAAATGCCATAAAGAGAATTTTGAATATATTATCTTAGATCATGATCATGTATGAATGACATATGTGCAGGTACATGGAATTTCAAAGTAAATCTTTGTAATAAGATCAAACTCTACAAAGAGTCACCATAAAAAGGCCGCAGCATGATGTTGCAAGTGGAAAATATTACTTGTGTTCTAACTTATTTTGGGAAAACCATATGTATGCATGTATTTTATGATAAAATTCTAGAAACAACGTGTGTTGTTTGTGAAAAGCACAGGTACGAAAATCAAGAAATGTTAAGGATATAAAACAAAAAAGATGTCAAAGCAAGATAGCTGGAAAAAATAAATAAATAAAAATAAAAAATATAATTATGTTTACAAAGACAACTAAAAGCAGAAGACAAAGTTGGACGGATACGAGCACTGAGGATGGTCTTATTCTCAAGGGGGGGAGGATGTAATATCCCACTTTCTCCCTTAGGCATTCTACAACAAAAAGTACAGCTGTATACTCGCCAACGTCAAGGAACTCGTGGTAGGAGTTCCACAGGTAAAAATTTGTAAGTATAATTATGTTTTCCAGAGATCTACTCTTCCACATCGAAGAATCGAAGACTCCAAGAGAGTTATGGTTTAAGTTAGAGACCCTCTTCGACAAACAAGATGATCTAAGAGGCCATATTCTGGAAAATGAGTTGATTACTCTACAACCGAGAAGTTTTGCGACCATTCAAAATTTATTTTCAAAATTCAAATCTCTAGTTATGCAATGCAAGCAATGTGGCATTGAGAAGAAGGATGAGCAACTGGTGCTATCCATTTTGAGCAAGCTAGGTCCTGATTTCTCCATATTTGTCTCTACCTTCCATTCTGGGTGAATGTCAATCCCTGGTTGGAAAATTCCCTCCTTAGATGTTTTCACTGAATCTCTCATCCAAGAACAAGACAAGTTGATCCAGATGGGTGCCTTGAAGGCCTCGAAATATCAAGCTCTTATGGCTGGAGAAGCAAAAAGTATGAATGGGAAAGGGAAGCACAAAGGTAAGGACAAGAGCCCATCTGAAACCAAGTTGAATGCTAAGTCAAGTCCATCAGAAGGAGCCTCCATCTCTAAGAAGGAAAAACATAAGGGATTTGAGAAATCCAAGTGTTCCTATTGCAAGAAAGGAAACCACCCAGAGAGATATTGCACGCAGAAGAAGATAGATCAGTTGACCAAGATTCTTGAACAACACAACATTGCCCTCCCAAAAGGTGCAAGACAGACTGATTCTGGAAGTGATTCTGATGTTCATGAGAGATGCCATGCACTGAAGGTGGAATTTTCAAAATCACAAGCCCTCCTCATAGATTCGGGAGCCTCCAACCACATGGTTTCCTCCAGAGAATCATTTTCTTCTTTAGATCTCAAAGATGGTTTGATTATTCACATGGGAGACAACTCTCAGATCTTTGCTGAAGGGATGGGAACAATACATATGGAGCATGACAAGTTCAAGAATGTTCTATTTGTGCCTTATTTGTCGACAAATTTGTTGTCTGTATATCAAATGACTCACACAGGTTCACCGAAGAAAGTGGTCTTTGGTCCTCACACAGTTGAGATTGCAGAGATCTACACTGGGAAGATTATAGCGAAGGGTTTGCAAACCATGCCTCCAAGGCATATGAATTCTCACATTTTTTGCCATACTCTATACCTACCCCATCAGAATCTGATGAAGATCAGAGTGATTCCTCTTCTAATGAAGATGAGGATCAAGATATTGATGTTGAGAATAAATTTCAAGAAGATTCATATTTAGATCCAGATCCAACACATGCTCCCAATCCATGGCCAAGGCCAATATGGGCTCACAAAGTCCTTGTAGCTACTAGGAACAAAGTTGGGGATCCATCTGACCATAGAACCACCAGATCTCAGTATCACGCAAAACTTGCACTATGTCATGCATATCCACTTCTCTCATAGAGGTGCTGCATGATGGTCGGGTTTGATCCACAATCTCTTGGAGAGACTTTCCATGGGGGATCTACAACCAGGAAACAATATCGGTTGTCTGACAAAAGGTACTCAAAGGTTCATGATTTGGACCATAATGAGCCATTAGCTCTAGTAGAAAGAAGGGTTCTTGGAAGACTTGTTTTGGAAAATACCACTTCTACACAGTGGGAGGCACATCAGAGGAGCAGATCCAGATCTAGAACCTGCATTGCTATCCTATAGAGGAGCAGATCTAGATCTAGCACCTGCATTGCTATCCTACAGAGGAGTAGCTTGCCAATATTTTTGCAAAGGCTTTCCCTGAGGAAAGTCTTTTCCTTCTCTGCTTAGTATGAAGGTTCTTTGAGTTTCCTACTACTATTGTTCTTTTTGAGGGGGGGTATTTTTTCGATGAGGTTTTACCCCATTTCCTTGGTTCATGGACAACTCTTTATTTTTTATCATTTATTTGATTGTATGGGTGAAATTTGGTCTAAGTAACCAGGGCCCAGGATGCAAAAGTATGGATTAAGGGGGGTTGTTAGGATATTTCAATACCCCATCCTTGTCCTACCTAGCATTATTTATTTTTCCTAGTTGTTGATGATGTCATTTGCTCCCTAGTGGTGTGTAGATGTCATCCAGGATCCATCTACCACCTTCTGAGCTCTGCATGCATCATTTTAGGACCACTTCAGTCAGTTACCTATTTTATAGGAACCTAATGAATGTTCCGGTGCAATCCACCTGAGTTATCTACCTCTCGTGGGGGGTTAGAGCTCTGGATGCCACTGATTGAGGCCTCATGTTCCCTTTTTCTGACTGGCATGCATGACAGACTCACTATTGCACCCTCCTTAGTTAGTTAATTGATTGTGACTTCAATTAACTGAGTTTAGGTTCAGTTCAGTTGAATTTGAGTCTCCTGGATCACTCTAGTGGTGATAATCCCTATGCTAGACCAACTGAGGTTCAAATTATCTTGCATGATTCAAATTCTCTCCATTGTAACATCATTGTTTATTATACTAATTATTGGAACATGTGATACTATTCTTCTCCTATTTAATTTCTGCTGCATTATTATTCCTCTGCTCCTTTTTACTGTTGTTTTCACTCTTATTCTAATTTTCTGCTCATTCTTTCTTTGTGAGGTATCCATCATCTCTTAGATCTGTTGTGACATAGAATTTCACATGGAGCCACTGGACAGGGGTTTCCCTAGCGGTACTTGGGTATTGGGAATCCAATGAAACTGACGATTTGTCCATTGGAGCCTCAATTTTTGAGTTATGGGGAGTTTCATCTCGCTTCCCAAGGCCATTCAAGGACACAGTGCAAATTTCCATTAAGGGCATAAAAACCGAGCCGATCAACAAAATTGAGTTCTATTGCCTCCTACAATTGTGTTTGGGCAAGGGAGAGATGACTGTGATTCCGATGCACTCGCTCGACACATTTTTCAAAATATTAGCCTATCATGTAGAAATTGCAATGCATGTCACTTAACAAAACCCTAGTTTAGAAAACTGTCAAAATAGACAACTTTCGGTCCATGAATCCACTTGAAAGGGTTGTCCCTAGTGGTACTCGGATGTCAAAAATCCAATGGAATAGACGGTTTTTCCATCGGATCCACGATTTTCGAGTTATGGAGAGCTTCATCTCGCTTCCCAAGGCCATTCAGGGGCATCAAGCAAATTTCAACCGGTGGCATAAAAACCAAACGGAGCGATGGAATTGAGTTCCATTGCCTCCTACATGTGTGTTTGGGAAAGGGAAAGATGACTACGATTCCCATGCACTTACTCGACACATTTTTCAAAATCTTAGCCTATCGTGCATAAATTGCACTGCTCTTCACTTAACAAAAACCTAGTTTAGAAAACCGTCAAAATAGACAATTTTCGGTTCACGAAACCACTAGACAAGGGTGTCCCTAACAGTAAATTAAACGAAGCTGATGGTTTGTCCATCAGATCCATGCTTTTCGAGTCTTTGCAAGTTTCATCTCGCTTCCCAAGGTCATTTATGGACATTAGGTAAGTTTCAACTGGGGGCATAAAAACCAAATCGATTAACGAAATTCAGTTACGTTGCCTCCTGCAAGTGTGTTTGGGCAAGGATGATATGATTGTGATGCCCACACACTCACTCGACACATTTTTAAAAATATTAGCATATCGTGCAGAAATTGCATTCCATGTCACTTGGACAAACCCTAGTTTAGAAAACCATCAAAATATACAACTTTTGGTCCATGAAGCCACATGATAGGGGTGTCCATAGCGGTATTCGAATGTCACTAATCCATCAGAAATGACGGTTTGTCCACCAGAGTCACATTTTTTGAGTTACGACAAGTTTCATCTCGCTTCCCAAGGCTATTCAGGGACACCATGCAAATTTCAATCGGGGGCATAAAAACCAAACCGAGAAACGGAATTGAGTTTTGTTGCCTCTTGCAAGTGTGTCTGGGCAAGGATGAGATGACCATGATTCCCACATATTCACTCCCCACATTTTTCAAAATCTTAGCCTATGGTGCATAAATTGCATTGCATATCACTACGCAAAACCCTATTTTAGAAAAGCGTCAAAATAGACAACGTTTGGCTAATGGAGCCACTGGACAGGGGTGTCCCTAGCGGTTCTTGGGTGTCGGGAATCCAATGAAACTGATGATTTTTCCATTGGAGCCTTGGTTTTTTAGTCATGGCGAGTTGCATCTCGATTCCCAAGGCCATTCAAGGACACAAGGCAAATTTCAACTAGGGGCATAAAAACCGAGCCGATCAACGGAATTGAGTTCGATTGCCTCCTACAATTGTGTTTGTGAAAGAGAGAGATGGATGTGATGCCCATGCACTCGCTCGACACATTTTTCAAAATATTAGCCTATCATGCAGAAATTGCACTGTACGTCACTTAACAAAACCCTAGTTTAGAAAACCGTCAAAATAGACAACTTTCGGTCCATGAAGCCACTTGACAGGGGTGTCTGTAGTGGTACTCAGATGTCATGAATCCAATGGAATTGATGGTTTGTCCATCGAATCCATAATTTTTGAGTTATGTAGAGCTTCATCTCGCTTCCCAAGGCCATTTAGGGGCACCAGACAAATTTCAACTAGTGGCATAAAAACCAAACCGAGCAACGAAATTGAGTTTCGTTGCCTCCTACATGTGTGTTTGGGAAAGGGATGTTGAATATTGTAACTTCTAAGAATATTATATTTGTACTTTATTATTCCGGAGATGTTTCATCCCTCCGAGGTGATCCTATTATGTATCCAGAGATGTTTATTCCTCCGATGAATTGTGGTAATCGGGGTTATTAGATCCTCCATGTGGTGGTCGGCCCTGAGTTAATTAATTAGGGGTTATTAGACTTCATTGGGAGAGGTCGGCCCCATAAGGGAATTTAGTCAATCGGGAACTAGTATAAGTAGAGGAGATTGCTCCTCACTTATCACACACTTGCTTAGCTCAGAAAGTAGCGCACTTGTGTTTGAGAGGTTTGCATAGGAAGTAGAGAAGGAGGTCAAGTCTTGGAGCACATCTTATATTTTGGTTGATCATCTTATTGAGGAAAGCTTTGCTGGGTTTTCTACCCCATGAGGGTTTGCAAGGGTAATATCTTTGTCTATCTTGTGATTATGTTTCTTTCAGTGATCTTGCTAGTCAAATTAGTTTAAACTTAACATGGTATCAGAGCTAGCCTGAATAGAACATCTTTCACAAGGTGAAATTATCTTTCTCTCTCTCTCCCAAAATTAGGGTTTCTGCAAAAGTTAGTATTTTTGGATTCTGGTTGTATGGCTGAATAACCCTTCTAAAGATCTATCTTTTGACCCTGGATTGAGGTTTTTGGTTGGGTAGAACTCTGGGAAAGTCAAACCCTAGTTTTACCAAAAGTGCGATAAACCAGAATTTCTATTGCAGATCCGGAAAAGTGAAAAGGTAAAGTTTCCTGGTAAGTACTACTCTATTTATTATCTCTTGGACTCCCCCAAGAGAATATGGCTCCAAGCACTAAGCTTGAAGACAATCTTGAAGGTATAGAGAATTTTCGGGCATGGAAATACAAAATTGGTCTCATTCTTGAAGAGAATGATCTTGCTCATTATATCAAGGATGAAGTTGCAGAACCTGAAGGAGATGAAGCCAAAGAGAAGCATAGGAATGATTTGATTAGGGAAAAGAGAATCATAGCTGATTCTATTAAAGACCACTTGATTCCCCAAGTGGCTTCCAAGAAGACTCCAAAAGAAATGTATGATGCCCTAGGAAGAATGTATGAAGGAAAGAATATCAATAGGAAGATGAACCTAAGAACTCAGTTGAAGAGTACCAAGATGCACAAAGGAGAATCCATTCAAGACTACTTCTCAAGGGTCTCCCAAATCAAGGAACAACTAGATGCCATTGGTGATACTCTTGATGAAGATGAACTTGTAATGACTGCACTAAATGGTCTCACTAGACCTTGGGAGTCATTTATACAAACTATGTGTGCCAGAAAAGAAAGTATGAAGTTTGATGTAGTATGGGAGGATTGTGTTCAAGAAGAAGCTAGGGTAGCCAACAGAGAATCCCTTCTCAAGGAGGATGACCAAGCCTTGGCTACACACACTAAGAGAAGGAGGAATCAATCTTACTTCAAGAAGGATAATCACAAGGAGTCTCAATCTCCACAAATATTTCAGAAGAAAGGAAGTAGAAAAATCTCTTTCTAATGTTTCAATTGTCATAAAGAAGGACACATTGCTAGATTTTGTCCTTCAGGGAAGAAGACAAATCTTCACTACAAAAGACATCAAGCACATCTTGCAGAAGATGATAGTGAAGAAGAAGAAGAAGAAGAGTAAGTAAGGCCTCATAGGAAAAGATCCAAAAGAGATGAAAAAGAAGAAGAAAGGCCCCTCCATAGGAAAATATCTAGAAGGAATGAAGAAGAAGATGCATAAGAGTATGTTCTATTTTCTGCACTCTTTGGATCTGTGTCTCCTGGAGAAGATACATGGCTCATTGATAGTGGTGCTTCAAAGATCATGACAGGTCAAAAGAAAACTCTCTCAAGACTTGAAGAAAAGTCTTCTCCACAAAAGGTATCTCTAGGAGATGATTATCAATATCCCATCAAGGGAATTGGTGAAGCAAGCTACAAGCTTGATTCTGGAACACCTTTAAAGATGAAATAAATTTTATATGTACTAGGTTTGAAGAAGAACCTACTTTCTATCTCAGCACTAGATAAGAAAGGTTTTAGAATTGCATTTATTGATGGACAAGTACTTATGTGTCCCAAAGGAAAATCAATTGAGGATGCAATTGTTATTGGTGAAGAAGAAGGAGGTCTTTACAAACTCAAGGGTCACCTAGAAGCTGCCCTTGTCCATGAAACCACTAGCCCCAGTGAGCTATGGCATAGAAGGCTTGCTCACATTAACTACAAGGCCCTACCCTATGTGAGCAAGGTGGTCATAGGATTACCAGACTTAAAGATTGACCATAATGGCTCATGCAAAGGATGTGAAAAGGGGAAGAATGTCAAGAACCCTTTTCCAAAGAGTGAAACAAAGACTAAGAACATTCCGGAGTTAATACACTCAGATGTATGTGGACCAATGCCCACCACATCCCTAAGTGGGTTTGAATACTATCTCACATTCATTGATGACTATTCAAGGAAGACTTGGATATACTTTCTAAAAGGAAAGAATGAAGTCTTTGGAAAATTCAAAGAGTTCAAGGCCTTAATAGAAAATATCTCAGAAAAGAAAATCAAGATTCTCAGAACAGATAATGGCGGAGAATATACTTCAAAGGACTTTGAAGACTTTTGTAAGGAAGCTGGAATCAAGAGGGAACTAACCACTCCCTACAATCCCCAACAAAATGGGGTTGCTGAAAGAAATAATAGAACTATCATGGAAGCTGTAAAGACTATGATACATGACCAAGATCTACCCATGTGTCTATGGGCTAAAGTAGCTAGGACAACAGTCTATGTACAAAATAGACTATCCCATAATGCTCTTGAATTCAAGACTCCAGAAGAAGTGTTCATAGGAAAGAAGCCTGAGGTAAGTCATCTCAAAATATTTGGATGTCCTGTGTACATTCACATTCCAAAAGAAAAGAGAACCAAGTTGGATCCTTCTGGTAAGAAGGGAATATTTGTTGGATATTGTGAATCATCCAAATCCTTCAGAATTTACATACCTGGTTTTCATCATATGGAAATAAGTAGAGATGTAACTTTTGATGAAGAAGCAGCCTTCAAGAAATCTAGGAAATGCCAACTTGAAGAAATCTATGAAGAAGATACATCTCCTAGAATCACAGAAGCTGTACCCATCACTGAAGATGATGCACCGGAGGACCATGACATGTTAGAACCACAAGAACCCCCCATTACAAATTTATCTAGAAAAAGAAGGCCAGCATGGGCTAGAGACATTATTCAAGGAGCTGAAAAATATGGAGCTCCTGAAGGCTCCACTAGAGAAAGAAAGAAACCAAAGCTAGTATCAAACTATGTGGCCTTTATGTGTGATCTTGTGGATCAACAACCTACTAGAGATGAAGAGGCAGCTCAGAAGAAAGAGTGGGTAGAAGCAATGACAGAAGAATACCAGTCAATAATGAAAAATGATGTTTGGGATATAGTTCCCAAACTAAAAGATAAAAGTGTGGTTTCTTCCAAATGGATATTCAAGATAAAACATGCTGCAGATGGTAGCATTGAAAAATATAAGGCAAGATTTGTAGCCAGAGGATTCTCTCAGAAAGAGGGAATTGACTATGAAGAAACATTTGCACCAGTTGCTAGGTACACTTCAATTAGAACTATCATGGCACTTGCATCTATGATGAAGTTGAAATTACACCAGATGGATGTTAAGACAGCCTTCCTGAATGGTGTGATTGAAGAAGAAGTGTACATAGAACAACCATAAGGATTTGAGGTTAAAGATGGAAGAACATATGTATGCAAGATGAAAAAGGCTTTGTATGGATTAAAGCAAGCTCCCAGAGCTTGGTACCGAAGGATTGACAGTTTCTTAACAAGCATGGGATTTACCAAAAGTAAAGCTGATCCTAATCTTTACTTCAAAATTATGGATGATGAACCTGTTATATTACTGTTGTATGTAGATGATCTATTTCTAACAGAAAATGAGAATCAAATTATTGAATGCAAGAAGAATCTTTCTTCAGAATTTGAGATGAAAGATCTCGGATTAATGCACTACTTCTTAGGTCTAGAAGTATGGCAAGAACCAAAAGGAATCTTTCTAAATCAAGGTAAGTATGCTGCGGTGTAATGTCCCCAGTTTGACCCCATGGCATTAACATTATAAATGATGTAATATTGTTATGAAATCATGGTGAGGAGCTCAAGGCCAAGGCCCCGCCATCGATTTAGTGATGCATATGGTTTGCGTGCTAGCAATGCACATTGGAAATTCAAATATCATGTAATATGCATTTTAATAAAAATACCCACAACTAGCTATGCAATGCAACAAAGAGATGGGGACATGATTTCACAAGGAATTGGGAGGAAAAAACATTCAAACCCTTGAGCCACTAGAGTCAAGCCAAATGTCAATAAGAGAACCCATCAAACCCTCAACTACCCATGTTGACTTTTGTACCCAACCATTGATTTCTCCCAAGAGTTGGTTGAGGTAGTTAATGCCTTGGGAATGGAGAGGTATGGCTGTCCAAATTTGGGTATGGGCAAGCCACCCTTTATGGAAAAATGTGTTTGTCTCCTTGGGCAAGAATAGAGCCACGAAATTGCTCTCTAAGCCATTATGCAACCATCAGTCTTGCTCCCTCACGCAGCTCTAGCTGCCTGGGCGTTTTCCTCCATGGTTTTCTGGGTCTCCCTTCATCTTTCTACCTGGGAAGGGGCGTTTTTGTATTGATTACCAGTGGGGAAGAAAACAGAACGTTTTTGGGTCTTCCTGGAGGTCATTTAGGCCATTGGGAAAGGATCCTAAACAGTGGGGAGAAGTCGGTTTTGCTCCCTGGGGTTGAAATCGAAATTCCACAGTTCGCTTGGGTGAACCACGAGTTGGGAGAGCCAATGTGGACCCTGTTTTGTGAACACCTCTGTTGTAAATGTGTAACCCTGTCAATGATCATTTTTGCTGTGAGAAGAAAGAGTATGTTGGGGTATGGGTAATGGGTAATCCATTGTTCTGGCTGTAGATTGAGGATAAGCATCCATTGTTCAAGTGTAGCCTGATAAACCCAGTTGGACTAGCTTGGCTGAGAGGAAATCGTTAATGGGCCGTGTGTGAGCTGGAATGTTCCCTTTCCTTGTGAGAATCATGCCCAGCTCGGGGGTGGCCTTCGGACGGACTCAATATAAGCTGTCGAAGAGCCTATGGCTGGGTGGAACGTTGCAACGACATAGCTAGTTGCTTGGGACTATTGTTATAAGATAAGTATTCTCCTGTGTTAACTTGCAAATTATTTATTTGATGAAATCTTGCATGTATGATGAATGTGTAAATGAATTTACTTCCGCTGCGATTTCTTATAGTTATACATTCCATATGTTTTTTATATTATGAGAATGCTTGGTTAAAAGTTTATGGGGCTAGATGCCCAGTTTAGTATCACGATCCTCTCTATCATGCTGGTATGGTAGGAGAGGACATTACATGCGGGGATTCTAAAAAGATTCGATATGTTGGAGTGTAAAACCATGGCCACTCCCATGGACTCCAACTTGAAGTTATTAGTTAATGACTCATCAGAATTAGTGGATGTAACTTTATATAGACAAATCATTGGGTCATTGATGTATTTAACAAATACCAGACCAGATATATGCTTTGCTGTAAATACCCCGAGTCAGTATCTAGTAGAACCTAGAAAGGTTCACTTAATAGCTGCAAAGCATGTAATGAGGTATCTAAAGGGTACATTAGATTTTGGTCTATATTATCTTGGAAGTCATGAACTCAGATTACATGGTTACTCAGATTCTGATTGGGCAGGAAGTGTTCCAGACATAAAGAGTACATCAGGTGGATGTTATGGTCTTGGATCTGCCATGATCTCATGGTTCAGCAAGAAACAATCTAGTGTGGCTCTCAGTGCTGCTGAAGCAGAATATATAGCTACCTGCTCTGCTAGTTGTGAAGCAGTGTGGCTTCAGAAACTATTATCTGGAGTGTTTGACTTAGAAATGGATCCCACTATGATCATGTGTGACAATCAAAGTTGTATTAAGATGACAGAAAATCCAGTATTCCATGATAAGTCAAAACACATAGAAATCCGTTATTTCTACATATGAGATATGGTGCAGAGAGGAGATATTAGACTCGAGTGTGTGAGCACTGAGGAAAAAATTGTTGATATATTGACCAAACCTCTATCTCGAGTGAAATTTGAATATTTCCGAGACAAGCTTGGTGTAGTTCAAAAGGACCCTCCTCGAAAGGGGGAGTGATTTAGTCACTGATGATGAGATTACCCTCATCGACAACAAGGTCGATGATGAGGATACCTGTTTATTACACCTAGATATTTATATATGCTTAGATTACTTAGATTTAGGATACTTATACTTAGAATACTTATATTACTTGTTTTTACATTGATGTATTGATGAGGATACATGTTTTGATGATATGTATACATGTATTGATGAGGATATTTGTTTTTATATTGATGTATTGATGAGGATACATGTTTTGATGATATGTATACATGTATTGATGAGGATATTTGTTTTTATATTGATGTATTGATGAGGATACATGTTTTGATGATATGTATACATGTATTGATGAGGATATTTGTTTTTATATTGATGTATTGATGAGGATACATGTTTTGATGATATGTATACATGTATTGATGAGGATACTTGTTTTTATATTGATGTATTGATGAGGATACATGTTTTGATGATATGTATACATGTATTGATGAGGATACTTGTATGTACTTGTACTAGTGATGTACTAACAATATATGTATTGATGAGGATACAGGTGGGGATTGTATCGTCCCCGGACTTCGGTCCCTTGAATTGATCCGTAGACCTATGTCTTCGAGAATGAAGTCTGTAGTGGACAAGGATCCCGTAATTCCAAAAGGAAGGATTGTCCAAGTGTGATAGCTCCGTAAAGACTGGGTCTCGTAATTCTGAAAGGAAGGATTGTCTGAGCACCACCAGTATTGATGGACTAGAATCCCGTAATTCTGAAAGGAAGGATTGTCCATGATCTCGTAATTTCGAAAGGAAGGATCACCAGTGTTGATGGACTAGAATCCTGTAATTCCGAAAGGAAGGATTGTCCATGATCCCGTAATTCTGAAAGGAAGGATCACCAGTGTTGATGGACTAGAATCCCGTAATTCTGAAAGGAAGGATTGTCCATGATCCCATAATTCCGAAAGGAAGGATCACCAGTGTTGATGGACTAGACTCTCGTAATTCCGAAAGGAAGGCTTGTCCATGATCCCGTAATTCCAAAAGGAAGGATCACCAAAGTTGATGGACTAGAATCCTATAATTCCGAAAGGAAGGATTGTCCATGATGCCGTAATTCCGAAAGGAAGGATCATGTGTATTGCAGAGTATGCTGCGATGATGATATTGTTGATCGATATGCTGCAATGATAATACTGTTGATCGAGATGATACAGATGATGATGATCGTGTGATGACGATGCTGATGACGATGCTGATGATCGTGTGATGACGATGCTGATGATCGTGCGATGAAGATGCTGATGATCATGCGATGATGATACTGATGATCGTGCGATGACGATACTGATGATAGTGCGATGACGATGCTGATGATCATGTGATGACAATGCTAATGATCGTGCGATGACGATACTGATGATCGTGTGATGACAATGCTGATGATCGTGTGATGACGATGTTGATGATCGTGTGATGACGATGCTGATGATCGTGCGATGACGATGCTGATGATCATGCGATGACGATACTGATGATCGTGTGATGATGATGCTGATGATCGTGTGATGACGATGTTGATGATCGTGCGATGACGATGTTGATGATCGTGCGATGACGACGATGATGATGTTGATGTTCCAGTAATTGGTTGAGTTACTGATGATGATGTATTGAAGACAGCTTCCGATGATTTATAGATGTATCATGTATGATGTAGTCGATGACTCCTTGCTCCTACATATGTTGTTATAATATCCTTCTCGTTAAGGGGGAGTGTTGAATATTGTAACTTCTAAGAATATTATATTTGTACTTTATTATTCCGGAGATGTTTCATCCCTCCGAGGTGATCCTATTATGTATCCGGAGATGTTTATTCCTCCGATGAATTGTGGTAACCGGGGTTATTAGATCCTCCATGTGGGGGTCGGCCCTGAGTTAATTAATTAGGGGTTATTAGACTTCATTGGGAGAGGTCATCCCCATAAGGGAATTTAGTTAGTCGGGAACTAGTATAAATAGAGGAGATTGCTCCTCACTTATCACACACTTGCTCAGCTCAGAAAGTAGCACACTTGTGTTTGAGAGGTCTGCATAGGAGGTAGAGAAGGAGGTCAAGTCTTGGAGCACATCTTGTATTTTGGTTGATCATCTTATTGAGGAAAGCTTTGTTGGGTTTCCTACCCCATGAGGGTTTCCCAGGGTAATATCTTTGTCTATCTTGTGATTATGTTTCTTTCAGTGATCTTGCTAGTCAAATTAGTTTAAACTTAACAAGGGAGAGATGTATACGATGCCCATGCACTTGCTTGACACATTTTTCAAAATCTTAGCCTATCGAGCAGAAATTGCATTGCACTTCACTTAACAAAACCCTAGTTTAGAAAACCGTCAAAATAGACAACTTTCGGTCCACGAAGCCACTAGACAGGGGTGTCCCTAACGGTACTTGGGTGTCTTGAATTCAACAAAGATGATGGTTTGTCCATTGGAGCTATGATTTCCACGTTATTGCAAGTTTCATATCGCTTCCCAAGGCCATTTAGGGACACTAGGCAAATTTCAAGCGGGGGCATAAAACCAAACCAAGCAACGAAATTGAGTTTCGTTGCCTCCTGCAAGTGTGTTTGGGCAAGGACGAGATTATTTTCATGCCCACGCACTCACTCGACACATTTAAAAAATATTAGCATATCGTGCAGAAATTGCATTGCACGTCACTTAGCAAAATCCTAGTTTAGAAAACCATAAAAATAGACAACTTTCGGTCCATGAAGCCACTGAACAAGGGTGTCCATTTTTGTATTCAGATGTCACTAATCCATCGGAACTGACGGTTTGTCCACCGGAGTCTGTGTTTTCGAGTTAAGGAGAGTTTCATCTTGCTTCCCAAGGTTATTCAGGGACACCATGCAAATTTCAATCGAGGGCATAAAAACCAAACCGAGTAACAAAATTGAGTTTCGTTGCCTCCTGCAAGTGTGTTTGGGCAATGATGAGATGACCAAAATTCCCACATAGTCGCTCCCCACATTTTTCAAAATCTTAGCCTATGGTGTAGAATTTGCATTGCATCACTACGCAAAACCCTATTTTAGAAAAGTGTCAAAATAGACAACGTTTGGTGAATGGAGCCACTGGACAGGGCTGTCCTTAATGGTACTTAGGTGTCGGTAATATAATGAAACTGACGGTTTGTCCATTGGAGCCTCGGTTTTTGAGTTATGGTGAGTTTCATCTCTCTTCCCAAGGCCATTCAAGGACACAAGGCAAATTTCAACCGGGGGCATAAAAACCGAGCCGATGAATGGAATTGAGTTCCATTGCCTCCTACAATTGTGTTTGGGCAAGGGAGAGATGACTGTGATTCCCATGCACTCGCTTGACACATTTTTCAAAATATTAGCCTATCGTGCAGAAATTGCACTACACACCACTTAAAAAAACCCTAGTTTAGAAAACCGTCAAAATAGACAACTTTCGGTCCATGAAGCCACTTGACAGGGGTGTCCCAATTGGTACTCGAATGTCACGAATCCAATGTAATCGACGGTTTGTCCATCGGATCCACGATTTCCGAGTTACGGAGAGCTTCATCTTGCTTCCCAAGGCCATTCAGGGGCACCAAGCAAATTTCAATCGGTGGCATAAAAACCAAACTGAGCAACAAAATTGAGTTCCGTTGCCTCTTGCATGTGTGTTTGGGCAAGGGAGAGGTGACTATGATTCCCATGCACTTGCTTGACACATTTTTCAAAATCTTAGCCTATCGTGCAAAAATTGCATTGCACTTCACTTAACAAAACCCTCGTTTAGAAAACCGTCAAAATAGACAACTTTCGATCCACAAAGCCACTATACAAGGGTGTCCCTAGTGGTACTCAGATGTCACAAATCCAATGGAACTGAAGGCTTTCCCATCGGAGCCACGGTTTCCAAGTTATGGCAAGTTTCATCTCGCTTCTCAAGTCCATTCAACGACAACAAACAAATTTCAACCGGGGGCATAAAAACCAAACCGAACAATGAAATTAAGTTCTGTTGTCTCCTACAAGTGTGTTTGGGCAAGGGAAAGATGACCGTGATTCCCATTAACTTTCTCAACACATTTTTCAAAATCTTATCCTATCATGTAGAAATTGCACTACATGTCACTGAGAAAAACCCTAGTTTTGAAAACCATCAAAATAGATAGCTTTCGGTCCATGAAGCCACTGGACATGTGTGTCCCTTGCGGTACTCAGATGTCACAAATCCAATGTAACTAACGGTTTGTCCATCAGAGCCACAGTTTTTGAGTTATGGCGAGTTTCATCTTGCTTCCGAAGGCCATTCATGGACACCAGACAAATTTCAATCAGGGGCATAAAAACCAAATTGAGCAACGAAATTGAGTTTTGTTTCCTCTTGCAGGTTCGTTTGGGCAAGGGCGATATGACCACGGTTCCCACACATTCACTACCCACATTTTTCAAAATATTATCCTGTGGTGCAAAAATTGCACTGCACATCACTTAACAAAACCCTAGTTTAGAAAACCATCAAAATAAACAACTTTCGATCGATGAAGCCACATGACAAGGGTGTCCCTAGTGATACCCAGTTGTCACGAATCCAATGTAATTGACAGTTTTTCCATTGAAGCCATGGTTTTCGAGTTATTGCAAGTTTCATCTTGCTTCCCATGGCCATTCAGGGAAACCAGATAAATTTCAACCGGTAGCATAAAAACCAAACCGAGCAATAGAATTGAGTTATGTTACATCTTGCAGGTGTATTTGGGAAATGGTGAGAGGGCCACGATACCCACGCACTCCCTTGGCACATTTAGAACATCTTATCCCATCGTGCAAAAATTGTGCTGCACGTCTCTGATCAAAACCCTAGTGTAGAAAACCATCAAAATAAATAATGTTTGGTCCATGAAGTCACTGGACAGGGGTGTACCTAGAGGTGTTCGGATGTCAAGAATCCAACGAAACTGATGATTTTCCCATCTAAGCCTCATTTTTCGATTTATTGCAAATTTCAACTCTCTTCCCAAAGCCATTCAGGGATACCAGGCAGAAATTCAACTAGGGGCATAAAAACCAATCCAAGTAACGAAATTGAGTTATGTTGCCTCCTGCAGGTACTTGGATAACATGAATCCAACGAAGCTTTGTAAGCTTTGCGAATACTATATGTGATATCATATTTTTCTTCACTTTATTTATAATCATTGGGATGTCTATTTTTCCTTGCCTCTATGTCTTGTTGTGATAAGAAAATTTATGGTGTACATGTGTGTGCATGTGTGAGTGTGTGAACGATTGTGGATACACTTTATATGTGTGGTTACTATCTGTTGATGAGGTGATGTTTATATTCATGGTTGGAAAAATCATGAGAATGCATAAATTATCACACTAATATTTTCAATATAACACAAAATATGCATTATGTAATGAAATTAATACTAATAATTTAAATTGATTATTTCTTCTTGTTTGCAGAAAAATGGTGAAGATGACTCCTTAGATGATCTAGATTATGTTGTCACCAATGTACCCAAGAAAGATATTGTTGATAATGATGTAAATGGATCATATGAAAATGATGATGAATATGATGTTGGGATAGATGAGGATGATGAGGATGAGGATGAGGATGGGGATGATGACAATAATGGTGGTGATGATGATGATGATGATGGCGGTGGCCATTGATGCTACTATTGATATTGTGGATGTTTATTGCTTTCTTGATGCTACTAGACATATTTTTGTGATGATCCAAGTTCATATTAAATTCTGCGTCATTTTGATTTGTATGGTGGATTTATGTTGACATATAAACTTTGATTACCTTTGATCATTTTGACATTTCTAGATATGGATATTAAAAAAGATATTTCTTGTGATATTGGTATTTTCACTATATATATCGTTCACTTGTTCTTTCAACCTTAATATGATGATTTGTATGATAGGTTATTGATGTGATGATGTTTTATAATTTCACTTGTTTTGATGAAAGATAATGGTGATGTTATCGTTATTATATTGGAAGTTGTCGATGATCTTTTCAAAGAAAATTAATGTATATGATGATGTTACTACTTTGGATAAATGTTGTCTGTTGTTTTAAATTTTCTTCATAAATGCTATGCAATTAATTTCAATAATGGTATCTACAATTAATTTGAATGTTTCATTATGTTATTTCAGAACTATGAAGTAATTGATATATGAGAACTATTGAAATTAATGAAATAATTATAATAATTTGATATAATAAATATATTAGCACACAATTGGATATAGTTGTAGGTGTTAAATAGCAAGCCTAATGTGGTGCTAATAAGGAAGAAAAACGAGGAGCTAAAATGGAAGCCCACTATTTCATAGATCTAGAAGCAACATTGGATGCAATACCTAGCGCTAAGTTGGAAGTCAATTCTGATGCTATTTTGGAAGCCAAAGTAGAAGCCAAACCAAAAGCTAAACTAGTGGCCAACAAAGAAGCAAAATTAGATGCTTAATGGGAAGTTAAATGCGGTGTTCATGAGGAAGCAAAACAAGAAGAAATTCAAGGAGCTAAACGGGAAGCAAAATGAGGCACTAGTGTGGGAGTAAAAATGGACGCTAAATTGGGCGCTAAAGTGGTAGCAAAACATGGTGCTAATGTTGACATCAATAGAGATGCAAAACTAGGAGTTAAAAAGGATGCAACACTTGATGCTAATGAGGAAGCCATACATGGCATTGATATGGTAGCAAAATAAGATGTTACTTTGGATGCAAAACATGGCGCCACATAGGAACCAAAATATGGTGCAGCAATAGAAGAAAAATTTGGCGCCATTTTGGTAGCAAAACACGATGCAAAAAAGGAAGCAAAAATTGGTGCAAAATTAGAAGGGAAATTGGTGCATATTGGAAGTAAAACATGGTGCAAAATGGGATGCTAAAGTGGTAGCACATATGGATGCAATATTGGATGCTAATTTGGATGCAAATATGGTGCAAATGTAGATGCAAACATAAATGCTAACATGGCGCTTTTAAGGATGCAAATAGGGTGCTAATGGGGACGTCATTTAGGAAGTAAAAGATGACGATCTCTAGGAAGCAGAATAGGATGTTATTTAGGAAGCAAACCTCGACGTCGTTTAGGAAGAAAAATTGGACGCTATTCTGGAAGCAAAAATATGGGCGCTATTTTACACATCAGAAAGGATGCTATCTAGGAAGCAAAAAAAGACGCTATTTTAGACTCTTTACGTTTTGTACATGATGCGTCCCATTTAGCGTCTACTTCGACCACTCAATGAAAACAAAATTTACACTAAAAAGGGACGCTAATTCCAGGATTTGTTGTAGTGTTACCATGTAAATCTTCATTGTATGGTCGAGTTTGATACTCATGCAATGATCTTGAAAAGACAAACCCAAGTAGTGGCAAAAGGGATTTGTATTGGAGGTCTTTACCGGTTGCAAGCAAATACGATGAAAACTGATGCATTAGTGCATGATAGTACCAAGTTGTGTGAGTTATGGCATAGATGTCTTGGTCACTTGCATTATGGAGCATTTCCTATCTTGGAGAAGTTAATGCATGGATTACCGGACTTCAAGATAGAGAAGGAAGGTGTCTACAAAGGATGTGTTCTTAGCAAGTACATCAAGATTGCTTTTTCCAAAATGATCATAGATTCAAGAAGGAGTCTTAATCTAATCCATTCATATGTACGCAAACCTATCTTTCACTTCTTTAATAGACAGTTGTTATTTTGTCACTTTCATTGATGGTTTCTCTAACAAGACCTGGATCTATTTTCTGAAGACTAAAGACGAAGTGTTCAACAAGTTCCCATAATTAAAGGCTTTGGTTGAAAATCAAACAGGAAGGAATATCAAAGCACTTCGATCAGATAATGGAGTACAATATACCTCCACAAAGTTTGGTTCTTTGTGCAGGGAAGAAGGCATCAAGAGGGAGTTGACTATACCTTGCAATCCACAATAGAATGGGGTTGCTGAGAGGAAGAACCAGTCCATCATTGACATTGCTAAGTCTTTGATTCATGACATGGATTTTCCCATTAGGTTGAGGATGTATACCATGAACAAATGTCCTCATAGGATCTTGAAGGACATGACACTAAAAGAGGCATTTACTCATGTGAAACCAAACCTATATCATCTTTGTGTGTCTAGTAGTTCCAATTTATATTCATATGCCTACATAAAAGAAGACAAAGTTAGAACCCTTAAGTATGAAGGTTGTCTGTGTTGGTTAAATTGACACTTCCAAAGTCTATAAGGTCTATATGCCAACTCGGAAGAAGACAATAATAAATAGAGATGTGGAGCTTAACAAGAGAGCTTCATATTCACATGACCCTCCTTCAATGATTTAAGAGAATGAGGAAGTTGTTGTTCTAAAGATTGAGCCTAAGGCTTATGATGAACCAAATTTAGATGAGGATGAGGTGAGGTTGGGATCAAATGTCCCCTAACCTTCCACCCTAGCCCATAGGAAATTGAGATGGCTTACTTAAACATTGCATGAGGCTCGAGAATAAGTAGGAGCACCTTAATCTTCAATGAGGGCACATGTACTTCCTAGGGGATATGCTAGGCATGCATTATTTGGTTTCTTCCATCCATGAGACTTCTAGTTATACAAAGGAGGAGAGGTGTGATGATGGGATTGTTGGTTTTGGAGCCTGATTATCTTCATGATTCAGATATTTGTTGTTTACTTGTGTTTGTACCCTAGTTTTATATGCTATGCAGGTGGACTATACACTCATCCTAGCGCGGGGGGGGGGGGGGGGGGGATTAGCCCCCCCATGGGGGTCTGGGAACCAGTGGGCCCCTGAAATAATTTTTTATTGCCTTGTAAAATATTGTAATTTCGTAGTCAATCTGAATCGTTCATTAGATCTTAGATCTGACGGTAGAATTTATGTTAGGGATTTTATCCCTAGAAGGTAACCTCCTTTATGTATGAGAGAAATGTATTGTGGCTGCAAAGTATTGTGAAAAAGGATCTTTGTGATTGTGTGAGAGAGACTGTGAGAGAAGGAAGAGGAAGTTGCAATGGATGTGCTGCATGCGGGTTAGTATCCTTCATTTTGCTGGATGGTATAAAAAAAGGACCGGCAATTTATTCGTGGACGTAACCCATATTGGGTGAACCACGTATATTGGTGTCTCTCTTATATTGTGTTTATGTGTTTTATTTATGCATCTTATTTTATGCTATTTTTCTACGATCATGTTTTTCTAACAGGGATCGACTTCACTCTTGAGCCTTCCAGTTGTTCATTAGAGAGGTGTGATACCTTGATGGAGGATGATGGAGAGAATTCTAGAGATTCTACTAACGGGAGTATAATAGAGTAAAGAGTCAGGGAGTTTGGGTTCTCTTACTTCAGTATTCTCTCAGGATGAGGGAGTTTAACTTGTACATGTTGTTTTAGTTGCCAAGGATTTGAGTGCATGAGAAAGATTCTCATGATGACAATTTGACGATGGCCTTACATAGGTTGTTACCTTTACCATGAGATTTGTGTTCCATGATCAAGGAGTTGAATTATGAGAATCTCTATCCTTTTGGATTTGATAGTTGTGATTCACTTATCTTGATCTTGCATGAAGATGTGACTATCTTTGCATGTTGTCTTGAACAATTTAAAACATGGTGTCCTTTGATGTTGGCCCGAGATGTCGAGGATGATGGAGGTTGGCAGTTTGTTGTTGCTCCAATAAGATATTCCTTTATATGCAGATGTGGTCATTGTTCATTGGATGATCGAGATGAAGTGATAACGTGGTTGGCAATTTTTAGGAGGTAGGTTCTTTACATCTGATAGCTGATAGTGGTTGATTCCAAGATCGTAGTTAGTATTGATTTGTAGACAACAAATTTATTGTAGTTGTAGAGGGAGGAGACAAATTCTAGTGTAAATACTTTCATAGTAAAAGGGAAGGGTTAGTTTTTTGGTTTACTCTAAAAGCGTCTACACCATGTGTTGGGGGTGCTTCATGAGAGCTGGGGTACATGGTATATGAATAGCCCTTGGATGGTCTGAAATGTATTATAGCATGAGAGATGGTATGTCCTATATTTACACATTTGAGATAGTTTTCTTAATGGGTTATTGACCTCAGGATGGTGTTAGCTTGACTTTCTTCATTTTGGAAATCGATATTTCTTGGTATTTTGGTGGATGCCCTTCATTGAGGTCTCATGGAGGAGCCACTTACTTGGAGAACGTCCTTCAAGGAATGTGGAGCATTTTGCATCATGGAGGATAGCTTCAAGCCCTAGTTGGCATATGGTAGCTTAGTTGATTGTTTAGAGGATTGGAGATGGTTTTGGGATGCCTAGGGATTTAACAATGTTCTTGCGGGGTGGTGTTGACCCAGTGGAGTACATTGTCTTAGAGGATAGATGGAGTCCATGGAGGCTCATGATGGAATGGTGTGGACTTTCCTTATTGAGTTAGATCACCTTGGAATTGTTATTGTGCATGGCATCACCGTTAGAACATGGCGCATTTACTTGAGAGTGGAAGTCTGACTTGTGTGTCTTACAAGGGCTCATGAAGGTTGCTTTTAAGGACTTATGCCCACATAGTATTTTTCACCTCCCTCACCTCTTGTATAAATAGAGGAAGGAAAGAGTGTTTCCATATCACATTCATTCACTCACTTGTATTCACTCTTGTGATGAGATGTGACTAAGAGAAGAGGGTGTGTGCCTCTCTCTCTCTCTCTCTCTTAGATATTCACTTGTACTTGATACCTATCTCTCTATTGAGGCACTACAGTTTCTTAGTCTTCTTGTGTTTCTTGGAGCATATTGCAGTTCCAGGGTTAGGGTTTTACCCTTGGACATTGGAGATTAGGGTTTTGTGATAAAACCCCGGTGTGGATTGGAAAAGAAAAGAAGAGAATGATGACATCTTTCCTTGGAGATTGTGTTGGATATATTGCTGCACTTAGTTCTTCTTGGTTGATCAAGGGTTTGTCGATTTGTGGTTGATTTACACTCGTTGGGGATTTTTAGATGGTTGGAATTTTGTACTAGATTATAGAGAAGGCTACAATATGTATTGTTGGACATGTCTTGTACTCTTTGTAGGTTCCCAAAGCAAAGAGGGTTCAAGGTAAAAGCCCCTGAAATAATTTATTGGGCCCTTTTTTTGTCCATTTTGGGCTTTTTTGACCAATGATTCTTCGACACATTGTAAAGTATATATGGTTGTAGTTTAATCCAGGTTAACAGATTATGGTTTTGGATGCTATGATATTGTATTTTAAATTATGAACACAATATAGTGATATAGAGAGAAGAGAAACTCTCAATTAAGTTTGTTTTTATGATTAGGGGTGTCCAAGGTATACTTGTATACTATGTGTGTGAGTCATTGTTATTTATTATGTTTTAGATTATGATTAAGGGTGTCCGACCTGTAGGATCTCTCAGGGCCATATTATATGTGACCTCACCACAAAACCTCGCAAGAGCATCCCAGGCTGTTACGAGCACATAGCTCTACCTATAGGATCTCCGAGGGACAGATTACATGTGGTCACCACAAAACCTCGCAAGAGCATCCCAGGATGTTACGAGCACATAGCTCTACCTATAGGATCTCCCAGGGACAGATTATATGTGGTCATGGCAAAACCTCGCAAGAGCATCCCAGGACTTATTACGGACACATAGCCCAACCTATCGGATCTCCCAGGGACAGATTATATGCCATAGGACAAAACCTTGAAAGAGCATCTTCCAGATATCCCAGGTCCAAATTATATGCCATAGGAAAAACCTCGAAAGACTATCTGCAGATCTCCCAGGGCCAAATTATATGTCCTCCCAGAGCAAAACCTCAAAAGAGCATTTGCCATATATCCCAGGGCCAAATTACATGCCATAGGCAAAACCTTGAAAGACTATCTGCAAATCTCCCAGGGCCAAATTATATGCTCATCTGCACAACCTGATCCACGGCTATAGAGTATCATACTGATACTCACCATACATCATCTTGATGTATACATGATCATCCTGATCATCATCACTGCAACATCCTGCTGCATATCATCTGGAGCAACATCTTGAAGCTCGTCATCCATGATCATCCTGATCATACAATGCATCTACCTGATGCATACCAAGTATCTACTTGATACATATCATCATACATGATCCACCTAATCATACAATGTATCCACCTGATACAAATACAAATACATGATCCACTTGATCATACATGATACATATCAACATACATGATCTACCTAATCATACAATGTATCCACCTGATACATATACAGATACATGGTCCAAGCATCCAACATGATGCATATACAAAATACATACAAATGATCCAACCGATCATATCCATCATCCAACATGATGCGTACATACATATACATATCAATGATCCAACTGATCATATCCAACACCCAACATGATGCGTACATACATATACATATAAATGATCCAACTGATCATATCCAACATCCAATATGATGCGTACATACATATACATATAAATGATCCAACTGATCATATCCAGCATCCTCCTGATGCATATACAGAGCAGTAACTGGAGCATCGTCCTGATGCTCATCATCCAGCGCTTACATCCACAGCCATGTGAGGGATCCTCCTTCCAACATGCTTGGAATGGCTTCTGCAAATGTGTCCATCACTTCTTCCTCGAAGTGTCAACAATCCGAAGAACACCAAGCCTCTCTCTGAAGTACTCGAACTTCACTCTGGCTAGTGGTTTCATCGACACATCTGCAATCTGCTCGTCCGTCGCAACATATAGGAGCTTCACTGCTCCTCTCTGCACCATATCCCTGATATAGTGATATTTGATCTCTATGTGTTTCGACCTGTCATGAAATACTGGGTTCTCAGACAGCTTCACACAACTCTGGTTATCACAGAAGATACCAGTAGCATCCAATGGGAGATCAAATAACTCGGACAGTGGCTTCCATAGCCATACTGCCTCACAACTAGCTGAACAGGCTGCAACATACTCTACCTCAGCTGTACTTAGTGCTACGCAGGATTTCTTCCTGCTAAACCAAGAGATCACACCTGATCCCATACTGAAGCAACACCTAGATGTGCTCTTCCTATATGCATCACTGCCTTCCCAATTTGAATCAACATAACTCTGCAGGTTAAACTTTTGTTTCGCTTCATACTTGAGTCCATAATCAACTGTACCCTTCAGGTACCTCAGAATATGCTTTACAGCAACCAGGTGAACACTTCTCAGATCCGTCAGGAATTGGCTCAATGTGTTCACCGCAAAGCAAATATTTGGTCTCGTGTTCGTCAAGTACATCAAGGACCCAATCATCTGACGATACATAGAGACATCAACCGGCTCAGATGAAGCATCACAAAGAAGCTTCAGATTCGATGCCATAGGTGTGGCCATGGCCTTGCAATCCACCATCCTGAACCTCTTCAGGATATCTATAGTATACTTCCCTTGTCCAAGGAAGATCCCATCTGTACTCTGCCACACCTCCATACCTAGGAAATAGTACATCATCCCCAGGTCCTTCATATCGAACTCAGTAGCGAGCTTCCTCTTTGTATCTGCAATCAATCTGTCAATCTCAATTACAAACATGTCATCCACATATAGGAGTAGAACCATAGGATTCCCTTCCTCAACCTTATAGTAAAGGTTGGAATCCGCTTTACTTTTAGTAAAGCCCAAACTAGATAGGAAACTGTCCATCCTACCATACCAAGTTCTGGGAGCTTGCTTCAAGCCATACAAGGCTTTCTTCAATCTGCATACATATGACTCCCTGTCATGTGTTTCGAAACCGAAAGGCTGCTCCACATATACTTCCTCTTCAACTACACCATTCAAGAAAGCAGTCTTGACATCCATCTGGTGTATTTTCCATTTCATTGTTGCAGCCAGGGCAAGTACTGTTCTGATGGAAGTATACCTGGCTACAGGTGCAAAAGTTTCTTCATAATCTATTCCCTCTTTCTGAGAGAAGCCATGAGCTACAAATCTTGCCTTGTAGTTCTCTACATTTCCATCTGCAGCATGCTTGATTTTGTAGATCCATTTAGAAGTCACAACAGACTTCTCTTTAGGTCTTGGGACAACATCCCAAACATCATTCTTCATTATTGATTGGTATTCATCGACCATGGCATCCTTCCATTCTTTCTTTTCCGCTGCTTCTTCATAACTGGAATATTATTTATTCATGATGTCACAGAGTAAAGCAACATAGCTGGTATGTGATCTGGTTCTCTTCTTTGCTCTGTTTTCTTCTTCTGGAATGCCAAATCTTTCTGCATCTTGAATGAGCTCTCTAGCCCATGCAGGTTTCCTCTTGTGAGAGTTATCCTCACGGGGTGGATCTACAGGTTCTTGCGGATCTTCAAACTCATGAACAACTTCTGGAATTGCTTCAGTCATGGTAGTGTTTTGAAATCTAGTTTCCTTAGGTTCTTCATAAACTTCGATAGGTACCTTCCTTGATTTGATGAATGTTGAGTTTTCATCAAATGTTACATCCCTGCTGACATCAATCTTCTTGAACCCTGGAAAGTATATTCTGTAAGCCTTCGAGCTTTCACTGTAACCCACAAAGATACCCTTTTTTCCTGAAGGATCTAGCTTGGTCCTCTTTTCTTTTGGGACATGTGTGTATACTGGACAACCAAATATTCTAAGATGTCTGAATTCAGGTTTCTTACCAGAAAAGACCTCTTCTAGTGTTTTGTTGTCCAATATATTGTGGGGTGTTCTATTCTGCACATATACAGCTGTTCTAGCTGCTTCTGTCCATAGATGCATAGGTAGATCCTGGTCATGCAGCATTGCCCTTGCTGCTTCCATGATTGTTCTGTTCTTTCTTTCTGCAACTCCATTTTGTTGTGGATTGTAAGGAGCAGTCAACTCCCTCTTAATCCCTGAATCACTACAAAGCTTCGTGAAGTCACTTGAGGTGAATTCTCCACCATTGTCGGATTTGAATGTTTTGATCTTCTTTTCAGTTTGATTCTCCATCAAGGTTTTGAATTCCTTGAACTTATCAAACACCTCATCTTTGTTCTTCAAGAAGTATACCCAAGTCTTCCCGGAGAAATCATCAATAAACAAGACATAGTAAACATACCCACTCAGAGAACTGGATGACATAGGACCACATACATCTGAGTGGATGATTTCCAGGATACCTTTTGCCTTGCTTTCACTACTTCGGAAAGCCTTCTTAATGTTCTTACCCTTTGCACATCCTTTGCAAACACCTTCATGTTTGGTCTTGATTTCAGGAAGACCCTCTACAACCTTGCTTGCAATTGAAAGTGCCCTATAATGCATATGAGCAAGTCTTCTATGCCAAAGTTCACTTGGCTCCATGGAGTCATGTACCATGGCATGTTCAGGTTGACCCTTCAATTTATACAATCCTCCCTCTTGCTCTCCAATCACTACTGCATCATCGATTGTTTTACCCTTTGGCCACATTAGGACTTGGCCATCTACAAATGCAACCCTCATGCCTTTTGCATCCAATGCAGATATGGAGAGAAGATTCTTCTTGAGCCCAGGTACATAAAGGACTTCTTTCATCTTCAAAGATTTTCCAGAATCTAGGTTATAGGAGGCTTCACCACTTCCTTTGATTGGGTATTGATAATCATCCCCAAGTTTCACCTTATGGGGTGATTCATGTTCAGATAGGTTTACAAAAGATTCCTTAAACCCAGTCATGTGTTTGGAAGCCCCACTATCAATTAACCAATCATTACAACCATGGGAGATTGTACCTGTGAGAGCAGAGATTAGAACATACTCTTCTTCACTTGATGAGTCATCATCACTATCATCACTTTCTGCCCTAGCGTTCTTCTTTGGTGGTTCATCATCCTCAGCAGCATGAGCATGGAAATTTATTTTGCTGCCCTTCTTCTTCTTGCTGGAGTTGTTGTTGTTATCCCTTTTGTTCTTGGGACAATCTGAAGCAAAGTGACCCTTCTCATTGCATGTGAAGCATCTTAGATCCTTCTTATTCTTTTGATAGGATCTCTTGTAGCGAGAGTGGTCCTTCTTGGGCTTGCTTCTTTTGGTGTCAGCTGCGAGAGCTTGATCTTCACCTCCCATCTTTTCCTCACGAGCTACAAGTCTAGCTTCTTCTTGAGAGCATTCCTCCCATAATTTACTGAAAGAGATCAATTTCTTTCTTGCACAGATTCCTTGAATAAAGGAGTCCCATGACCTAGGTAGGCCATTCAGAGTAGTCATAACAACTTCTCTATTGTCCACTACTTCATCCACAGCTTCAAGTTGTTCCTTGATCTGAGAGACTTTGGAGAAGTAAGATTGAATGGTTTCTCCATTCAACATCTTGACCCCTTTCAATTGATTCCGTAGAGTCATCTTCCGATTTATGTTCTTCCCTTCAAATAACTTGGACAGGGAGTCAAACATCTCTTTGGGTGTCTTCAGAGATGACACATGGGGGATGAGATGGTCTTTGATAGAATCAACAATGATTCTCTTTTCCTTGACCAAGTTCTTCTTATGCAATATCTTAGCCTCTTCATCCTCTAGGATAGGGATGTCTTCTTTTATATATGAGTCCAACTCATTCTCTTCTAGGATTAACCCAATCCTATACTTCCAGGCTCGGAAGTTATCAGCCCCTTCAAGCTTATCCTCAAGCTTGGTTTGGTGAGACATCTTAAAGAGTACTTCAAATGGAAATAGAAAAGATTTAGGTCTTACCACTTGAATTGTTGAAAACTGGATCTGGTCCCGGATTAGGGTTTGTCGAAAAAACCCTAAAAATGCAAAATGTGAATTTCAACTTTCTGAAAGGATAGAAAGATGCGCCTTGATGAGCTGATAAACCTGGTGTATTCAGAATTTGAGATCTGCAAAGCTACACCCTTCAAAATTGCCTTTCTGTCTTCCCGGATTCATAGAGGAGAGCCCTGAATTAGGGTTTGAGTTTCCCGAAGATCTACCCAGCCAAAAATCTCGATCCAAAGCTCTAAACTTCGATTTTTGCAAGGAGCTTCCAGCTATGTCTTCAGATTTCAGAAATTCCTATTTTTGTGGAAACCCTAATGTTTAGGGCCAAATATGAAAATGCTCAGAATTGAATTTTGATTGGACAGAGAGATTCTCCTTGATGAGTAGAGTCAATCTACTATACTGCTTTTCCAAAATATGTGGAGAGAAACCCAATAAATAAGAAACCCTAGTTTCCGTCACTGCACAATGTCTTCTTCTCAGGTTAGCTCTGATTCCATGTTAAATTTTGAGCATTAATTCACAATACTCTAGGATCTTTACTGAGAGAATAACATGTACAGTATATCAATGCATAACAATCATAATAAGCATGACAAGCATCACAAGAATCAAAAGCATGAGAGACAAGAGACACAGAGTTTTTGTGGGGAAAACCCTAAGGTGAAAAACCCCACAACTTCCTCAGAGATAGAGAGAGCAATGGCTCAACCAAAGTACAACCAAAATACACTGAGATAGTCTCCTAGTAGTAGATGATCCTCCTCCTCACTAGAGAGCCACTTTCTGAGTGAGAGAAGTGTGAGTTTCCGAGTGATCAAATAGAGATCTCCCAATCTCTATTTATACTTAACCTGTTTGCCCAGTTACACTATGGGGCCGACTTGTCTAGCTAGGTACATCCACAATATAATATATATTTTAGGGCCGACCCCACACATGGTGGTCTAATAACCCATCGGCAAGTACACACACTTGCGACACTTGTCAATACACATGACGACACTTCCTTGTAGAGGAATAACACATCTCTTATAAGGGTATAATAAATATATATGAAATACATTCCGAAGTTACATATACATCAACAATAGTTATGAACAAGGACACATGCATATATTCAAAAGTACACTTTTGTGACAAAGGACACACACAACCAATCACAATTACAAATTCTTGATTAAATTTAGTAAATATATTCCTCCTCATTGCCAAGGGGAGGATCTTCTTCATAGGTTGCAAAACCACATTTGTCTTTAGTCCTATTGGTTGTAGCAAAAGATTCTCTTTAGTTTTCCATCAATCAAATCATGTGCTCTCTCTATATAGTTTATGAGGATATGTCCTCGTTGCTTACAATAATAACAAAAAATATATTTCCTTTGGAGCTTTGAAGATTGACTCATGTTTATTTGTCCTAAAAGGAGGACCGTATTTGTGTTTTACAAACATTAATTTTTATTGTTTTTTTTAATCAACTCTTTTAGTTTTGTCTTCTTCATCGAGCAAGGAAGAAATCAAGTTTTAGAGTTGTATCTATTTTACTCAAAGTTTGAATAACTAGTAGGTAGGCTATTTAGCATAATAGCTCTAACATCATCATTTTTCCACTTTAACCTTTATATTAGCTAGCCAATTCAATAAGGAAAGAAACTTACTAATATGTTGTAACACGCTATAATCTTCTTACATCATTAACCTTATAAACAATCTTTACTTCAAATTCATTGCGGCATTGATGGTTTTTGGCCTCAACAAATTGTTTATTAATTCCCAAATGACCTTGGAAGAATATGAAAGGTATATATGATGCAAATATGCATTTGTCAACCCTAGACCAATGATAGTCATTTCCTTATTATTGTGGAAAAATTGCACAAGGGTGCATCCCTCAACTTGGTAAGGGGCTAGAACTTGTAGGCTGCAGCAAGGCCTCAAACCTTGGAGCCCCTGTGGGGGTGTGGTTGTCCTCCAAATGATCTTGCAAGAGATTGTTAGTGGAATTCACATAAAAGAAAGAAAATTAAACAAAATGTAACAAAAGGAAATGGGGGGAGAATGTAAAATCCAACAACAACCAAATGTATGCAAAACCACTTTGTATTTCCCAATGGTCAAGTTGTACAACACCTAGGAGGTGTGGGCTTCAAGGGAAGCAGACAATCTCTCTCAGGGAGGTCCTTCTTGTCCAAACTATATGCTAAGTGGGTGATAGAACAATGGAGAGAAACTCTTGCCCCTTGGAGGAAGGTGGCAAGGGAGCTTGGGAATGCTTACAAATGTAGGAAGAGGGTGGGCTATGAGGAAGCTCCAACACAAATCTAGAAACATAACTTTGCTCTTTTTTCTCTCTACAAAATGTATGTCAATGGCCTCCTTTTATAGGCCAAGAGGTGGCCAAGAAACAACTATATCCAAATGTGAATGCCACCACCTCATGAAGTGGTTCTGAGTACATAAGGGGGGCTATTTAATGCCACAAGGAGTGTAAGGAGCCCAAATTAAAATTGTGGAGGTGATGGGCCATTGATGAGCCTTTAATGCACTGTGAGTAGTTGAGATTCCGCTGTTTTTTGCAATAACACGGCCTTAATGAAGAAAATCCACACGATAATGTGACCATTATGAAGAAAAGCCATGCGATAGCGTGACCTTTATGAAGAAAAGTCGTGTAGTATACTAGTGCGGGTACATAGTTATAAATCCTGTGCAATAGCGTGACTTTTGAAGGAAAAGTAGCGCGAGTGGCCCAAAATTCATGAATTTTGTACTACGAGGCTCAAATTGTTTTGTGGATATGCTGAGGATGTATTTGGTGAACTGCATTCTTTATGTTGATGACGCCTTACTGCAAGAATTGTTGAAATGTCTCATATGTGCGAGATTTAGGTGTTAACGGATGCCCCCATATGTATGAGGCTCAGAAGGTACTGTAGAGCCGATAATGCATCATTGTTTATTATGTTTCTCTCCTATTTTTTTAGTACAAAGCATATGTGGACGATAGGGGCCTCCCATGGGGGAATATTGTTGGTGATGACCATTGGAGTTGTAATAAAGAATGGGTTTTTATACAAATGGGGCGGGTATACCCATGCTCGTGAAATGCTGTCAAGGTGGTTATAATGAGAGAGGATCAAGGGGTTAACTCAAATATACTGCTGGGACATTGATGAAGGCATCTTCGATCCATGTGAGAGTAAATAACCAGGAACTGTTACGGAGTGTTGAAGAAGCAGAACTGCTGGTGATCATGATAAGCCCACGGTGGTGGGGGACCAGAATGGTGGTGAAGTTGCATGAGAGAAAAATTCACTATTCCAGATGGACTGCTACCATGGTTTGGAAATGTGAACACTGCTACCTTCAAAAGTATGTTCCCCCGATGCGATAGATGTGTTGATGTCGAGCATAAGGGAAATGAATAAGTTAGGAAGCACTAATGACTCTCCCTACATAGTTCGAGGTCATCCCTTCGAGTGATTGAAATGGATCCCAAGGTACAACTATAACTACTGCAACTCTTGAAATAGAGTGATCTGATGTCAACGAGAGATAAAGTACATGATAAGAGGAGGGTCTTATCCTGAGAACCAAGATCATATTGTAACCAATTGTTGGATGAATAGACTTGAGATGATACTGGATGATAAGCGTGGGGCTCATAACTTACTTTGATCGATGTAAACATGGGGGGTGCGGATGACAACCTTCCTTTCAGAAAGGTACAAATTGAAACATAGGGAGACAAAATGCAAATGAAGAGGCTTTGATGGAGACACAATACTAAGAGTAATGGTGACCAACAAAACAGATACTGCTGAGACTCAAATACATCGATCAAAGGAAACCATGGGTTGTTGCAAAAAGGAATAGGGTTTTCCTGTGATGTTATGTGGATAGGGGAATGTGTTTGTACATAAAGAATAATGGGTGGGTCCCCATAGTTTTGTGGGTATCGGGGGACCAATTTGATGATGGGTAGAGTCCCCATGGTTTTGAGTGTGTCAAGGGATGCTTTCTAAGATGATGTGGGGTTGTTTTGCAAACGCGAAGATGGGTGCCCCATGAATCAATGTCATGCATATTATTTTGGTGGGAAGATCTAAATAGAACTGGTTACTTCTGAGGGTGGGGGGCCCATTGGTGTCTTCGTGGGGGTGGTGATACGAGGAATATTGTTGAGGGTAGAGTGCTCATGGAGGTATGAGTGGTCTTTGGTGAATCTTGATCGTAACATATGTCGAGGAATCAGATGGCATCTACTGTGATAAGTGGGGTAGTAAATTCCCAACTATAAAATTATGAACTAGGGGTGATCTTTCCAAGTTAGATCAGATTCCTCAGACTTGTAAGGGTTCGACATCATGGGTGTCAATTGATGACAAGGTGGGAAATGGTTTGCACACCTATGGGGGAACATGTTATTCATAGTGATGACGTTGATTTCACATCAAGACTGGGAATGAGGGACCTATGGTTATGAACGATAATACTGGTAAATGCATTGTAAATGGTGGGTAAAAATGTCTATATGCCAGTTTTGTGATGATACCTGTGATAGAATCCCGTCACCATTGTTGAGGGATGGAGTCTTGTTGTTATAATGGAAAAAAAGAGTCTCCTACATGTCTCGGTTGTGATCTTGCACATGCGTTGCACATACCCAAGTGTAGTAAAGAACGTGACCAAGGTATTGACAATGTAGAAATATAAAACCAAAACATGTCGTACTTGTGGGCTGTCCATGAAAAATATGTCCCAGGTGAAACTGTTCACAATAAGGAATGGTCGAATCCATGCTACATATCTCGAGGTGTTGATCGTGGGGATGAAAACAATTTGTAAAATGGAGCTACAGTTTGTTTGTAGGGTCAATTGGAAATTCGTGTCAAATGAATACAAATAGGGGGTGGGGCCACATTTTGAAATCATTTGTACTATTCATTGACGACCTCCTATAGCGCTTTTCTTGTGATTTTGGAAGATTCGTGCATCTATTAGATGAGTCGTGAGTTACATGTATGTCGTTACCCTGTGTTTGTTCTTTGGGTCCGGGTAGTTATAGGAAAAGTGAGTCCCTGGGGTGTCAGGGACTTGTTGTAGCCCATAAATGGCCATCGCGTAGGATTTTGGAGGAATCCTGCGTGATAGTGTAGGATAATTGGAAAATTTCACGCGATGGTAGCATGAATGCATTGGAATTTATCGGTGTGTGAGTGAAAGTAACGGTTTCAAACTATCGGATGAGAAGGCACACGTGCAGGAACTTGCAGAAAAAGAGTGGATTGAGGACACATAATACATTGTTTAGCTACGAGACAACTAACTGGGAGTCTAGGTGTACCCATAGATGGTGTATTCCAAGGTGGGTGGCATCACTTAAAAGACCTATGACAACATCGCATTCTTCTTGGTTGTTTATGGGTGCCCTCAAACACACTCCACAGGAGTGGTGGAGTATGTATGAGGGGGAATAAATATACTAGGCAGTTGATACAAGGTTCTTGGACCATCGACTTGCACCATCTGCGTAGCCGATATTGATGTCTGGTTGAGAGTTCATCTGCATTAAGAGGAGACATATTTATTCTCAATCGCAAACAATGGATCAAACATAAGAAAAACAATATGTTGACACAAATAAGAAGGGTAATCGTTTAAATGGACCATACTTGGGGGATCATCCAAAATTTAATGGGGGGGGGTGGCTGTATTTAATCGCTTGGGAATGCTTTCCTGGGATCAACATCTTCGTCGGAAGACAAGGAATGACTACAAGTGAGGACACCGACCAAAGGGTATACAATGTCAATGGTATCTGGAAAGGGGGAAATTACTTCCTTAATTGGTGAACTGTGAGGGGCTGTGCTGAGGGAAGTAAGTTGATATTAGAGTCTCATCAGTTCGAGACGAGATTCTAGTTATATGTGCAAAATGGGCATTGGAACGAGAAGTGTGAAGTACTGTTGCAGTACCAACAAGGTCGTGGTGCACGGGTGCAGAGGTGTGCCTATACCTCTAGGGATTTTACTTGATCCAAAATGGTTGTGATGGCCTTGGGGGGAAGCATGTTCATGGGATGACCATAGGAGGAGTATCCATTATGTGGTTCTATTGTCGTAAGATGAAGAGGTTGGGGATATTGCGACGTTGTAGGCTCCACAGGGGGATTGTCATAAGGACAACCTCTGTGGGAGACACAACTGGTGTTTTTGTAATGTCTCCGACCCCAATCTAAGGCTAAAGGCACTAGTAAAACCAAGGGGAAAGGGTAAGTCACGTTATGCATAGCGGAATAAAGGAGTTTAGGCCAGACATGCATGCTAACACTCTGTTAAATAGAACTTTTAGCCTTAAGATTAAAATGCAGAATACATATGCAATTATGTTTCCCAATGCACATGCAATGCATCCATATTTGAGCATTCAATTAATATGAGTTTTAAACATAAATGAAGCATCTACATGCTTCCATCTATAGCCACATAACAATAATAGAAATCAGATTTTTGGTCATCCATATAAACATTATTAATCAGAAATTATGAACAACCTTAAAGCATTGCTAAATCATATCTACAAACTACCAGTAAAACATAAACAAATCTAATCTAACACCATTAAATTCTAGGTCTCGAGCAACCATAAAAACATAAGCATAATTAGATTTAAACAACATACAGATCATCCCATTACTTATCATTTAACCAGAATAAATATAAGCAGGAGTAAAGTAAGATTTGGATCAAATCATAAGCAGAGATAGATTAGCCTCCACGAGAACATATGCATCAAATTAAAATAGAGAAATAAAACATAATAATAATACTTATCTCTCAAAAGGTAAACTGGCATCAATAGGGCCACGTTCCACTCTTCCATAGACATACCAAGTTCTGCATCTTGCAACTTGAGCAGTCACCCCCGAGCTGAGGCCATGAGTCCACAAGCAAGGCACTTTCAATCCTTTCTCAGAAAATCCTCTTTTGAGAAAATAAACAATTTTTTTTTCCTAGCTACTACTTTCCTGTTCGTTCTCCATTGCCTATGGGGTATGACCTAACTTGCCACTCCCATTTCTGGGCTTTCTGTGCGAGAAACCGAGACCAATAGAGCTATCAGGGAAAACATCAACTACCAAACAACATAGACTTGGCCAAGAATATGTGTGTAACACAAAACATAACAAGATTTCCATATACATAACACAAAACATAACATGCTAACACATCACAACACATGATTGGCCAAGCATGCCTCTCCTTCCCAATAGATAAAACATGGTTTTATAGACAAAAGAGGCAAATTCCCCTTCAATAGAGGCATAATAGGGTTAATTTGAAATCAAGAGGAGAAATTCCCCAAATTCCCAAGAAGGACCATTCAAATTCCTCATGGATAATTCCACACAAATTCATGAAGATAAATTCGAATAGGTAGAGAGAGAGGAGTTACAGAATCAAGAGGGGTCATACTTTTGCATGCACAAGCCAATATGAGCACATGCGAGAATAAAGTATCCAAAGTGGTCTAAAATATCCAAGAGGGGCCCATAATCCATGAGAGGGGTTACATAAAAGATACATTTTCCAAGAATAGCAAAATAATAATGACGGGAGTTACACTTGAGGAGTTGGAGGCTAAATTCAATTTTTTGGAAATTAATTGGCTGAATAACATCAAATATGATCCAATAAATAATATTTGGGTTTAATCTTCAAGTGTTTGGGTGAGAAACACCTCATAGAGCCACTGGGGGTACAATAGAATTCAAGTTTCAATACAAATCAAAATTTAGGAAATAAGAAGGAAATGCAAATCCCGACACTTATATTTTCAATGGGTCCAAGGCACTCAAAACATCACAGACTAGGGTTTGGGAAAAAAAAAAATTTACTAGGAAAATAACATTCTCGACACCCTTTCCCCCTCGCTTGTGGAATTCATGGCCTCTCATTCTCGTCAGTGGTCCATGTTGAGCCAGTTATTTTATTAATTTCATGGTCCTCCATGACCATAATAATGTCTAAATACCAATGTCCAGGCACTTAGTGCCATATTAATAAACACATATCAATATATCACATATGTCCACGGGCTTAACACACTAGGGGTATTACAGTTTTCATGTATGTAGTGACCACATTGATGGAAGCTGCTTCCTGAGTTGGCGGGAAAGAGTTTTCGACCGTCACTTGAGTGAGACGAATAGTTTCCAAAGCATCCTGAAATCGAGGGAGATCGGGGCAATGGTGTGTGTAATGTCCATACCGGGAACACATCGAACATGTGTGATTAGTATGCAATGTATTGGACTTAGGTGTGGGCGATGATGATGTGCCCCCTTCTGCGGTCGGTGGAGTGTGTGTTATACTGACTGGAGTGTTGATCAAATTTCGGAGCTTTGGCAAGGTGGGGAACAAGTTGGTTGCATGGCCTTGTTGCCCACAAAGAGAATATGGTGGCGTGACTCTCTAGGTGGCAGTATTGGTTATTATTGGGGCTTTTAACCATTTTTGGTTGATGCCCCTTGTTTTAGGCTGAGCGACCTCCGACGAGTTGGGTGTAGGGTTTGGTAGGATGGGTCCTTTCAACTTCGGTTGCTTCATGCCCCCATTGGTGGTCTTAATGATGACCGACTGTGGTTTAGCTGCGGATGTCATAGGTTTGACTGTAGATACAGAAGGTGTCACTGGCCTAATAGGTGTAGTAGCCGAAACAAGGACAAACTCATAGTTAGCTACTGGTTTAGAAGCCATTTCTGGGTAGGGTGGTGTAAGGTACCATATTAGAATACCCAAAGTGAGCCCAGGTAGAGTCAACTGAGCCATAACCGACGCCCCTTGTACACCTGTGGGAGGATACAAGAATGAGATCTAGATGATTGGGGGTACCGATGTAATTAACGTTTGTTCAATTCCATGGCTTAGTGGCAGTGCCGATGATGGTGTTGAGGTGGAGGCAGGCCCATTTTCAGTAGTGAAAATTGTACACATTAGGCCATTGGTGGATGTGGGGATCTCAAGTGGTGGTCCCGAGTACACTCCTAACAAATTGAAGTCTTTATACATGTCGAGGGAAATATCAACATAGGGTTGATTTGTGCCAGCAACAGTAGGTAGGATGTTGTCAGGGTTATTAGTGGCGTTGGGGTGATAGTATTTAAGTTGGTTGAGGGTGACAATCTTCCCGTTTAAGGGAAACATCATGATATAGAAGACCTAGGAGGCGACCACCTTCATGGCGTACATATAAATACGCCCCAAGAGGATGTTGTAGTCGAGTTGAGCATCGACTACCTTGATATCGATCGTGACCATCTTTACCCCTAGCTCTATGGGGACATTTTGGTATAATCCTCTTGGTTGGGATGGTCTCCCATCATATGCGCGGAGGGGGATAGACGAGGGGACCAACTCTAGTGACCCTAATCGTTCCCAAACATTAATGGACATGACACAAGTGGATGCACCATCATCGATGATACAATGATGAATCATAACCTTCTCTACTGTTATAGGGACTTGAAATGAGACTTATGAGGGTAATTGTAGTTCACCTTTGTTGAGATCAAAGGTCATAAGGCACGATTCAGATGGATCGACGGTGCTGAGTGCGTTGAGCAATGCCTTTCGTTGGGTTGGGAATGACTATAGCACCTCTAACGTAGACCTGGATCCATGGGACTGAGTCAAGTCATCCACAATATTGTAATTTAGAGCGGCTTTCATATGGGGGTTATTAGGGGTACGCCAAAGTGGAACCTTGGGAATCTATGAGATTTGTTTAGCACTTGGGCATGGTATTTTTAGAGCCCCCCCTGAAGGGGCAAGGATGTCTTCCACTTGGGGAGCTTCAGGCCTATCATAACCTTTGGCTTGAGTTTGAAGATTCACGTCCAACGTGTAGATATTTTGGAAAGATCCATCGCCGGAGGGGTGAGGATCTTGTTGTTGTGTGATGACTCCTTGATTGGAAAAGGGTTGTTGTCATAACGCAGTTTGGGGTTGGGGAGGATCTGGGGCCCGAGGGGGATTTGTCATAATCTTCTTCTTACATCCACTAATTGTTGGCAGTCAAGGATGAGAGGGAAGTGATGTGTGTAATGACCATATTCACCGCAAATGGAGCAACAATAATTGGTTCTCAGGTTGGCATTCTTCCCTTGCTTGGGGGGGTTATTAGTCCCTGTGTTTTGATTACCCGGGTTCTAGTTTTGCTGGGGAGGGGGGTTGCCCCCTTTCCCCTGCTGCTGGTTTTGATTTTTCTTCCCTTTCTTATTCCAATAAGTCTAAGGATTTTGGGGATTTGCAGTGTTCAACTGCTCAAACTATTGATCTTGTTATGCAAAAGAAGGTTGAACAAGGTTCACCCCCATGTGAGGTGTGGGTTGCTAACCAGTCGAGCATGGAAATTGGTAGTAAGGGTTATATCCCAGGGGTGGGATAAATGTGGTTTTCGTTCCATAATATGTGGATGTAGGAGTGACTTGTGCCATTTGCGGTTTAGGAACCGCTGTCGTTTGGCTAACATTAGGATAAGTAGGACTATAGGGTCCATACTATAACTCACCAACTTGTTGGGTTGGTACTGAAGGAAGGGTTACGACACAAGTGCCATGGATGGGTATTGCGGAGCCATATTAAATGGCACCGGAGTGGTAGTAGAAACCTTTCCTAAGTGGGAAATGGACCCAATAATCCCATCCGCCGAATGCGACGAGCTCGCAGGTGTAGGATCCAACGACCGATGCAGGGGGGCATCATGGAGGATAGTGTAAAAGTAGTTGGATTGTGAATATATGAGAACGAAATGTTGGGCTTTCAGAATATCCTCTTCCTCACTTTGCGGCATGGAGGTGTCGACATATTTATCTATGGCTGGTTGAAGTTATTTGATGAACCAATCCAACAAGAAGGGTGGTTGTATTTTTATTTTACACAATGTTCGGCATCAAAGCCACTCATGGATATGGTTTGCGATGTGGGCGGATGTATTTTTTCATTTATCTAGCATAATCGACCATGTTGGATCATGTGCAATAGGGTCATTGATTAGTTTGGACAAATCAAGGAGAAGTAGACTAGCCATGAAAGATAGGGTAGGAGCATTTGGTGTGATTTCCTTGAGGGCGATATAGAGGGGGTGTTGAAAAAAATGAGTGACCTCCTACGAGAGAGGAGGGATCAAAGTGGTCCAAAGGATCGTTGAGAGAAGAATCCAAAGGGGAACCTCTTCCGGCGGTGGAGGTGAAGGATTATCACTTTCTCCGAGAGGAGAATATGAACCGGGCAAGGAGCGGCCTTATTTTGATGATCCTATTAATGTGGCATGGGAGCGACCCTGACTAGAATATCTTCTGCGTGAACCACTGGGAGATGGTGTAAAAGCACCCCTCGAGAGAGGGGAGAGTCCTTGTAGTATTCGGGACTGTCTCAGGGGGTTATTTTGTTCCTCTATGGAGAAGGATTTTGTGTCAAGTGAGAGTGATCGTGGAATTTAAACACAATTGAACAAATGCAAAAATATGCCAACCACAACAGGTGTAATATGGTGCAACACGTAAGTGATATGTGCAAATTTGGTTTTAGTGCAGGATTTCCCACATGTAGGTTCTTTTTAATTACGAGTTTGTGAACTTGATTTAAAAAGACAATAAATGTAAATTCCCTAAAAAGACCTAACGAACTTCCTCTAAAATGTAGTTGGGCCTCCCAAAAGTACAACTGATAATGATAATGGGATCCACACACCAATTGACTAGTGGAGGTTACAAAGAGATATTTCTACCAGCAATTGGGCCAATGTTCCAATCAACAAGACTTGGCAACACCTCCCAATGGCATGATAGCTAACATAAGGAGTCAATTGCACCCACAATTTAAACTTGGCGATGTCCTGAGTTTGGCCACTAAGATACCTTGCATCAAGTGTGGATCAATGGTTTTTCCTACACGGTATAGTGTCGTATCCCTACAACGAGTTGAGTGATTCGTTGGGGAGAGAAAGGTAGCTATACTTTGGATTTAACCTCCTTGGTCACATTGCACTTTTGATCTGGGTTTTCTTTGAACACTTACTTATAGTAGGATTTTGAAAGTACCCTATAAGTCAACAATGCTATGTTTCAAAATATTACTAATGAAACTAGATTGGTGGGAATTAATAGATTCCTAGCCCAATCAATCCTACCTAACTAAAATGTTGTTTTGTGACCTCCTATGGAGGATTTTAGTTGGTTGTCAATTTACAAATTTGGTTTTAAGGGTCTTGAATTCACTTAGGGAGGAGTGTAAGAGAGGTATTTCACAATTCCCTTCCTTTTTGATTCACCAAGCTCACAAGAAGTGCGAGGTGAAGAGCATACTTGGTTTGGAAAAGTCTTTAGGTCTCTTAGTGTGTGCTAGTGATGAAAACACATGTGATGAAAGCAAATTGATTGTGGAAAATTAACTAGAAGAGTATAAAGTAAATGCAAATGTAGATGAACTTTTAACTCTAAAAGATGCTAAAGGTGCTTTGTAAATCAAAGTGCTAACTAATAAAAGGTGCGCAATGGAGGTATTTCACACTTCTCACCCTTTTCTGATTCACCAAGCTCACAAGAAGTGCGAGGTGAAGAGCATACTTAGGGAGACTAGAGTCTTTAAGTCCTTCCTTGTGTGCAAAAAATGGATTCTACACTAGCTTTCATCCTAAAAACATGTCAAGTAAGCATAAACAAGAGAGGTCTTGAATAATAGTGACAACAATGAGGCCCATTGAAAGCCTCAAGGTTGTTTACCTAAGTATATTTTGAGAGAGATGAACTCTTTATTCCCTAATCTTGTTCTATGTGAGATAATTACTAAAAAAGTAAGTAATTATTGCAAATTAACTTACTTTGAGTTCATTAGTGAGTAGCAATGGGGCTGCAAGATTGTTGCATTCAGATAAAAATCAAATCAAATGATTGTAGCGCGGGAAAACTACACTCTACTGCGCGATAACGCATAAGAATTACAAATATACGCGCGATAGCGTGGGCGGAACAAATAAAATGTGTGCGGGGCAGATAGAGGATCATTGTGCGGTCGATGAACTATTTACCTGTGCGAGTAGCGCGACTGTCAAAGGCATTTTCGTGCGGGTAGCGCGTCCAAGAGGTCGGGATCCATGCTATTGTGTAAAAATTAAGTGTGGCCGACAGGGGGGCAAATTATGGAGCAAGAGGTGGTAAAAATAATTCCTTGCAAATGACAAGCACCTAGAATTAATCACTCAACATAAAACAACCTAGTTTCAAAGAAATAAACAAAAATAAGTGGAGTCGCCATTAGAACTGTTGTGGAAAAAATTGCACAAAGGTGCATCCCTCCACTTGTTAAGAGGCTAGGCCTCGTAGGTTGCAACAAGGCCTCAGTCCTTGGAGCCCCAGTGGGGGTGTGTTTGTCCCCCAAATGATCCTACAAGATATTGGTAGTGGAATTCACATAAAAGAAAGAAAATTAAACCAAATGTAACAAAAGGAAATGGGGGGAGAATGCAAACTCCAACAACAACCAAATGTATGCAAAACCACGTTGTATTTCCGAATGGTCAACCATGGTGTGGGATTCAAGGGAAGCCAACAATCTCCCTTAGGGAGGTCCTTCTTTTCCAAACTATATGCTAAGTGGGTGATAGAACAATGGAGATAAACTCTTGCCCCTTGGAGGAAGGTGTCAAGGGAGCTTGGGAATGCTTACAAAGGTAGGAAGAGGTGGGCTATGAGTAATATCCAACACAAATCCATCAGCATAACTGTGCTCTTCTTTCTCTCTACAAAATTCATGTCAATGCTCTCCTTTTATAGGCCAACAGGTGGCCAAGAAACAACTAGATCCAAATGTGAATGCCATCACCTCATGAAGTGGTTCCAAGTACACAAAGGGGGCTATTTAATGCCACAAGGAGTGTAAGGAGCCCAAATTCAAATTGTGGAGGTGATGGGCCATTGATGAGCCTTTAATGCACTGTGGGTAATTGAGACTCCACCATTTTTTGCAGTAGTGCGGCCTTAATGAAGAAAAATTGCGCAATAGTGCGACCTTTATGAAGAAAATCCACGTGATAGCACGACCTTTATGAAGAAAAGTTGTGCGGTACACTAGAATGGGTACATAGTTATAAATCCTGTGCGATAGCGCAACTTTTGAAGGAAAAGTTGCATGAGTGGCCCAAAATTCATGACTTTTGTACTATGAGGCTCAAATTGTTTTGTGGATCTGCTGAGGACATCTTTGGTGAACTGCATTCTTTATGTTGATGATGCCTTACTGCAAGAATCGCCGAAATGTGACATATGTGCGAGATTTAGAAGTTAACACTTATGGTCCTTGATAGTCCATTTAGTGACCTCGTTAGCATTTGTTGGTTCTACTGCCTTGCCATTTACAACACTCCATAGATTTTTGTCTATCAGTAGTAGTTGAGTTTTCACTTTCCAAGTATGAAAATATGTGCCCTCGAATTGTTCAACAAAATTCAAATTATCCATGATTGTTGCCCTCGATAGATTAAACTCACACACTAGACATTGGGTTCATCTAAGAATGTGTCCTTACAAATGGTGATAAACGCATTAGACAAAGTGCCTCTCTCCCATACTTTTCAATTATTCCTGAGAAATACAATCAAGAATTTGCATCAAACACCAAAACAAATGCTCACCAGAACTGTTGACCATGTTTAAGCAACTAACTTGTCATATAAAAACAAGTAACATTACCATGAATATTTTTTTACTAATGCAGGTCATCACCATGATTTTGCTTAACATAGTGATTTCAATACCACCATTCTCATATTTAATAGGCCGCTAAACTCAATAGTCGACGATCATGATCCACTAAGAAAATATAATGAATGGATGATACAAGTTCAATATTAGCATAAATATTGCAATTCACATGTGATAAATGAGACATTGAATAATACTTGATAATTAATGAAGTACAAGCTAATAGAGTTGTCCATTCAGGCACACAAACTTCAATGTAAGTGATAAATACATGCTTAAATGATAGTCTAAGAACGTCATGCATACTTATAGTTATGTATAATAAAAGAATGGTGATGAAGGTTGAGCAATCCTGGATTTGTGATGTGGACTTTTGCATACCATAATTGCATAGCTTGCTTGCATCTTATCATGGATCGCAACATTGATATTTGCGCCCTTTGCTCATGGAAGAAGATGAAAGGTCAATATGATAGATATACTCCTCTAATTAAACAACCATTTTAAAGTCAAGCTCGAATGCCTTCATTGACCAATGTCGATGTGGACCACATTGTTTATTATGTATATGCACCAATCTACCAAGCACAAATATGCCCCCATAAATCGACCTCCATTGAATTCAAATCTACTTTGGGAGATTGAGCTCTAGTTCCATTTAATGTTATAGTTGATTTGAACACAATTTATAGATGGTGATCAAACAACCACTCAAACAAATATATGCAATTCATTCTCATAAAAACTATATCGACTCCATCACATACAATTGTCTAGTTATGAACCTACTTTGATAACATATGATAAATACTCAATCGTACATTTATACAATAGAGAATAAATAAATGTATGATTGTCTCACACACACACACAACAATAGAGAATAATGCCAAATAAAAATATCACAAATTCATCGTCTTTTAATAGTTTTTATGTTTTCATTTAAATATATTAATTTATGTGTGTGTGTGAATGGTTATTATCTTGCTCACTTTAAAATTATTATTATTATAATTTTAGTTCTATATAAAAATTAAATTGGGTCGACATATGATGACATGAGCATTACAAACATGGTACACATGTTACAATCGCTACAATATTGGGCTATAGAATGCACCTCACTTCTCTCGATGCAATGAGGTAGACTTTCCATGGCAATTTTGAATATTTGTAATTATTACTTTGAAGATTAATAAAAGGTTAAAGGATGGCTAATAAAGAGAACCTAAGGGGCTATGAGTCCACTAGAGGGGAAGAGGCAAGGGGTCCAAGGGGATGATTATTAATCCTAGCTACCTATGTCTCTAAATACTGCATTCCCTATTTACCATGACCCATATTCTAAACCTCACAGTCTTAATTTTGTTGATGGTTAGTTAGAAGGCCCAAAGTCTAGTTTAATGGAAGCATGAGAATGGGAAGAGAGTGAGGAGTGGGAAGAATTCTGGGGAATCTGACTACATCATACTTTCTTGCATCTATGAAGAGTGTGAATAAGACTCTTGTTACCCCTCATCAACCTTGGAGAAAGGAGGTTAATTAGATTCAAAGGATTTTTCTTGGAGGTATGCTCTCTTTGCAAGATACAAGGCCACTCTTCATGAAAACCAATGGGCATAACCTCGTGAATAATGATAGAAAGAAAAAAGGAAAACTAGAGTTAATGAGGAAGAGATCGTAGTGTAGAAAGAGAGACTAGTTTGAGTATAGAATCATCTCCATTATCCCTATCGGTTGTTGATCATTAAATATCCAATAACCAAATGCTACTTGCGTTGAACCTAAAAGTGGATAGAGTCTTGGCTCCTACCAAACATATGAGGAAAATCAAGAAGAAGAGGATCCTTGAGGTTTTGTGGAGTAGAGAAGCGAGTATCTTCTTGTGTTGTATGGGGCAGTAGAGGAAGTGTTGTTGGATTTATGGTTATACTAAGATGGGGGGGTGAATAAGTATATCATACTTTTTTCTTACTTTAAACATTCTCAGTTGATTTATAACGGTAAATTTCACAAGTAGGCTCAAAACATAGAACACAAGTAGGCTCAAACCATAGAATACAATATGTAACATGGAAACCCAAATGGGAGAAAACCATAATGATTTTTAACTTTATGAGCCTTGAGTAGGCACCAACCTACTATTACAATAATTGCAGGCACCAACCTGTTGTTACAAGGTTTGCAAGCACCAAATTGTTGGGGACACCGATCTCCTCAGTTGAGCACCACCTCATTGTTACAATGTTTGCAAGCACCCACTTGCTGGAGACACCAATCCCCTTGTCTGAGCACCGATTTTCTAGAGACACCAATCCCCTTGTCTGAGCACCAATTTTCTAGAGACACCAATCCCCTTGTCTGAGCACTGATTTTCTGGAGACACCAATCCCCTTGCATCATGGAGGGGGGGTATCCCTATTTGGCATGAGGCATCTTGGTTTCATATTTGAAGAATTGGAGATGTCCTAGGGATGCCTAGGGCTTTGGAAACGTTCTTGTAGGGGGTTGTTGAACCAATGGAGTACAGTGCTTTGGAGAATAAATTGAGTCCTCGAAGTCTCATGATGGAGTGGTGTGGACTTGCCTTGTATAACTAAATCACCTCGGATTCGTCATTCTGCACAACATTACCATTTGGGCATGGAAGATGTACTTTAAAATAAAAATATCGCTTCTGCGGTTTACAAGGGCTCACGTAGACTATTTGTAAGGGATTAGACCCACATAGTAATGTTGGCATTCCTTACCTCTCTTATAAATAAAGGAAGGAAATAAACTTGTAATGAGATGTGACTAAGAGAAAAGGGTGTGCATCTCCTCTCTCTCTCTCTCTCATGTGCGTGCTTAGATATTTACTTGTATTTGATATCTCACTCTCTCTTGAGGTACTAGGGTTTATTGGTCTTTTTGTGTTCCTTAGAGTAACTTAAATTTATAGGGTTAGGATTTTACCTTTATAGATTAGAGATTAGGGTTTTGTGATAAAACACTAGGGTGGATTGGTGAAGAGGACAAGAGAAGGAGGATATCTTGCATTGGAGATTGTGTTGAAGAGATTCTTGCACTTGGTTCTTCTTAGTTGAGCTAGAGTTTAATGATTTACCTTAGCTAGGGATTTTTGGAAGTTGTATTTTGATACTAGCCTTGAGAGAAGCCTATGCTATGTACTTGTAATTCATTTTGAGCTTATGTATGAAGTTTCCAACCATCCATATCTTGTGCTATTTTCATATTTGAATTTTCAACTATATGTTATTTATGTTTTGTTATTTACAATAATTTATGTCTTGTTGATTTGACATGAGTTAAATAGAAAATTGTTAAGTGATTTAATATCTAAAGGGAGAACATAGGGGTTAACATTTATTATTATTAAAGTACTTTTTTTGTTCTAGATCTAGTTATTGCGGATAAGTTTCCTTATAAGGGGTTGAAAATTCTCATTGTTTGGTATCTTTTCTCCTATAAATGTCATGAAGTTGGTGGATGTTAGAAGATAATTATTATGATATTTCAATTGTTTTCTTTTATACGCTAATTTACAACAGTCCTAAAGGATGAAATTACAGGGCTAAGATCTAAGAAACCTTCTTGGAAGAATGTGAAATTTATGTATTGCATTGAAGTGTCATTATGAGAGATTTACTACATGGTATCAAAGTAGTTATAGCTTGAAATTACTCTTGAGTAATAGGGAGTTTGTATTTTATATGGATTTTACTTGGAACAAGTACTTGGTCCAGTAAGGTCATTGGGTGTGAAACCCTAGGTTGCTTGAGATAAGTTCCTTGACCCTCCGAAGGGTTGAATCTTCTTCATATTGAAGTTTTTTCCAGGAGGGATGTGGCATTGGTCTCTTGTTTATCTTCTAACACTGTGTCTAATGTTGGTTGGTATGTGGACCGTGGAGCCTCCGGACACATGGCATATGATAGGGATTTACTCAGTAAGATTCAAAAGAAAGATGGAGGCATGAGTGTGGAGCTTAGTGATGATGCCACTTGTCTCCTGAGAGGGGTTGTTCTTGAGTTGAATAATGTCTTGTATCTTCCTAGTCGAAGAAGAATCTTCTTTAAGTATCATGTAAATCTTCATTGTATGGTTGAGTTTGATGCTCAAGAAGTCATCTTGAAAAGACAAACCCCATAGTGGTAAAAGGGGTTTGTATTGGAGGTCTTTACAAGTTGCAAGAAAATCCAATTAAGAATGGTGCATTAGCGCATGAAAATACCAAGTTGTGGGAGTTATGGCATAGATGTCTTGGTTACTTGCATTATGGAGCACTTCCTATCTTGAATAAGTTAATACACGGATTACCAAACTTCAAGATAGAGAAGAAATGTGTCTACAAAGGATGTGTTCTTAGCAATGACAACAATATTGTTTTTTCCAACAGTAAGCATAGATCAAGAGGGATTATTGATCTAATCCATTCATATGTATGAAAACATGTCTTTCGCTTCCTTAATAGGTAGTTTTTATTTTGTCACTTTTGTTTATGGTTTCTCTAATAGGACCTTGATCTATTTTATGAATACTAAAGATGAAGTGTTCAACAGATTCACAAAATTCAAGGATTTGGTTGAAAATCAAATGGGAAGGAAGACCAAAGCACTTCTCTCAAATAATGGAGAAGAGCATACCTCCACAAAGTTTGATTCTTTGTGCAGGGATGAAGGAGTCAAGAGTTATTGACTATACCTTACAATCCACAACAGAATGGGGTTGCTTCCTCGGTCCATCATTGAGATTGCTAAGTCTCTGATTCATGACATGGATTTGCCCAAGAATAATTAGGCTAAGGCTTGTAACATAGTTGTGTATATCTTGAACAAATGTCCTCATAGGATCGTGGGGAAATGACACTGAAAGAGGCATTTACTGGTGTGAAACCAAAGCTATCTCCTCTCCCTGTGTTTTGTATTCCAATTTATATTCATATGCCTAAAGAAGAGGATGAAGTTAGAACCCTCAAGTATGAAGGTTATCTTTGTTGGTTAAATTGACACTTCCAAATCCTATAAGGTCTATATTCCAACTTAGAAGAAGACAATAATAAATAGATATGTCGAGTTTTATGAGAGAGCTTCATGTTCACATGACCCTCCTTCAATGATTCAAGAGAGTGAGGCAAGTTTTGTTCCAATTTTTGAGCCTAAGGTTCATGATGAACCAAAATTAGATGAGGATGAGGATGAGGTGAGGTTGGGATTAGATGTCCCCTCACCTTCCAACCTATCCCATAGTAAATTGAGATGGCTTACTTAACATTGCAGGAGGCTCGAGAATAGGTAGGAACATCTAGATCTTCATTGAGGGCACATGTACTTCCTAGAAGATATGTTAGTAATATGACATTGCTTTCTTCCATCCATGAGAATTCTAGTTATACAAAGGAGGAGAGGTGTGATGATGGGATCGTCTTCACTCTTGAGACTTCTAGTTGTTCATTTGAGAGGTGTGATACCTTTATGGAGGATGATGGAGAGACAAATTCTAGAGATGCTACTGATGGGAGTATGATAGAGTACAAAGTCAGGGATTTTGGGTTCTCTCTAACAAATGGAATTTCCCTTGATGATACTCTTACTTCGAGGTCCTCTTGAGATGAGGGAGTTAACCTAATACATGTTGTTTCAATTGCTAAAGGATTTGAGTGTGTGAGAAATATTCTCACGATGACTAGTTGATGCTGGCATTACATAGGTTGTTACCTTTACCACATGATTTTTGTTCCAGGATCAAGGATTTGACTTAGGTGAATCTTTATCTTCTTGGATTTGATAGACGCGATTCACTTGTCTTGATCTTCCATGAATACATGGCTATCTTTGCATGTTGTCCTTAACAATTTAACACATGGTCTCCTTTTATGTTGGCTCGAGATGCCGAGGATGATGGAGGTTGGCATTTTTTTGTTGCTCCAGTGATATATTCCTTTATATGCACATGTGGTCATTGTTCATTGAATGATTGAGATGATTTGATAATGTGGTTGACAATTTCTTTTTTGGAGGCAGGTTCTTTAAATATGATAGTGGTTGATTCCAAGATCGTAGCTAGTATTGATTTGTAGAAATTTTTTATTGTAGTTGCAGAGGGAGTTAACGGATGTTAGTGTAAATACTTTTGTAGTAAAGAGGGAGTGTTAGTTTTTTTGGGTTACTTTGAAAGTTTCTCCACCATGTGTTAGGGGTTGCTTCATGAGATTTTTGGTACATGGTATATGACTAGCCCTTGGATGGTATGAAATGGATTGCAGCATGAGAGATGGTATGTCCTATATATGCATGGTTGAGATAGTTTGCTCAATGGGTGATTGACCTTGGGATGGTGTTGGATCGAATTTTTCTTCCTTTGGTTACTGGAGATTTATTGGTAGTTTGGTGGATGCCCTTCATTGAGGTCTCATGGAGGAGCCACTTACTTGAAGAGTTCTATTCAAGGAATGTGGATAATTTTGCATCATGGAGGAGGGATCGAAGCCCTAGTTGGCATATGGTAGCTTAGTTTCTTGTTTAAAATATTGGAGATGGCTTCGGGATGCCTAGGGATTTAACAATGTTCTTGCAGGGAGGTGTTGACCCAATGGAGTACATTTCCTTGGAGGATAGATGGAGTCCATGGAGGCTCATGATGGAGTGGTGTGGACTCACCTTGTTGAGTTATATCACCATGGAATAATTATTGTGCATGAAATTACCATTAGAACATGGCACATTTACTTTAGAGTGGAAGTCTCACTTGTTAAGATTTAATATGCTAAGACAAAAAATATCAGCATTACATTCCATTTCACAACAATGGCATATACAGGATCACTGAAAGAACAACAAGCACAACATAAACACAAGAGACACAGATTTATCCTGGGAAACCCTCATGGGGTAGAAAACCCAACAAAGGTTCCTCAATATAGATGACCAGGAAATACAAATATATAAACCCTAGACATGAGCTCCTTCTCCTCCATAGCATATCTCTCCCTCACATATGCGCTATTCACAAGTGAGTGTATTGTGCATTAAATGAGGAACACACCTCCTCTATTTATACACAACTCCGACTTGTCTTTTACACAAGCTAGGTCGGCCCCAACTTAACCACTTTACATAATGTGACAGGGCCGACCCCACTAGGGTGGTCTAATAACCCTTTAACCCACATAACACATACAGGGCCGAACCCCACTAGGGAAGCCTAATAACCCAAGTTACCACAGAGGAATAAACATCTCTGGATACATGACAAAGTCTCATTGGAGGAATGAAACATATCCGGAATAATAAAATACAAATATAATATTCTTAGAAGTTACAATATTTCAACACTCCCCCTTAACGAGAATTATATTATAACAACATCTGCAGGAGCAAGGAGTCATCAACATCATACATGATACATCTATAAATCATTGGAAGCTTTCTCAACATCATTAGTCTCTCAAGCAGTTACTGGAACATCTTCAATACTGGAACATCAACATCTTCAGTATTGAGTCTTCATCTTCTGCAACACTCGAACAGCTGCAACAACATCAACATTAACATCAACATCTGGATCCCCACGATCATCAACATCGTCATTACACGATCATCAGCATCGTCATCACACGATCATCAACATCGTCATCACATGGTCATCAACATCGTCATCACACGATCATCAACATTGTCATCACACGATCATCAACATCGTCATCTAGATCATCACTATCAACAGCATCGTCATCTAGATCATCACGATCAACAACATCGTCATCTAGATCATCATGATCAGCAACATCGTCATCTCACGATCAACAACATCATCATCTCATGATCAACATCATCGTCATCTCATGATCAACATCATATTCATCTCATAATCAGCAGCATCGTCATCTCACGATCAACGTCAGCATCATCGTCATCACACGATCAGCATCATCGTCATCACACGATCAACATCATCGTCATCAACTGGATCCTCTCGATCAACAACACAATAACAACATACCCTGCAACACACATGATCTATTTAAGACACCATATTATGTCTAGGGATGATGTAGTCCACTCGTCAACTTAGACAAAGTCTAAGAACCACTCTCAGAGACATTTGTCTGCGGATTAGTTTAGGACTGAAGTCCATGGATGATACAATCCCCTCACTCTCGGAGACATCTGTCTGTAGATCAGTTTAGGACTGAAGTCTAGAGATGATACAATCCCCTCACTCTTGGAGACATCTGTCTGCGAATCAGTTTAGGACTGAAGTCCAGGGATGATACAATCCCCTCAGTCTTGGAGACATATTTCTGCGGATCAGTTTAGGACTGAAGTCCAGGAATGATACAATCCCCTCACTCTCGGAGACATCTGTCTGCGGATCAGTTTAGGACTGAAGTCCAGGGATGATACAATCCCCTCACTCTCGGAGACATTTGTCTGTGGATCAGTTTAGGACTGAAGTCCAGGGATGATACAATCCCCTCACTCTCAGAGACATCTGTCTGCGGATCAGTTTAGGACTAAAGTCCAGGGATGATACAATCCCCTCACTCTCGGAGACATCTATTTGTGGATCAGTTTAGGGCTGAACTACAGGGATGATACAATCCCCTCACTCTCGGAGACATCTGTCTGTGGATTAGTTTAGGACTGAAGTCCAGGGATGATACCATTCACTCACTCTCGGAGACATCTGTTTGTGGATCAATTTAGGAATGAAGTCCAGGGATGATACAATCCCCTCACGTCCACTAGGGACCATTCATCAACTTCATCGTCGGAACAGTTAACCTCACCATCGACCTTGTCGTCGAAACAGGTAACTTCATTATCGATACAAGTATCCACATCGACGATACCGTATTCTCATCAATACAGTATCCACATCCACGATACAGTATCCTCACCAATACAGTATCCATGTCAATGATACAGTATCCTCATCAATACAGTATCCACATCAATGACACAAGTATACTCATCATCGATACACGTATCCATATCAACACAGGTATCCTCATTATTGACATTACCGTCAATATAGGCAATCTTATCATCGATATAGGTATCCTCACTGATACCAGTATCCAAGTATCATCATCGACCACATAACTCCCCCTTTCGAGGAGGGTCCTTCTAAACTACACCAAGCTTGTCTCGAAAATACTCAAACTCTTCTCAAGACAGAGGTTTGGTCAATACATCAGCAAATTGTTCGTTAGTGTTCACATACTCGAGCTTGATAGCTCCTTTCTGCACCATATCCCGTATATAGAAATATCGGATCTCTATGTGCTTTGAATGATCATGGAACACTGGATTCTCTGTCATCTTGATACAACTCTGGTTGTCACACAGGATCATAGTGGGTTCCATCTCTAAGTCAAACAATTTTGATAACAACTTCCGAATCCATATCACTTCACAACTAGCAGAGCAATCAACTATATATTCCGCTTCAGCTGTGCTGAGAACCACACTAGACTGCTTCTTGCTAAACCACGAGATCATGGCAGATCCCAGAAACTAACATCCACTCGATGTGTTCTTCATGTCTGATACACTTTTTGCCCAATCAACATCTGTGTAGCCATACAATCTGAACTCATGATCTCCAAGATAATATAGACCAAAGTCTATCGTACCCTTCAGGTACCTCACCACATGCTTTGCAGCTATTAAGTGAACACGTCTAGGTTCCACTGGATACTGCCTAAAGGTGTTCACAGCAAAACATATATATGACCTAGTATTCATCATATACATCAATGACCCAATAATATGTCTGTACAGAGTTACATCCACTAACTCTGATGAGTCATCCGCTAACAACTTCAAGTTGGAATCCATGAGAGTGGCCATTCCAACACATCAAATCTTTTCAGGATTTCTCAGCATACTTTCCCTGGTTGAGAAAGATTCCTTCTGAGCCTTTCCATACTTCCAGTCCTAGGAAGTAATTCATCAATTCGAGATCTTTCATCTTGAACTTTGTAGCTAGATTTTTCTTGCTTTCCATGATCTATTTCTCATTCCCTATTAGAAAGAGATCATCCACATACAATAATAGTATCATCCATAACCTTAAGGTAAAGGTTAGGATCAGCTTTACTTTTGGTAAATCCCAAGCTTGTCAAGAAGCTATCAATGCTCCCTCTGTGACTGAACATCATTCCTACTCTGAGTGATCTTTTGCATATCTATTCGTGCCATCTCTCGTCAAATGGGTCTACGGATATGAGCCTCAATATCATTCGAACTCTTGTGGTGAGTTCCTTCTTTCATCCATCTAAGAGAAGAATGTCATATCTATATAGAAACCATTTTCAACCTTGTAGCAAAGGTTGAAATCCACGTCACCCATGATGATCATTAAGACTATCAATCCTGGGTACCTGTAGAGAGCTTTCTTGAATCCTGGGAGTTTTCTCGATTCACATTTCTTCTTCAATTACACTATTAAGAGAATGGTCTTATCTAACCACTTGGAGTAAACATCTTGTCATGATCCTCTTTCTCTTTCTAAGAGAATCTTCTAGTCACTAGCCTTCTATAGTATGTTTGATTTCTTGTTGAACATCTATCACTTGTTTGGTGTTCATCATTCTTCATGATCTTTCCTACAAATCAAAGTTAATTATATGATTAGTAATACTTCATAATCATCAAATCATGTTGACATGATAACCTTTTATGCATACAAATATGATTCACATGGTTATGCAACTATTTTGACCAATACTTTGTCACAACACTTTTCCATATCCTGTATGCATACAATGGTTATCTAGATGCCTTCCATCTCTACCAGAACATACTATCGAGAGCGTGCACATCTCTCAGCATGTTAGCAAAGAGGTTTCATTCTAGACAAGCAACAATGGAATGTTTGTCCAACTTACCAATAATATGCATATTATTAGTATACTGTTCAATGCTATGAATGCTTACACTTAGCATGATATATTCTAGGAATACAAATATGCATACACTATTACGAGAAATATCATAGACTATTTAGTAATTCAAATAACAATTCAAATACTTATATTTTTATGTCTTGTGAGGTTGCTTCCTTCTTGGTCTCTACTTCCCTTCCATGTCATGATCTTCTATCTATCCTTAACCACTATGCATGCTTAAGTGTGCACTAGTGTCATCATCACGATCTCATACATAATCATACATTCATTACTATAACCTCAATATTATCACAACATTATGATTCTAAGTAATCTTGGATATGTATAGTCATGATCATTCAATACATGGGTATACTAAGATCCTAGCACAAAGTAGGATTCTAACTTGACATAGGAAAACATACTTGGATTAGTATACATGCTTAGTTATGTCTAACATACCCAAACAATATCTTTATTCTCTTCAATGATTTAGAGACCTTGTGCTAGTAACCTGCATACCTCATAAGTTAAGCATAGTAGAAATAAATCATACATACCTCTTAAGTAGAGCTTCTAAAGACTATGGATAAGTATTTGTCTTTATGTCACATGGCCATAGAACTTGATTTGTCTTTCTTGATGTACCTGTCTTTTGTTAGCAGACAACATCATCCTCATACAACACCATAGGTGCATTAGTACAATCATATAACCTTGATCAAAGAATGTCTTCTATCATTGACATGCATTCATACTTTTACTAGGGTGATAAGATAATTCTAAGATTAATCAAGATTGTACTAACCTCAATAATACGAAGACAAGCATATTACAAACTTAATCATGAACAAATTTCAACACATACCTATATCTCCTCAATTCATACTTGTCAGGATTGCTTTTAACCCAATCCACTTTGATTTCCTGAAATTGGATCTGGAGCTGGATTAGGGTTTGTCAGAGAAACCCTAAAAATTCAAACTTTGCACTTCAAATTTCTGAATGGATGGAAAGATGCACCTTGCTGAGCTGATCAAGCTAGCATACTTCAATTTTGAAATCTCCAAAATTTGACCCCTCAAAATTGCCTTTGAAACTTTTGGATCTTCTGGATAACATCCTGAACTAGGGTTTGATAAAGCCCACCCTTCTACCCAACCAAAAGGTTCGACCCAAAGCTCTAAACTTCAATTTTTTTGAGGATCTTCCAACCGTGGCCACAGACTTCAAAAATACCAACTTTTGCAGAAGCCCTAATTTTTCACCTTTCCGATCAAAGTCCCGAACTAGGGTTTGATCAAGCCCACCCTTCTGACCAACAAACAATTTCGATCTTGGTCTCTAAATTTTGATTTTTCTGAGTAGCATTCAGCCGTGGACTTCGATTCCAAAAATTCCAACTTTCTTCGAAACCCTAAATTCTCGCAGCAGTGATAAGCCAAGAATGAAGGTGCTCAAAATCCAAATCTGTTTTGACAGAAATATGGACCTGATTGTTTCTGATGTAACTCCGAAATCACGAATCCATAGGGTCTGAAACTTCTTCTTGTGATAGTCCGACCTGTCAGATTTCCAACTCCACAGGTCTGACCTCAATTGGATTTTCTGAGAGAGAGTTATGCCAAGTGTCGCAACATGACCTGTTTATGGGATAAAAAAGGAGATCGAACTTGTACGGCGTGCCACGTGTCACAGGTTCAACCTTAGCCTCTAAAAAAGTTACCTGAGAAACTACAGTCCATTCTCTACCTGTCGCTTTTTACTAAATTTCATTTGGAGCTTCCTAGCCCAAGTTGTGACCTTTTTTCCTAGGTCACCTGTTTATGACTCAGATCTGGTAGAGGCAGAAACCCTAACTTGTACTGATCATAAATCACAAAGTAAAACGAATTAGAGGCTTTGCATTGGACACAAGGTACAGGGGGATGTTATCTATGACCTATAAAGGTTTCAAATCCTGAACCTTTGCCAAAATGGATTTATAGCGAAAGTTCCACGATGATTGGTTTTTGCTATATAAAACCCTAACTTTCAAATTGTCGCAAGTGAAGCAAGTGTCGTAAGTGCCATACATTGCCTTCCTTCAGGATAGCTCTGATACCATGTTAAGATTTAATATGCTATGATAGAAAATATCAGCATTACATTCCATTTCACAACAATGGCATATACAGGATCACTGAAAGAACAACAAGCACAACATAAACACAGGAGACACAGATTTATTCTGGGAAACCCTCATGGGGTAGAAAACCCAGCAAAGATTCCTCAATATAGATGACCACCAAATACAAAGATGTAAACCCTAGACATGAGCTCCTTCTCCTCCACAGCAGATCTCTCCCTCACCTATGTGCTAATCACAAGTGAGTGCATTGTGTGTTAAATGAGGAACACACCTCCTCTATTTATACACAACTCTGACTTGTCTTTTACACAAGCTAGGTCGGCCCCAACTTAACCACTTTACATAATGTGACATGGACGACCCCACTAGGGTGGTCTAATAACCCTTTAACCCACATAACACATACAGGGCCGATCCCCACTAGGGAAGTCTAATAACCCAAGTTACCACGGAGGAATAAACATCTCCGGATACATGACAAAGTCCCATTGGTGGAATGAAACATATCCAGAATAATAAAATACAAATATAATATTCTTAGAAGTTACAATATTTCAACATCACTTGTGTGGCCTACAAGGGCTCATGTAGGTTGCTTGTAAGGGCTTATGCCCACATAGTATTTTTTGCCTCCCTCACCTCTCATATAAATAGAGGAAGGAAATAGTGTTTCCATATCATATTTATTCACTCACTTGTATTCATTCCTATGATGAGATGTGACAAAGAAAAGAGGGTACGCACCTCTTCTCTCTCTCTCTCTCTCTCTCTCTTATATATCTTCATTTGTACTTGATATATACCTCTCTATTGAGGCACTAGGGTTTCTTAGTCTTCTTGTGTTTCTTGGAGCATATTGGAGTTCCAGGGTTAGGGTTTTACTCTTAAAGATTGGAGATTAGGGTTTTGTGATAAATCCCTAGAGTGGATTGGCAAAGTAAAGAAGAGAAGGAGGACATCTTTCCTTGGAGATTATATTGGAGATATTACTGCACTTGGTTCTTCTTGGTTGAGCAAGAGCTTATTCATTTACCATAGCTAGGGATTTTTAGATGCTTGAACTTTTATATTAGCCTAGAGAGAAGGCTATAGTATGTACTGTATGTACCCTTCGATCGTCAAACACGTCATCACGACATATCCTAATGTGAAACCAGTTTGGCAGAAACTTCGTCTAGTAAATCCTAGAAAGGCTGCCGCCATCAAGGCTGAGGTTGAAAAGCTCCTCAAAGCTGGATTCATTTATCCTATCGACATGGTGGAATGGGTGTCTAACCTAGTTCCGGTTGATAAAAAATAAGGTACCATACGTGTGTCCAAATATTTTAGAGACCTTAATAAAGCTTGTCCGAAGGATAATTATCTCACACCATTTATCGATCAGATCATAGATACGTGTGTGGGTCATGAAATATTTTCTTTCATGGATGGATTTTCGGGATATAACCAGATTCAAATCAAACCCGAAGACCAACATAAGAAAACTTTCATATGTCCCTAGGGTACCTTTACATATAGGAAAATGTTTTTCGGATTGAAGAATGTTGTAGCCACTTTCAAGCGAGCTATGAAATTTGCTTTTCATGACATCAAACACGTGGTCGAACCTTACCTAGATGATCTACCTGTGTGATCTCGAAAGAGAAGAGATCATCCAGAACACTTATGTCTTGTGTTTGAACGATGCAGACACTACAAAATTTGGTTAAAACCCAATAAATGTGTATTATGTGTTGAGTCTGGATAACTATTAGGTTTCATTGTGTTAAATCAAGGGATCATGATCGATCCATTCAAAGTTGAGGAAATTGTCAAATTACCTCCTCCTCACAATATCAGACAACTTTAAAGTTTGCAAGGCATGTCCAATTTTCTTAGATGTCTCATCATTAACTATGCAAAAATAAACAAAGGTTTCATGCGTCTGCTTAAACAAGACACCCAAATTCCTTGGGATGAGGCTGCACAAAACTCATTTGAGGCTTTGAAAAAAGCAATATTGTCATCCCCCTTGTTAAGTCCACTGGATTATACTCGAGATTTTATTCTATATCTGGCCTTATCTGATTCCACAGTTGGCATAGTTTTGGTTCAGGAGGATGACAAACTCCAAGAGCATGCCATTTATTACCTTTCTCGTGCGCTCATAACACCTGAACTAAAGTACTCACATGTCGAGAAATTGGCACTAGCCACTGTGTATGCCGTTTCGAGATTACGCCACTATATTTTACCACGCACTACCGCAGTGATTGCAGATGTCAATCCTTTCCAATATGTTTTAACCTAACGCATCATCGGGGGTAAATTCAACAAATGGATTGTCATTCTTCAAGAGTTTGATCTTACCTTTCAATCCACAAATTCAAAGAAGTCTTTAGTGTTCCTAGAACTGATATCTGAATTTCCTAGTGATGTAGAGTTCGATGAAGAAGGTACCGCATTCCCTGATGAACATATCTTCCTCATTGCAACCTCTGATCCTTGGTATGGAGACATTTTAATCTATCTCCAGACTTTGAGGTGTCCACCAACTTTTTCTAGAGAAGAACGACAGAAACTCAGGCATCATGCCAAGAACTACCTCATTATTTCCGAGACATTATACAGACGGGGGGGTAGATTCAATATTACGTCATTGTTTGAATCTGGATGAAGCTAAGTTAGTATTGAATGGTGCCCACAGTGGAGAATGTGGGGGTCACCTTTCTGGATTAGAAACAACCCAGAAAAGACTTCATGCTGGTTATTTTTGGCCCACCATCTTCAAAGATTGTGTGGAAGCCGTGAACGTTGTCACCCATGTCATCTATTCACAAAGAAAATGCGAGCACACCTTGCTCCTCTTCACCAAGTGGGGAGTTGATTACATGACTTGCAACCTAGTTTTGGTTGGGGGCATCAGTATATCATTGTTTCCATCGACTACTTTACTAAGTGGGTGGAGGCAATGCCGACTGTGAAGGCAGATGGTGAAACTGTAGCCTATTTCATATTCAATCAGGTCATTGTTAGGTTCGACATTCCCAAAGAGATCGTCACCGATCATCGCAGAAATTTTCAGAACCATATGATGACATAGTTGACCACTATGCTAGGGTTTAGGCAGGAACACTCGTCTCCTTTCTATCCGCAGGAAAATGGACAAGTTGAAGCCGTCAACAAGACTTTAAAAACCATTCTTCAGCGTGTCATCAATGCTAGTAGGCCAAACTGGCACATTATGTTGTATCCGACTCTTTGGGCATACTACCGGTTTCTCACCATTCCAAGTTGTCCATGGGTTGGAAGCAGTCACACCTATTGAATGCGAAATCCCATCATTAAACTTGGCTATCCAACTTCTACCCGAGACTTATACTTTAGAAGAGTGATTGCTTCATCTGGAACATTTGGATGAACAACGCAAAGATGAGCTTATTGCAAATGAAGCTCATAATAAACGAGTCAAAAATCAATACGACAAGTCTGTCAAACCTAAGGTTTTCTTATCTGGGATTGTGAATCAGAGGCAGAAAGCTTAAATATTGGATCAAACTTCAGATATCCAAGTTATGTTCTTTTGGCTTATAACCCTAGCTTATCTTGATTAAAGAAATACTTTATGCTATACTTGTTTATCAATTAGATTTTGTACCTCCTTACTAGTTTGTTGATGATCTCTTTGAACTTCCAAATCATAGGTTAAATTTGTTAGGATATTCTTATAATCCATCCTAGTCCTACTAGCATTTTCATCCTTTTCATTTTCAGTCATGCATGCACTTTTAGGGTTTGCATGCATCCCAGTCATCAGTACCAACACCTAGCCCTCAGTTAGCTAGCCCTCGGAGCTTCTTTCCACTCAGTTTCATCCCTCCTAGTGCTTAGTGCACCCTCCTTTCACCTACTGCATGAGAAAGGCGCCCTTCCTTACCTACCATTCAATTATCTTTAGTTATCTTCAGCTCTTTCATTGATTTAAGGCTAGACTGACTCTCAACTGACTGTATCACTCCGATGGACCTCCAGTGAGACTTAACTGCCCATTCTGACTCCAGTTAGCTCCTCATGCACCCTCCGCTGAGCCTCCTTCATTCAGTTAGTGTCTCCATGTGCCAGTTACAATCAATTACACCTACCACACTCAGTTAGACTCAGTTTGACTGACGGTTGACAGTTACTTGTGCATTGATGACTCCATCGATGATGAGATAGATTACTAGTTGTGCTCTGATGACACTCCAGTGATATTTTGATCACTCCACGAAGGCTAATTCGAATTTCCACCTTGGCATTCGAATCCTCATGCATTGTACTACTTATTTGTCCATATTGTGATTAATTAATTAGTGTGTGTGAAGTTATTTTGCTTCTATCCGAGTTCTACTGTATTATTATTCTGTTGCTCATTATACTGCATTGACCACTCTTCTTCTATTTTCCTACTTAATCATAATTATTCTCTTGTGAGGTTTACGTTAGCTCTTAGATCTGCTGTGAGGATTTTCACATGGTATCAGAGCATGTTGAGAGTATTGTTTATCTCCATTCCTGAGAGTTTTTTGCAGGTTATTATCAAGATTTCGAGTGCAGCAGTTGCAACAGTTTCTGCATTTTTGCAGCAGTAGCAGTTACGGATATTCTCTATTGTTTTTGCAGGTCTTCTACAGCTTCTATGTATCCATCAGGAATTACTCCTCTTTCTCCATTCAACTATGATGAATGGAAACAAAAAATGATAGCATATTTGAAGATCCATGATCTCTTTGATTGTCATTTTGAAAGAGAGTTCGAATCCTCTGAAGATGAGATTGATTGGTTAAATAAAGGTGATGGAGCCTTTGGAGAAATGATGTTTTCTTTGCCTAAATACATGATATACCAATACCTTGATGTTATTGAAACTCCAAAAGAGCTATGGGCCCATCTGGATGAAAGATTCGGTAGACAGAATGAAGGAATTGGTCCAAACCCTTTCGATAACAAGCGAAGTGATGCATTCGCCCTCCTTGATGATCTCATTGATCATGAACCAATATCAAACACATCTCATATTGAAGTTGTCCACAAAGAACTTGCAGATTCTACACTCATGCTCCAACTTTCTTCTCTTTCTGTGCCAGCTCACACTCTAGATATTGCAGAAGGTCCTAAATCCTCTCTTGCACCAGAGTCCTTTGGTTTGCATCATGATCACATGATTATTTCAGAGGTAAAATCAGCTATTGGAGGTTATGCATTCGCTCTCCTCAAGCAATCACCTCTTATTTACTACTCTATGATCATTATTCCATGCTTTCAGAAGGTTATTTAAGAATATGGCCATTGCCATTCGCTTGGGATAATTTCTCATGCACATCATGGTTTTGATCTCACCCCTACTGGTTCAAAGGAGATCTCAAGAAACCATTGCCATCCGCTTGGGATAATTTCTCATGCATCTACTGGTTTTGATCTCACCTCTTATGGTTCAAAGGAGATCTCAAGAAACCATGATTCAAGCCTTGGATCTGATTTGGATTCCAAGCAATCACCTCTCATTTACTACTGTAAGATCATTCTTTCATGTTCTCAGAAGTTTATTAAAGATAATGTCCATTGCCATTCGCTTGAGAAAATTTCTCATGCACTTACTGGTTTAGATCTCACCTCAAATGGTTCAAAGGAGATCTTAAGCAACCATGATTCAAGTCTTGGATCTGATTTGGATTCCAAGCAATCTTTATTATTTGATGGTTCTTTTTGGCATAATCTCACCCATGATGGTTCGAAGGAGAAGACAAAAGACTATCTGCATATTCATGTTTTTGATCCTACCTCAGCTGATTCGAATCACAGGTTCAAGGATCATCCTCATACTTTTGGATTTGTTCTCATCACATTTGATCTGAAGAGAAAGTACAAGCACATGCTTTCTGAGCATGATCCACTTCTTCCCAAGAAGAAGATACCTCCAGACATATGACCAAGCATCACACTTGCTTGAGTTTGGAGAATTTATTTTTGTGTGTGCCTTACAGTCTATTTTGAGGGAGGGTATTTTTCCCATGAGGTTTTCCTCATTTCCTCGGTTTATTGATTGTTATTATTCATTGTATTGGGTGACCTTTGGTCTTAGTTACTAGGGCCTAGGATGGATTAAGGGGGGGGTGTTAGGATATTCCTATACTCCATCCTAGTCCTACTAGCATTTTCATCCTTTGCATTTTCAGTCATGCATGCACTTTTAGGGTTTGCATGCATTATTTAGGGTTTTCATGCATCCCAGTCATCAGTCCCAGCACCTAGCCCTCAGTTAGCTAGACACCGGAGCTTCTTTCCACTCAGTTTCAACCCTCCTAGTGCTTAGTGCCTCTCCTTTCACCTACTGCATGAGAAAGGCGCCCTTCCTTACCTACCATTCAGTTATCTTCAGTTCTTTCCTTGATTTAAGGCTAGACTGACTCTCAACTGACTGTATCACTCCAATGGACCTCCAGTGAGACTTGATTGCCCATTCTGACTCCAGTTAGCTCCTCATGCGCCCTCCACTGAGCCTCCTTCATTCAGTTAGTGTCTCCATGTGCCAGTTCCAATCAGTTACACCTACCACACTCAGTTAGACTCAGTTTGACTGACGGTTGACAGTTACTTGTGCATTGATGACTCCACTGATGATGAGATAGACTACTAGTTGTGCTTTGATGACACTCCAGTGATCTTTTGATCACTCCATGAAGGCTAATTCGAATTTCCACCTTGGCATTCGAATCCTCATGCAATTGTACTACTTATTTGTCCATATTGTGATTAATTAATTAGTGTGTGTGAAGTTATTTTGCTTCTATCCGAGCTACTATATTATTATTTTGTTGCTCATTATACTGCATTGACCACTCTTCTTCTATTTTCCTGCTTAGTCATAATTATTCTCTTGTGAGGTTTACATTAGCTCTTAGATCTGCTGTGAGGGTTTTCACAAAATTACCGAACAACAATATGTGTTTAGTTCTGTATCTCCAAGAGGTTATTAATTCTAGAAATAAAACTTGCAAAGGCCTTTTAAGTATGCAATATTGACCACCTTTTTGTAACTTTTTATTTTCTATGTAAACGACTAGACGTGTCATACAATAGACATATAGTGTAATGATAGAATTAAATAGTAGTAGATCCATGACATAATGTTTTTTCTCAAGATACGTGTTGGCCTTATATGCTAGGAGATCCACAACGAGTTGTTGATGCCACTTTGCGACCTTGACCCTCCACCTATAACACAAGGGCCCTGGTTATCCAAGGTCAATCGTTTGAGGACATTATCTGCCTTACCATTGGTGCTTTCATGGTGATTGATGGAGATGTTGGCACTTCATATAATTTGAATGCTAGTGAGGGTCTTATCATTCATGTCTTTGTTGGTGTCTCTTGTTACATAGACGTTTCTTCTTAGAGAGATTTTCTCTCTAATACATTATCTAGGGTTTACCCTTTTGGGCCCACTCATTATTAGTTTTTTTTTTATTTTGATATTTTTTTGTTTTTTGTTTTCAAAGATGCTCTAGGATGTCCCTAATTATTGTTACTTAATGTTCTTTTGAGTCATAAAGACCTACATTGGTCACTTGTGGATCCTTTTGGGCACACTTCCTATTAGCATTTTGATTTTTATCTTTCTTGTTTGTTGTTTTCAAAGATGCTCTAGGATCTCCCTAATTGTTGTTATTGCTTGGTGTTCTTTCGAGTTCGATAGACCTATATTTGTCTCTTTTGGACATTAACATAATTTTCTTCGTTCTTTGTAATATGATTCTTCTTAGGATTTTATCTGAAATGACACTCTATAATCTTAGTACTTTTGTCAATGGTCGTAGGATGCCTGATAACATCAAAAGAGCTGTTATGTTGACAATTTGTGTCAACTATGTTATTTGGGTTGTTAGATCCAACATTATGAGTGGGGAACCTAAGATGTTGATTTTCTTGGTTTCTGCTAAGAGAAAAAAATTGTTTATGTTCTTGAGAGGTAATGCAATATTAACATCCTAGGTGGTGGCTTACCTAGGATGACATGTTGTGTAATTAAGCGCCATTACTTCAATGAAATGTTATATAATTTGTAGAGGAAATTAGGGTTTTAAAGGCTAAAAATGCCCTCTTCCATCATCAACAATCTCATAAAGATAGAATGTTACAAATCTATGTTCATTTGAGTCTTCCTTTTCTAGTAATTGTTGCAGTAAATGGTAATAACACTAAGCAAATGTGCCAACAATTAGATCCACATGATCGCCTTTGGACCCTTCAATACTAAGATTTTCATTTTCAGAGTAATTGGAAATTGGATCTTTATCTATTAGTTGATGAGGCATACTTCCAAACCTTGGAATCGTGGTTTGTATTCTATGAGATGTCAACTTTTTATAGCATAAATCTTTGTAAGAAAATGTGAGCCAATTTAAGAAGTGACCGTCAGTTTCAGTTTCCTCAATTTTGGGAGGCATCAATTTTAATTCATGGATATGTGGATTAGGCATCAAAGCACGTAATAGATCATTATAAATCAGGTGTTAGTTCCTTGGTAGATTCTTGGAGATAAAGCATCGAATCTATTAGTTCCTTGGTAGATTCTTGGAGATAAAGCATCAAATCTATGGAGAAAGGACACATTTCTAAGTCATGAGCCTGTAGCCCTCAGAACAAATCCACATCACATAAAATAATGAGTTGTGGACCTATAGAGCCCAAACCAAAGGATAATAAAATTGTGTCCTATATCATTTAGATGTGTAGAGACAGATCACATTAAATCTTGTTGTTGGGACTATAGATTGAATAATTAAAGGAAACCCTTGCATTAGGACGGTTGGGTAAACACTTACCCTCTCATGGATATATTGTGCAAGGATTGAAGTTTCCACAACTATAAATCACCTTGAAGAAGAAGAAAAGAAGATCAATCATAAATTTCCCCTTTCCATTGGAATGGAAGGAACTTGTATTTGTTGGTTTGGTCACGAATTGTGCTTTGAACAAGCCCAGATAGGGATTTCACCTCCCTCCCGATTGACCTCCTCTAAGGTGAAAATGTTCGGGTACACAGGGTACTCCCAAAAGACCGAACACCTCGAGCAACCACTTCACACAAACAGATCACAGATCAATACACCAATGTTTTGACGTGGTTTAAACCCTCATGAGGGAAACACTCCACGGCCCCGGCCAAATAGCTTCTACGGGACAATTTATTATGCAAAGAAAGAAAGTTACAAATGAGCTTCTCATAATCGATCAACTTTCCAATGACCCTCCATGCTCTTTAAATAGAGATCATGGACCAATCGGGTGTTAAGCCCCAGATCAAGGGTAGGTATGATCTAAGAGAAGTTGAGCCGTCGGATCACTCTATGTCGGAAACATATTGTGATCGTCGAATTAAGTATTTAAAAATGCATACTAATGCATACTAAGAAAACACACTTTTCCTAATGGATATATTACACAAGTTGATCTTAACTAACTCCTAAGTGTCTAAATATCCTAACAGAAAACGCCTTGAACATGTCTCATTCTAGCTTTGGTTCCATTGCATTTGATAGAGTTGAATCGACAACATTATGACCAAAGCATCCAAACCCGAGAGGAGTAGTGATGGTTGATTGGTTGAATCCAGAGAAAGGAGGAAGAAGTATGGGGAACCTTCTCTACGAATTGCCAAAGAAAAACTAGTCTAAAAACCTGAAGGTGTCCAAGAAAAGTGGTAACTAGTCATGATGATTTACAACAATGCACCACCCAAAAATTTGAATGTGCAGAGCATTTGGTATGTGCAAAGTGAGCGGTCTACTATGTGAAAGAAACTAAAAATGTGCCAAACTTTTTCTACACGTATCCTTATATATATTGGATATTTTCTACATGTATCCTTATATATATTGGATATTTTCTAATGTGCATTTTTCTACACGTATCCTTATATATATTGGATATTTTCTACATGTATCCTTATATATATATGGTAGTCCAATGGGTTGGTTGAGAGTTGTGAGTTGTAAGCAGAAGGTTTCGGGGTCAAATACCCAGGTGGATATACATAGATATATAAGGGCCTCACTTGATGTCCCCATCGGGTTAGTGTCCATAATTAGAGCTGACGGTGTGAGGCTCCTTTGGGTGGCCCCCCCTATGAATTATTCCCATGGACGTAGAAAATCCTCTCCGGGTTGTGAACCACATTGAATATATATATATATATATATATATATATATATATATGGATATTTTTCTACACGTATCCTTATATATATTAGATATTTTCTACATGTATCCTTTTATATATCCAATATATATAAGGATACATGTAGAAATATATCCACACACACACACACACATATATATCAAAAGGTGGGTGTGGATATTACACTAAGTAATGAACCCACAAATCCCATGCTTTAAAAAAACACTCCATCTAATTAATGTTGGTAACTAAAAGTGTGCCAATTAATTAATATCTCCTCAATATAGTATCTTATTTATTACAGCTATGGGCAATGGGTTAGCATATTAATTCCACTCTTGATATGCAAGAAAATCTCGGGTAGCATGTGCATAGATCATGTTTAGGGTAGAGAAATTATATTATTAAAAAAATCCACATATCTCCAAATTATATGATAAAAAATTGCCTCACATATGCACCTATTTTAATTCTTAAAACATTTTGATTGGATAATACATGATGACATGGAATTTGTATTAGGGTTCGATGGATCATTTTTCAACCAAATTTTTCCAAATGGGTTTCTTGCTTCATCATTATGAGTTCTGAAGTTGCTTATGTTCCTGAATTAGTTGGTACTATCTGTCTCTCTTGGAAGAGAAAGATGATTGACATTATTAGGAGTAAGAATCTATGGTGCTTAGGTAAAGGTGAACAAATGAAACCAACAGATTCTAAAGACCTAGCTATATGGGAAGATCGATGTGATCACGACAAATTGTATCAGATAGTTTACAGGTACATATTGAGGCTGAGGATAGCCTAATTGAGGTATGGAAAACCCTAGTTTCTTTATTTGATAAAAGTGATGATGTTTATGCTTACTATCTTGAAAAGAAAATCCATGAGTTAGACCCTAAATATTTTGATAGATTAGAGTCTTTCCTTACTAAAATTAAAACCTATAATCAAAAGTTAAATAATTGTGTTAGCGATTACAAGAAATATGATAATTCCCTTACTATTCTTGTAGAGCAAAAAATACCTTCTTCATTTAATATGTTGGAATAGATTCATTGGAATGTTTAAAGGTACTACGAAACCAACTTTTGAATATTTTTGTAAAGGTTTGATATGTGAGAAAGATAGATTAATTGTTTCTGTTCAATTGTCTAATGGTAAAACTTTAATGGCACATAGTAAAAAGAATCCTTATAGAATTTATAATAAAAACCCTAAATCACATACTAAAGGATCAACCCCTCACTCTTCTAATGATGATGATGCTTCTAAAATGGTATCTAATAAAAATAAAGTATTGTAGAAAAACCAACCACCTTGAAAATATTTGCTTTAAAAAAAGATGTGAACTTGCTAAATCCAAGAAGAAATCCTCCGATGAACAACATGTAGCCATGTGTGCCTATTATGTTCAACCTAGTAAATCTTGAATCTTCTAATGGCGGAATGGATAATGGATTATGGTGTTTATGATCATATGACTAGTACAACTTCTTTATTTGCATCTTATGACACTAATAGGAACACATCACATAAAGTTTCAATTAGTGATAGTAAATATCTTTTACCTGGTAATGTTTAAGTTATTAATAGTGCATTGGAAGTTGTTTTTCATGTTCAAGGCATGCCCATTAATTTTATTTCTATTTATCACGCTTTCCAGAAAGGTTATAAATTTGAAGCTTGGCTAGATAACTATGTTTTAAAAGATATCAAACATAACTTTAAAATTGGTTCTTCAGGTCCCATTGACCGTGATGTTGGTTTATATAACTTTACTGGTTTTAATTCATGTAAAATTCAACATTTTTATTCCTATGTTTCTCATGTTGATGAACAAAGTAAATCATGGCTTAAAAGATTAGGTTACTTGAATTATGATAAAATGCAAATGATATATAAAATGGTACATGGCTTCCCTTCAATTTCTTCCACTAAAGGTGTTTGTGAAGGTTGTGTTCTTGGTAAACATCATAAGGAAATGTTTGATAAAGGTAAAGCTTGGTGTGCTAAAGAACCATTGCAACTAATTCATAGTGATATTTGTGGTCCTCTTGAAACTCCTTTGTCGCATGCAGTCTATTTTCTTACTTTTATTGATGATTATAGTCACAAATCTTGGGTTTATTTTTTGAAACATAAAAGTGAAACCATTGGTATGTTTCAAGATTTTAAATCCACTGTTGAAAAAGAATTCGGTAAAAGTATTAATATGTTGAGAACTAATTATGGTGGGAGGGATTCACTCAAAATAAATTTAATGCATATTTATCTAAGCATGGAATTCAACATCAAAAGACAGCTCCTAATACACCTCAACAAAACGGGGTAGTTGAAAGGAAAAATAGGACTTTGGTTGAAAGGGCTAGATGTATGTTTTATTCTAAAGGATTACATAAACATTAAGTGGTCATCTTCATGAAGACATTTATATGAAACAACCACCTGGTTTTATTACTATTAAAACCTTCAAGTTTAACATGCAAATTGAACAAGTCTCAATATGGTCTTAAACATGCACCTAGAGCTTGGTATGAGAAAATTGATAATTATTTATTAAAGAATGGCTTTAAGCGGTGTATATTTGATCCAAATCTACATGTTAAGAACTTCGATGATGATGTCCTCGTTGTGGTACTTTATGTGGATGATCTTATCCTTACTAGCAGCTAACTTACATTTATAAAGGAAATGGAGAATAAGCTTAAGAATGAATTTGAAATGACCGATTTAAGCCTATTGCATTATTTTTTGGGTCTTCAGATTTGTCATATGGTTGATGGTATATCCTTCTCTTAGCTTAAGTATGCTATATATTTACTTGCTCAATTTCACATGAGTGATTGTAATCCTTATCCTATGCAATTTCAATCCGATGTAAAGTTAAATGTTGATTGTGATACTCCTCTTGTTGATGCCACATTGTATCATTAGTTTGTGGGGATTTTGATATATTTGACACATAGCATGTATGAACTATCTTTTGCAGTCATCATGGTTTCGAGGTTTGTGCAAAAGCCTCATGAAATTCATTGGAAAGTAGAAAAGATAATTCTTAGATATTTACAATGTACATTGCATTATGGTGTTTTCTATTTTAGCAGTGCTACAGTTTCACTCTTTGGTTATACAAATTTTGTTTGGGCAGGGGATGCTTCAGATAGAAATCCCATTGCATGGTACATCTTTCAACTTGGTTTAGGGCTGATTTCATGGTCCAGTAAGAAGTTGAGAACTCTTTGTTGTTCTTGTTGTGAAGCAGAGTATAATGCAGCTAAGGAAGAAACTAAAGAAGCAATGTGGATCTGGCATGTTCTTATAACGCTTAAACTGGTTCAGAAGTCTCTTATCGAATTAAGATGTGACAATCAGAGTGCAATTAAGCTTGCCTACAATTCAGTGTATCACCCCAAGTCTAAACACATTGACCTTGATACTCATTACATTCGAGATCTTGTTGTGGATGGTGTTATGTGTTTAGAGTATTATCCCATAGAAAAGCAAGCCGCTGATATCTTCACCAAATCCATGGAAAAAGTGAAGTTTGCGTATCTTCGAAGTTTGTTGGGAACACAGGAAGTTGTCATCAAGGGGGGATGCTAATGTAATGCCATCTTCCTCCATATATGTGGTTTTCTCCCTAGTCATCATTAAGGGGGAGTGTTGGAATGCGTAATATTAATATTCCAGGTGTAATGATGTCTAGTGTGATGTCGCAACATATTATGATGTCTTATCGAGCAAAGGAAGGCATAATTGTCCCTATCTTATGTAAAAGGAGTTATCCCACATGCATCATGGATCAATATTCTCCTATTAGCATTCATTATATAAGGAGGTGGAAAATCAATCATCCCACATGTAGTATGGGATGTAATTATTCTATACATCTAGCTATATAATAGAGGTGAAGGAGACCCTTTTGGGGATGGAAGTCATATGTTGAGAATTATATTCTTGTGTAATTGTACAATTTTGTGAGACATATGTGGAGTAGAGCTCAAGCGTAATATTGGAGATTTCTGAATAATAAGAAGACAATACCTCCACGTGGATGTTTCCCCATTTGGGGTTTTACCACGTATATCTAGTGTATCATTTCTTTTCTCTTGTCTCTAGTTTGTTACTTTGATTATTGTTGCTTGTATGGATAGAAGGCTAGACTAGTAAATTCTTGTTATTAATTTGCATGTTAACAAACATATTGTTTTATGTTTATGAATATTCTCAATATTCTAACATCCTCATGACCCAATTCACAATCATCTTGTCTTAACCCACAAGATAAATCAATAGAGCATTTTTTTGTGAAAACCCAAATCCTAAAGATACTTGAAGTTGCTCATGAAAGAAATGGCCATGAGTAAAAAGTGAATGAAACAAAATTGCATGACTAGAGTGATAAAAAAATTGATGACCCTTGTCCATTAGGAAGTGGAGTGCTACAAACCAAGCACCGATAACATAAATAATAGGGGTAATAGGAATAAATGCATGGGAGACAACTGGAGCAATCATAGATACATAGCCAAAAAATAATCTAGAGGGGCCCATTAGTCTATCAAAGATGCAAATCCAGTTCTAGGAATTGATTCATATCTCATTATAATGGTTTTACGTGACTGAACGATTGGATCCAAATCTTATTAAAGTAAAGACAATTCTAGTTCATGTTGATAGCATTGTCCCAATAAGTGAACCAAGAGCATACGCAGCAAAGACATAACTACTCCTTACACTAGTTCTAGTTGATTCAATGGAAACAACAATGAAGAGTAAGTGAAAAGTAAAGTGATTAAAAACACATTACTATAGCACAAGACCATGTTCATTGACAGGACAAACTTAAAAGTATGCTTATTTATATATATATATATATATATATAATCTTTGCTAAATGATAAAATAGAGCTTTCAACTATTTTTATTTTTTAAATCTTTCTTAAATGATGAAGAACTTTCAACTAATAAAAATTTAAGAAATCATATTTAAAAAAAAAAATCAATATTTTTAAAACTTTTAATTATATCATAGTTGTTTTACTTAAATCTTTAGTATTAGGAAAATTGGAAATTTTGATTTATTAATTATTTAAAAAATATAAAAACAAAAACATCTCTCGATACGTCCGGGATTAAAAAATTAAAAAAAAAAAGCTACACAATGATTTTATAATAATTTCATTTTTTATAAAACAACGATGGTATATCAATCACAAAGGTATGGTCTTACACAAATCTATTTTGTAAATAATTACTTACATATTTACAACGAAACAAAATTCACTTTTATTTAACCTATTACTAAATTTTAATTTTTTTTAATTGTACTTTTTATTCAACTTATTATTAAATTTTTTATTGTAATTTTTATTCAACTTAAATTTAAAAATTTAATATATCAATAAAATTAATATAAAAAATAAAAATTATATGATAAAAATTAATTATATATTCATAGAAATCATTTTAAGATGTATAACATAGTTGTTAAAAAAATTAAGCTTTAAAGAATCCGAGTGCAAAACAAACTCATCTTGACATTTATGATTATCAACAAATGAGTTTCATTAAAAAATGTGAACTGTTAAAATTTGAGAGTGTTAGCATTGTCATAAAACCAAAAAAGGTTATTCCACTCCACATTAATGAAATTTGAGATTGGTAGCATTGCCATAAATCTAAAAGAAGTTATTTCATTCAAAACTGAATTTTTAATGGTGTAGGAGTAAAAATTAGTACAATAATTAAAGATAATTAAAAAATATATAAAATTAAATTAATTATAAATTCACAAAATTCAAAGTCACTATTCAATTTTGAAAGATCTTTGTGGAAGACAAAATTATATTGACATATATTGTTATTTTTATGGTTATCAATAAAGTTTAGTCTCATTAAAGAATAAAAGTTAAAGTAGTTTTGAAGTCTTAAGAAAATGGTTTTTATCATTAAATTTAACAATTTTTGTTTTTAAAATTAAAAAATAAATAAATAATAAAATGGGTAAAATTTTAATATTAAGATTTATTAAAATAATCAATTTTATAAAATTTGATAATAATTTAAAATTACTTCAATTTTAATCAAATTGACATTAAAACCATTTAATATTATCCTATAAAAATAACTTTTAAACTTTCCAAATATTGTTAATATCGTTATTTCTCTTACTATATATAAAATAAAATGATTATAGATTAGAAATATGAAATTGAAGATGGATAATTATCATTATCATTTACAACACTTTGATATTAAAAGAGGATGTCCCTTGTTTCTCATCACATTTGTTTAAGTTTTTGGACACAAGTTGGAGATGTCACTTATTAATAATTTTCTAACAAATAAAATTGTATTGTCATTGATATCTATTATTCACATCATTATTATATCATTATTACTCTCAACTCATTTTAATTCTCTAAATATTTGTTCTATTATCTTTGATGGCATTATTTATATTATCCATTCCATTTAAAATCACTCAAAATGTTTGTTATATTGTTTTTGTCATTATTGACATTATCTTTAAGAGATGATATTATTATTTTTTTTCCATAGAATACACATTATATGAAATATTTCGAACACTTTCCTAACTCGAATTTATGGAGATATCGAATGAGGCCTTTAACATTAATATAGATAACCAATACAGAGACTTGACCCATGACCTCTTATTTGCGGTTCACAGCACTCGACCATTTAAACTAGCCCATTAAACTTAGAGATGATATCATCTATTTGTCTCATTCTACAAGGGTTCTCACTAATTTCCTAAATTCAAGTTTATGTTGTCTCTTATTGACAAATTGCTAACAAAGAATAATCTCATCATTATGTTGTTTTTTCTATTATGGAGAAAGAATAATCTCATTCTTAATGTCAAAATGTTCAATATAATCAACCTTTCCCACAAAGCTGTATCAACAATATTGCTATATAGATATGAGATTCGGTGTACTAATTTTCAACAAATATAATTGTGTCATGTTGAGATTAATCGTATTTCCATGCTATTTAAACTCGTTGGATTTAAGAGATAAACATTTAAGGGCATGCATCACGGGCCCATGAAATGAAGCTCCACCTCAATGTCAATGCACAAAAGCTACCATGGTTAGAAGTGACAAACATAGATGATGGACATTTTCCACCATACATGAGCCTAAGCACGACATAACCATCACTACTCTAAATCATTTGTGACTTTGTTGTTCCTAATGTTCGCCTAGAAAAATTAACATAGCCACCACAACAAGAGAGGAAATGACAATGCAAATAATTAATATCATAAATAACAAACATCAACTTCAAGTATTTATTAAGAAATAATTTTATATCTCAATGATAAGAATCTTCAAATATTTATTACGAAATAATTTTCTATCTCAATGATAAAAATACATTTAAAGTTATTAGAGAAAATTTGGGGTTTAAAATGGGCCTCCTAAGGAAAATAATAAAATAATATTTATGCATTTTTGAAGAAGAGAAAAAAAAAAATTCGTCGTATTTTCAACATATATATTTGTGGTTTTACTCAAATTTCAAGTAGGAGCACTTGTTGGATGTAGAATTCAATTCTGCATCCAACAAGTACCCACACTGCATACTTTTGATGGACTTAACCCCACAAAAAACAAGAAATACATAAAAAAAATGTGTTACTTTTTGTGGGGTGGGGTCCATAAAAAATATGCAATGTGATTACTCGTTGGTTGTGGAATTGAATTCCGTATCCAATAGGTGCCCCCGCTTGAAATTTGAGTAAAAACACAAGGAAATAAGTTTAATATACGGATTAAAAATGTAGTTTTTTTATGACAATGATGCCAAGTCAACCATTATGGTTGACTCTTTTTCTTGAAATTCTATTGATTCTTGAATTAGAACTCATCAATGAATCTTTTTCTTATTAGGCTCATTTTAGACCCCAAATTTTCTCTCCTGTTTAATAACTAAGTAGAATCCACCATTATTATTATAATGCCCTACTTTTACCTTGAACCTTGACTTATACTATGTTATTATTCAAGGGCATTCGATTAGGAATGACTCGGTTATGTGTTGAAACGCCTTGGCGTTGGAACTTGAGAACTAATACGTGTATGCATAAATTGAATGTTGCAAGTTATTACTTATGAATAAGATGAATGATGACAAATAAATGTTATGTTGCCATGAAGTCGATGAAATAATGGTTAATGAATGCAATTGTGTTTATGCATTATGTATCACGTGCTTTGATAGGTTGTCAAGTGTGACAGGGAAAGACATGTGTGATTGACGCAAGGTTGTGTCAATATCGCACAGACTCTGGATTGAGTCGAGTATCCACGTCAGGTGACGATTAATATGGTGCAATTTGATGTATGATATCTTATGCTTAGAATGGTTTGATGTGCACGGTGTTTTCACGTGTAGGAACCTAATCGCTGTTGCCAATCGATCCACATAAAGGTAATGGGGTTGAATGAGGAAGAGACACTAGTAAGACTAGCGACTTACTCCATGCGATGGGTTGAAAAGTGAGAGAGGATTTGCTCGTCAGGTGCATATTTCCGTGAGGGTTGGCCATAGACACAGTAACTCACGAGGATCAATTGGGGGCACACCATAAGGATATGATCTTATTCCCTAGGAACCATGAGTCTCTTAGTGTCAACACCCAAATTTTCCGAAAAATTTAAAATTTTTAAAATAGCATATAATCTTATTAAATGCAGTCATTAGCTGTTTGATTAGTTTATGTTATCAGAATTGTAACTGAATGATCTTTTATTATACTTAAATTTAAAGATGAGTTTCTTGTCAGTTACTGATTGTTTTTCTGTTTGCAACCACAAGGGGGAATTGCCATAACAGACTGGGCTTACTTAGCTTCCGAGCTAATGCAGCAGATTTTCTTTCTCGTACAGATATACAGGTAATGTTCGGGTCGCTGCAAACAAATCTTTAAAGTATAAAAACATATTGCTGTACCAAATCATTCAGTAAAAGTATAGGTATGCTAGCCAGGTCTATCATGTGTTTAAAGGTAGAACTCTTCCTATGATCTCCTCAAGATTTTAATGATAGAAAGTTGGAAATTACTAGAAAATATGATAGCTATTTTTCTTGATAACAAATGAATCACATAGCCCTATGGAATATTTGTCCCTTGTTGTTATTACTGTAATGCAATATACTTCTTAACTAGCACTGTAGAATATAACTGGGTTACCATACTCAGACCAGTTTTTACTCATCCATTGTTATCACATCAAGTCAAGTTTAAAGTTAGAATATATTTTGATTTACAGCTTCAATTATAAAGGATCTGGAATTGTCAATATATACTTTTCTTATTTCTAGCAATTGCAAGGTGTACTGTCAGATACAAGTCTCCTTTTAACATTTTAAGGGTTTGCATGGATTGGAAAAACTACTCTTATTTCCATGATTGACAATGGAATAAAAACTATAAGCTATCATGATTAAACTCGTTGTGCCATAAGGATAACTAGAGTTTACTTGTTATCACAAGGAATCTGAGACTAATAGGAGATTGTTATTATATTGTAGCAACAAGTAAAATGGACTAGAGTAACCCTAATCCACAATTGTGAGTTATATAGCTTGAATTCTACAAGTTAAAATCACACAAAGAAAGAATGACAAATCCCATACCCTCTGTGCAAAGCTATAGCAAATGGCATTATAGTAGTAGAATTGTACACAACTATACCTAATCATCACACCATCATCTTAAAGACTTAAGAGAAAGATCAATCTCTTGTCTTGTCACATGAGACTAGAGTGAAAAGTAATCTAGTAATAAGTTTTATAAACAACTTATAATTTAAATTTATACCCAAGACCTTACAATTCTTTTTGATTAGAATCAAACCTTTATGTCTATAAATATTTCAAGACTTAATCTTTGAACACCATTTTAATGTGTGGTTTAATTAAATATAGGGCAAGGTCTTAATGTTTACTAAGCAAGGTTCGAAAGCATTGTTCTAATATGAAATATATGGCAGGTGTAAACTATGGTATCGCGACCATAATGGAATATCCATGCTATGATTTTGTTTGGAAACAAATGATGGGAACTCTCGTTGTAGAACTTTAGCACGTCGACCCACTGCATGAAAATTATTAAAAAGCTACGTGGTCACTCCAAAGCCACGCGTTTGTGATATAAAATTGTTGACTAAACCCTACTTGGCCATTTCTCCCTCGCCTTCGGGCTCGGTCGCTTTGTGAACCCTCCTGGTCCAAGCTTTGCTGATACACTGTTGGTAGCAGCTTCCATGCTGTTTCAGTCCTTCGTGCTTGTCAACTATATCGTTTGGGAGTCATTATATTTTGCTGTTGGAAGCTATAATTTTGTTGAAAACCTAGGGTTTATCCCTTTGCTACCATTACTGAACCTGTCATGGCGTGAGTGTATCCTTCGACTTGGTTTTGTCAAGGCTTCCATCGTGGAAGATACCCTTTGTTTCTGCCAGCTCGTTCTTTCGGTGACAAGGGTGGGGTTTACACTTATTCTGCTCGTGGTTATCAGGCCATTTACTGTGTTTGCAACTTCTTTCAAATCGCTGGTAAGCTACAGAATTACTCCTTCGTTTTCCAGTTAAAAGAAATGGTTTTTAAAAAATAAAATTTGTAACTGATACCATTCTGTCGTTGCAGGTCCTGGCTCCACTTAAGGCGTGAATGGCACGAGCTCCGGCAGTTGTTTGTTTTACCTGGTAAGCCTGGTTTTCACCATGGCGTTTCCTTCTTGCTGGTTGTTAGGATGGTTAGGGTTTTGGTTTGAGTGAGGCGACTCTGGGATCCCTCAGCTCTGTTCAGTCTTTGAACTGTTTGTTTTAACGAGTTCTTTAAATAGGTTTACTCTGTGTTGTGAAAGGTGATTATGGCTTCAGTCAATATTGTAATTGTTTGTCCTTCTTTTGGTATTTAAGATTCTCTGCAGAAGAATTATTGTGTATATGAATAGGGGAACAATTCCTGTAACCTGCCTGTAGATGAGGTTACGGTCTCGAAATATTGTTCCTTTACTGTACTCTTAATTTGGTTCAGGGTTTTTACCCAGAGTTTGATAATATGACTTATTAAAAGTTCTCCTGTATATTTGAGCTTGTTTAACGCACGCATATTTAGATTCTATGTTTTTATAATCACTTATATTGTGAACTTGAGCTGCGGCCGTAGGTGGAATCGTTGTCTTAATTCTTAGTATTTATTTTACTTGTAAAATATGGAATGATAGGGTTCAATCCGAATTTTACAGTTGTGATTTTGTTTAGTTGCTTATTCTGTCATTACGATTATGACTCTGTTGGTAATTGAGAGTCAAGTGAAAGATATTACCATGATGTTTAAGCTCGATATTGAGCTAAATACTGTTCTGCTATTTCTTTTGTTTTTAAAAACAATGACTAGGTTATTTAACTAATGATAAATTCTTTTTAATAAAAATTTATGTTAGGGTTTTGTACATTGATTTACTTGACAGGTAATGACTGGTTAAAATTTAACTAGGGTTTGTACCCTTATATAGCTATCCTAACTGTGACTACAAATCTCCTGCAATGATTGTTGACCATGATATAAATACTGTAATTTTTATTGTTATATTTTACTATTGCCTCCTATGATTGTTTATTTAATTTTTGTATACACAGAGCATAATTACTTTGTACGTAATCCTTACTTATCTATTCATTAATTGTAATTACTAGTTTTATAATTGTAATAATAAATTATCAATTAAAGTATTACTATTATATTGAATGCATTATAGATACATTATTAGTAATGTAATAATGATATTACTTCTTACTAGGGATGCTGAAAAACACAGTAACTCTACCAAATTTAACTACTGCTATTCTGAAATACTAACTTTACTAATTAATTACTCCTCAGACATATAGAAAATAAACACAACATACATCCATTCATATTTAATAAGCATAAGGAAATAAATAGCAGAACCTGTTTAAGCTGTGGACAACAACAGCAATGGGAGGCCGTTCCTCCCTACCAACTCCTGGAGAGTGCTTAGACAACAACTTCTCAAGACCCTCGAGCTTGCTCTGGTCTCCCTGGTTGGAACTAGGTGCAGCAAAGTTAATTCTCTCAGCCCAAAAAGCTATAATGGAACCAAGTTACTGCAACAATCCTCCTAAAACAACTTCCTTACTATATTTCCCTCTTCCTCAATGGATTTCCTGAATTACATTCACCAGAATGAATTCTCCCTGGAAAATATTCGAGCCCCCAGCTCTGTTCATTGAGTTCTTTTTAAAAGATTGCCTAGGTCTTTGTTGGGTTAACTGTCATTAATGAGCCACCTGCTCTGATTCCACTTTCTTGGAGAATCATGACCCCAAATATAGGGAAGTTGCCACCTGCAACTTATGAAGTGTTTGAGGATGCTGCCACTTGTCTTTTGCCTCTCCACCTAGTTCCATCCACCAGTTTGACCAGTAACCTCTTTTTAACAGCTCTCCCATGTTGTTGTCTCCACAATTTATTTATTAATAATAAAATATTTTGAATTACACTCCACTTCTGTTGACTCTGCTGAGTCATCCATCCCTACTTTGCATTAAATTTAACATAATGTCTCAGGAATATAATAAAACTATTACATAATTTTTACAAAATTGGGGTATGTGACACTTAGCATGGTCGATTGGACTGAGTTAACATGGTCTCAGTCATCACACCAATCCCCACCATAGAAAAGGGATATTTGAAGGGCATTAAGAAAGTCATGGAACCCTTGATATGCTCGTCAAAACGTGTCATCTCAATAAAATAAAAACACAAAGGGGTAAAAATGTTTATTTAAAAGAGAAATGAGATGGGCTTAAATAAATTATGACCAAGTAGAAAAAAACATAATTTATAAATTGTAAATGGGATAAACTTGTGCATCAATACATATGATTAAATATTAAAGTAAGACTTAGTGAACTCCAAGCACATACACACAAAAACTATGAGAAATGAAGAAATCAAAACAAACATCTAAGAGAGAATCTAGGAAAGTGGGTGAGAATATATCTTTATTAAATAAATAGAAAAATATGAATTAGTGTGCAAGTGACACATGGGTGGATGAATATTATAATAAAAGGTAATTACATAATTCCTAATTATCACGTGAAAGGCACATGGCAAACTTCTCAAGGCTATAAAGAGAGGAGGAGAGCATGGAGCTCATATACCTCATTTTCCCTATTGTTGGATCGCATAGATGATGCCAATTGTATTCGGTAACAACTGAGAGTTTGGTTCGTTACTGTGTGAATGGAGTTGGGAGCTCCTTAGTGCAATCTACACACTCTAACTATGCTAGCGACATTCTTCCCATCCAACCCCATTGCGGTTCGGGGTTCCCTGGGGAAGAAGAGTACCCTTTGGGAGTTGGTAGGGTGGTATCCGATGGACGCGTAGCGATTGGGAATCGAGGAGTGGATTCGCAAGGGAAGTTCGGCACTCGACACCATTAAACATCACAAGATAAAGGTTAGTTCGGTTATTGTGAATTTCAATCTAATTAGTTGAATTTCATGATTTTTTGGAAAGATGAATAGTGTCGTGATCAAATAAAAGTTCTTCCTTATATGTATGAGATAAATTTAAATTATCCTTGATGTTAGATTGAAAATTGCAAAAATTTCCTATGTATGTTCAAGTTTTTCAAGTTCAAGCATTTGTGCTATGAGGATCCCGGAAGGGCCTTACATTTGGGTGAGGTTCACACACGAGGACTCTGGCCCTACCATTTATTAATGGCTCAAATTTTTTATTTTTTTATCTTCGTTCGTTGATGTATTTCAACGCAAATAAATTGAGAGATCTATTTTTTTCCAAGGAATACATCATAGAGAAACCCATCGAATACTTCCCCATATATTATGGATGGTAGATGAGGTAAACTATTGGCATTCATTACGGAGCCTAACCTATTGGGGACATCGAGTGAGGCCCTTCTACGCATAGCCAGCGGAAGATTTGACCACAAGACATGCTTGTAATTTACGGCTCCCAACCACTCGTACTAACCCATCGAACCCATCGAACTAAATTGAAAGATGTAATTATTGTTGAACTCTTACAAATTAATTGGTTTGATTAATTATTTGTTGTAAATTACCTGCACATAAATCAATTCGGTCAATTTGTAACTAGTTGAGTGATAGATCGACTCTGTTCTCTCATCACGAAAACTATTTATACTCTTCAATCGTTGTTTACATGGTTTTATTGCAGTAAATAGATCGAGTCATTGCTACTGATTAACAAAATTATTATACAAATTTATGAAAGAATATTGATTCCCTATTAATGTCAGATTTAAGTAGATGTCGAATTTCTGTTTTAGATTTAGGCAGAGATTATTCTGCAGAAGGCGCAGGTTAAAATAAATACTAAGGATCTGGTTCCTTATTGCAATATTCGAATTACTAAGGAAGACTGCGAAGGTAGTGGCCCACTTGCTTTATCATCATTTGATTATTTTATTCCAAGTTGAAAAAGTTATTTATATCACTGTAACCTTTGTTTTCATATTTTAGTTACTTGAAGGTGAAGACGAGAATATTCATTGTAAGTAATTAGTTATTATATTTACATTAATCTGAGATTTAAATTAAAAGTATTTATGTTATGCCTTCTTATTTGGTATTTAAAAGAAACTTTGAATATAAAAGTTTATATTTGTTTTTAAATTGCAGGCCTTTCTATTTATGATTATATTTTTATATCATAGTCATAGGAACCTCCTTGTATAAAAAGAATTGTTAAATATAAAAGGTGTTACCTTTATTTGTAGATTGCATATCAATCTTTCTAATGATTATATGTTTATATCATAGTGATAGAAATGTGATTATATATATATACATATATATAAATATATATATATATTTTTGCATATATTCCCTTATGATGATTTTATATCATAGTGATAGGAACAACCTTGTATTAAAGAAAGAATGGTTGAATATAAAAGGTGTTACCTTTATTTATATAGTGCACCTTACGATGATAGGGTTAATCGTACTAAAGTTTATTGGTTATTATTGGTGTATGGGAATGATAGTGAGGAACTAGATGCATATAGTTTGTTGAATTGCAGTAATATAATATATATATATTTTGTTGAATTATATTAATAGAATTTATGTATGTATACTTGAATTGTTTTTAGTGTAAATTTTATATTGGATGTCGCGCATTAAGCGTATATAGAGTTAAATGATGAATGTGTGCTTTCTAATTGTAACTCCATTTTAAATGTAGGTCATCTGTTGTCATTGTATGTTTGTAATTGCATCTTTCAATCTACTATAAATTATTTTTTTTCCAGAGAAAAAAAGACTACTATTGATATTCATATTTGAATCAAATAGTACAAAAAAAGTTCCTGATCCAAACAGTTGGATCATTCTGAGAAAACTAAAGATGATATCTTCAAAGATCTATCATGCATGAAATGTGTCTATCCCTAAAAGGATATATCAAATTTGAACATACTCGACAGTCTTAACCAAGCACAGAGCTTATTACATCCAAAAATATAAACCAAAATGTAGACCCATCAAAAACATTAAATACATAGATAGACAGGAGCACCATCATCAGATCAATCATAGAAATAAATAGATCCACAGTCCAGAATACTGCCCTCACACCAATCCTCCCAGATCAAGTGTCCCTCGCATCCTTCAAGAGCTTGTTTGGAAAGCTTGTCCGCCATACTATTATACTCACGATAAATATGTTCAAAAATGATGTTCTGCTGTTTGTGTATTTCAAATAGTGTCCTGGAGGCCCAGTGTCTTAGATTTAAGACATTAAGCCTGAATTTACCTTCTGCCCATTTGATGGTTACCCGAGAGTCACCATATACCTTTATGTTGCTTAATCCAAAGATTTTGGCAACCTTTAGAACACACCAAAGTGCAATTAATTCCGCCTTCATATTTGATCCCTTTCCACAGTTGAGCTTGATGGTATAAAAATGCGAGTCATTCAGATAAATAACTCCACCTATTGCACAGATACCTGCTTGTGAAGCACCATCAAAGAACAGAGTAGGTCGGTCCACATTGAGATTAAAAATACTAACTCTGTCAGTTTTCAACATCACCTCATCCATCTTGCAAGAGTTAAACATTTTAAGTGCTGTCAAGCAACATTGAATGTGATCAGGTGGAGTGTTTCGAAAGATGGCACAATTTCTGACATGCCAAATTGCCCAGGGTATGCATACAGCCAGAAAAAAGTGCTTTTTGCAATGTCTATACCAGTGTAAGAAACACATATTAAAATCCCCAATTGCCCAGCATTGAGTAATTTTTAAATTTATAGAAATCATTTCCCAGACTTGCGAGAGAAAGAACATTGAACAAAAAGGTGCATTCTAGATTCAGCATCATCTTTGCAGAGAAAACAAATACTTGGACCTGTCCACCCTCGCTTACAGAGATTATCCCAAGTCTTTAACTTGTCTTGTAAAATTAACCAGGAAAAGCATTTTAATTTGACTGGAATGTGCCACTGCCAAATCTTTAAATACCACCAATCCGACGGGAAAATAAACTTATGCTGTAGAATTCTTTTGTATGCTGCTTTAGCCGTGACAGTGCCAGATTCTGTATTACCACTCCAAATCATCTTGTCATCAGTGTTGTTTAAACGGACACCAGCAGAGTTCAATGAATTTGTATAATTATCCCAAATTCGAGCAAGATACCCAGATAGTCCAATCTCCTGTGCCGATAACCACTGCGAGCTTCCAGCAATGCCAATGTTCTGTTGATGAATCATGTTTAAAGTGGGCAAACCAATGACTTGTAAATATTGAGGAATAATAGGAGGAAGGCCCTGTTCATGATCAAGCCCAATAATGGGATCAATCCCAACCCTGATTTGAGATCCGGAACCAACTTGCCAAACCAGGTCACTTTTAATCCAATGGAAAACTTTCATGAACCCCCTCCAAATAGGTGAGTAGTCCCAGTTAGTCAATTTTGGATTTCGGAACCAGGTATTGACATCTGTCTTAATGTATTTTATATGAAGAATTTTAGACCAGAGGGAATTGCCATGAATACCACGCCAAAAACTTTTTAATCTGAGAGCTATATTAAATACCTCCAAATCTTTAATTCCCCAGCCGCCAAATTTGTATGGTCTTGCTAGAGTTTCAGCTGCTACCATAGGAATCTTACCACTGAACACAGTCCCATTCCACAGGAAGTTGAAAAAATATCTCTTAATAGTTTTGATGATGGAAATTGGAACTTCCAACATAGAGAACCAGTACACAGGTATGCTGGCAAGCACCGACTGCACCAGAATAAGCTTTCCACCGATTGATAACAGTCTGTAGGACCATTGTGCAATTCTATCCTCTATTTTTTTCAAAAGCCAATGCCAATCTCGGATCAGATAATTGTTTGGTTTAAGGATATAACCCAGGTATTTAAAACCCTGATCAAAAGTAGAACATCTATATGGCATGACAGATCTAATGTCTCTTATCTGTTCTTCTTGAATAGAATGATGAAAAAAGCTGGATTTGGCCTCACTGACAAGCATGCCTGTTGCATTGCTGAAAGTAGAAATGATGTTTTTGTACATTATCCATTCTTCCACGGTGTCATTACCTCCTACAAGAACATCATCTGCAAACATCAAATGTGTAAAAACACAATCTTTTGTGAATTTGATACCTTTGATCTGTCCACCCAACAATGCCTTGTTCACCAGTCTGCTAAAACCATCCATTATCAAAATGAACAGGAGAGGGGATAAGGGGCAACCTTGTCTTAAACCCCTGGAGCAGCTGAAAAATTCAGTTGGGATACCATTCACCAAAACGGATATATTCATGGATCTAATGCAAGCCATAATCCACTTAATGATTAAAGAGGGCATACCAATCTTGATGAGGATCAATCTGATGAAAGCCCAATTTGCCCTATCATAAGCTTTGACTAGATCCATCTTAAGCAGCATAGCTTTCTTTTTATGTAACTTGATGCTGTGAATCAATTCTTGAGTAATTCCTATTGCATCGTGAATCTGTCTACCTTCTAAGAAACCAAATTGTTCCTCAGAGATGTGTGCAGAGAGGACCTTCTTCATTCTGTCTCCAATAATTTTTGAAATAAGCTTGTATAACAAATTGCAGAGAGCAATAGGACGAAAGTCACCAAAAGATGCAGGCTTATCTTTCTTTGGTATGAGAGTGACAAATGTAGAATTTAGTCCTCCTGGGATGTAACCATTTGTCATGGAATAATTTACCATTTCCAATAATTCATCACCCATTAACTCAAAGAAGTGTATATAGAGCTCCACTGGCCATCCATCCGGCCCAGGAGCTTTGTCTTTTGCAAACTGTTTTAATGTCTGCTCTATTTCATCCTTTGTGACCTCTCTTTTTATGTTATCTGAAGCTTGCTCATCAAAAAACCTAGGGTATAGAGATGCCACTTCAATCTGAGCTCTTTGGCAGACTTCCTCAGGATCAGAATATATAGTATTGAAAAAAGTATAAGCTTCAGATTTAATGTTGTCAATACCTGTGCACTGTATCCCATTGTCATTCTGTATTTCCCAAATATACTTAGACCGCCGCCTAGCAGAAGCAAATGAATGAAAAAACTTAGTGTTTTTATCACCAAGTGAAATCCAGACTGCCCTGCTCTTTAATCTCCAAGCTTTTTCTTCCTGCAAGATTAATTCTTCTTTCTTCAACTCCAGCTTCTTCAATATCTCAAAAGCTTCCATAGATAGGGAATTGTTAATATTTGCATCAATGGCATCCTGTAATTGAGAATCTAACTGAAATAATTCAACTTTATCAGCCTGCTTCTTGTCTCTGATCCATTTTATGACAACCGCTTTTAATTTTCTCAGCTTGTAACAAAAATTCAGTACTGGATTTGATTCGAATACCTCACATTGAACCCAGAAATTTCTAATCATGTGACAGAATGAATTATCTTCGAGCCACGTAGCATTGAATTTGAAGGGTAATAAATTAATGTGCTCAAATTGTTCCATCTGCAGAACAATGGGCCAGTGGTCCGAGAATTTGACTGAGTGAACCCATGACCTGTGTTTCGGAAAGCATGCCAGCAGGGTCGACTTAACTAGGAATCTGTCAATTCGCTTGTGAACTCCTTCTCCGCCAAATCTACCATTTGACCAGGTAGGGGATAGTTTATGAGGCATGACATCAACAAGGTTTTTTTCCATGAGCATATTTAAGAAGAAATCCCCCAAATCATCCATTCTGGCTGTGATGCCCCAGATTTCAGATGCTTGATAAGTGAAGTTTAAATCACCTGCCAAGATTAAATCAGGTGAGTCCAAAAGCCCCGAATCTCTTAACTTTGTCCAGAAAGTTTGTCTATCTCTGTATGGGGCATAACAGTTGAGCATGGAGATAGATTTCTGGCAACTACAAAAAGAACCTTTTAAATATATGCCCCAAGGGGTAAGATAGGCCTTTAAATCAAAAAAATTTGGATTCCAAGCTACAGCAATACCCCCGGAATGACCACTTGAGCTGATGGCAGAAACCTCCCAATCTGGAAGAATATTACAAAGCTTGTGAATGGCTATAAAATCCTCGCACATAGTCTCCTGTAGGAAAATGATTGCAGGGCCAGTATCTTTAATCAGACTGGACAAGGCCTGAGCCCGAGTCACCTTGCCCAATCCCCTTACATTTAATGACAGCATAGACATCAAGAAACATTCCTAGTGGGGGTCACTGCTCTAAGCCCCAGGGATTCAGACTTATCATGCTTTTCAGCTTCTTCCAACCTCCTAGAAATAGGTGTATAGGAGTCAGGAATGTTCAAGGCAGATTTCTTCTTCTTGCCTTTTCTTATGGTAACATTTTGTCTGTTAAGGGAAAGTAAAGGGTTGGCATCAGACTCTCTGCTAGGGTTCTTAGTGCAAACATGAAGAGGAGGGAATTCCTCCCCGTACGTTGACATGAGATATCCAATGCTGGATAAAATATTCAAATCAGACGGATTGGAGAAATTTTCAGAATTGTTAGCACCCATATCACCCTTCGGAATAAGCCTCTCTTTTTGTTGAGATTCACTGTGTGCGTCTCCAGATGCAACAGGTATAGCTATGGGCTGATATCCTGGCAGCATTTCTATAATGTCACTATCAAAGGTGGGGTTCGACGAAGAGTCCACAATGTGTTGTCTTTCTGGGCGAATATCTAACAAAACAGTATCTGGGTTAGGGTTTGACAATGAGTCCACAACAGAGTCTGGAATAGGGTTAGACATTGAGTCTACAACAGGAGACGCTATTGTGTGACCCATTTTTGATGCAACAGGTTCCATATCCTCAAATAACTTACGGCTCACAAAAGAATCAAAAGAACCTAAAGCCTTTAAACACAAAATTTAACTTTAATTGTTAAACACAAAATTTAACTTTAATTGTTAAACACAAAATTTAACTTTTGAAAAACATGTTTAGATTTCACATGACCGACTAAACTTTCAAGCAGTAAAGTTGATCTTTCTCTCTGGAAGGGACATTGTCCCTCTTCTCTGTATAGCAATGCTATCTATGATTCTCATAAAAAAAATGCAAAGATCTAATATATTAAAATCCAATAGTCTACAGTGCCTATGAATTAATATACACAGAATTAATAATATGCAATTTCTCCTTGAAAAAAAATATAAACTTGAAAGGAGATGGGGATAAGTCACTTAACCAAATGGTCATCCTCCCCAAACACGTAGAGGTATAAAATTAAAAACAAGTATTTGCATTGGTTCTCCCTCTAGAGAGAGATCGCACCACTCTCTTTGTTAACAAAAAGGAAGATATATCACCATTCCCTGCCCCAAAATCAAGAAAATGGGATTCGGTTCATTTTCAATTGAAACCCTAATCGTCCCATTTACACCCCTTTAAAAAAAATAATAAACTTTTTTTTTTAAATGATCTTTCATATAAGGGTTTTGTTTCATTATCCATATATTTTTGTAATAATATGGATATGGGATAACATGTCTCTATGTGTAGTTAGCATTTTACTAATTATTATATAATAGTATTATAGATGAGGTTTTTCTAAAGTATTTAAATATTTTCATATATATATATATATAAATAATGTTTTATGCATTTTCTTACATATGCGTGTGTAGAGAGAGAACAATTCTCTAATTTGTGGTAATTTATATTAAATCATTTTAAGAAAACCTTAAACAAGGGTTTAATTTTTCTTTTAATTTCATCCGACAAGCATATCGACAAGCATATCAAGAATATTAATGTGCACCTACTTAAGCTTGTAATAAAGATAATAGTCTTAAGTAGAAAATTAATAAAACGAATATTAATGTGCACCCTACTTAAGCTTGTAATAAAGATAATAGTCTTAAGTAGAAAATTAATAAAACTTGCTTTTACTCCTGGTCAATCATATTCACCATCTTATGTGAAGGATGCATTGTTTCACAATGCTTATACGCTAGACTTGTAATCATACTTTTGGCTTAGGCTAATAAGCGAGCATTCATGACTCGCTTTCTTTTGGCACCTAAAGGCAACACGATGACACTCAATCATCAATAATTGGATCCTCAAGGCATCGCCGACCTTCAACCTTGCCCCTTTGTGGATACCATTCCCCCTTTTGTTTTTGTCGCATTGCACATTCAACACCTAGATTATTTTATTATTTAGCATTTGAATTTTACACATGACATCTCTACCTCTTAGTTAGAGCATATTGCTAATACAAAATCAAGTTATTGTTAAATGCCACACATTCACTAGCGGGGCCTTAGCCTTGAGCTCCATGCCATGAACAAAAACATAATCACAATTACAATATCAATAACAGAATATTGGCAAAACGAGGGGTATTACATTCCTCTCCCCCTTAAAGTAACACCGTCCTCAATGTTCCTAATATCTCATGATTACAGAAATGTGCTTTTAGTCCTTAGTTGCTTGCAACATGCAACAATTCTTTCCTTCACTTTTCAATTAGCTTGGTTGGAATTTTCATGACAGACACATGTCTGGTACATCCTACAGGTACTTTCAAATCTTTGCGTCCAATCATACTTGTACTTCACAGTAAATTAACACAAGTTTTTCATTACTGGCATGTAATCATTATTAAATCAAAAGAAAATGGATAATAGGATACAAGTGTTTTTAACAAGTTACTTATCTTCCAGGAGTACCATCCTGCCTTTTGTGATTATTTTAGCAAATGCTTTTATAATTTTCCTTGGATGAGTATACTTCATCCTTTTTCTTTTACCTCGTTGTATCAATTTCAATTTCTTTAATCAATTTTACCCTTAAATATTTGACTTTATATCCTTGATATCTTAGTTAAACATGTTAGTTTATATCTAACATAATTATACATTTTTGGGAAACACTTCCAAGATATCACAACCCACATTATATTCAACTTACTTTTAGATACATCTTACATTGCACCTGCAATATTTGTTAACATCATAAGATATGCACATATCATAAACATTATTTATGATCAAGTTGGAATACCCATATTCCTTATTATAACACATGAAGATTAGCATCTCCATTCAATCTGTTCATCATGAAGCATGTATATTCAAGTGATAGTATGTAAAATATCATAACAATATTTAAAACATATATACCCGTTATATGGTAGTACTTCTCCAATGTATATACAAAAGCCTTCAACTTGTCTTGGAAGTCCATCTGCATATTGTTCATAATGTGTAGGTCTCACCCAACATAAGGATGGTAGCTTTCATGCGTACCTTCTTCCATGCTATTCAAGGCGTGTAAAAATATTTCTTTTTAATTTAAGTTTTAAGTGTCGATATCAATAGACACACCCAGTCCAAGTTCCTGCCTCTTGACAACCAAATCAGGGAATCTATTTCTTGGATACAATTTGTCTCAGGATGATATACATACCCAAGAAAATCTTTATCCTTACACCATATTGGTACCCAAGCATCAAATTTCAGGGATTTATTGTCCTTATTAATCCTTTGTTCAAGCATTTTACCAGCTTTTAATGGTTCCCCATATACTAGCACAACAATAAAATCTTGCTTTCTAGACAATAAACTCGTATCTCAAACACCCGGTGCTTAGCACAATTTGGTGCACTCTATGGCCATAGAGATTCTTTGCGTATGAACCAACTAAACTTGAACTCATAAGTCATCTATAACAATATATGCCAAATCTATCCCACATTACCAAGTTTTCTTAAGTTTTATGCTTAGTCTTTTTTTTTCATTAATTAATTAATTTCCAATGTAATGTCTTAGTGTAATGAGAGTTTTCATAATTTTCCAAGTTTGAATCCACATTACCCACTTCACAAAACACCAAGAAGGTACTCCCTTCTCTAGATGTTATTCAACGTAGAAAAAACTTTCACGCTTTAGTCATTCAAAAGACTTATAACCCAAGGCGTCCTCTCTGATTTGCTCAAAGGATTCTCATCCTTTGGATTACCAAAAATCCTCACATAATCATTATACGTAAGCAATTCTTTACTCGAATAGGCTTGCTTACATTTATTTCTAGTTGTTTAATATTTTAGTTGCCTGACATTCATAGATATGTCCTACATAAATGCACTTAGTTCATGTGTTAATCCTAATTCAATCATCTGCAAGTTTTAGTTATAATTTTCATTTTTCATAATCGGAAATTTTCAATCATTACGTTTCTTACTCATCATGTAAAAAGATATCATACATGTGCATTTATAATACAATCTTACAACAATGTATGTGTACCAATCTTTCAAAAGAAACCTAATATCACCTGTCCACACTTAGTCTATCATATCTCCTTGGTTTGCAATTATTGGCAAGGATAAAGTAACCGCATAACATAACTTTCATAACTTTCTTGGAAACATCTTTCTTATTTATACTTGTCCATAAATACCCTTATCTAGGCATAATAAACATATCAGTCATACAAGTTATTATAGCAAAGGAATTGTTTATCAATTATCAAGACTTCTTTCATTATAAGTCAAGACATACAATTAAGACATTATAGTTTTCCAGTTTTACACATTGTATGAATAAAACATTAGTTTTTCATGCATAAGCATTCCAACATACCTATCACTCTACAATGAAGTCAATATCTATATGTTAGCTATTTCAGTACAAGGTTAACTCTATACATCCATTCTCTATTGCTCTTTTCTGGAACATACATTAATCTTCTCTAAGCATAATGTATTTTACAGATTGTTTTTCACTTTTTAACACATAATAAGTATATTAACAATTTAATCACTTTATTTAAAACAGTTACTATGTCATATTTTATGTTACGGTTCCTTAGTCTATCAAGAAGTCTTATTGTTTTTCTTTGTTAGCTTTACCAACTAATGATCATTGATCCTTCTCTATTTTTGGATACAAAACTTAATTCTCATTCTATCTCTTATGTTAGCACATAATAGGGAGACCGTCAATCATTAATTTAGACTTTAACATATTTTTAATCATTTCAATAATCATGATTCAATCATGAAATAGTAAATGCATGTACACATGCAAGTACATCTTTGATGCACTCTATCAAAGCAGTCCAACTTTCAAACACACATCATGTTGATATCATGAATGCATTCATTCCTATTTATATTCATTTATGAACACATTTCACAATCATTTCCATGCTCAATAATGCAACATGAATGTAATAACACGAAGAGAAGAAATATCTTTATCAAGGATGTTTCCTTTCTTGAAAATTTCTTTAGCTAATGGTTAACATTATCTCAACCCGTTATCATTCATTCTCACAAAACATTAGCAAGGATAAACAAAATAAACATGACCTACAATAATTTATAAAACTTCATTTAAGAATGAACCAAGGTAAGAGAAAAAAAACTTCTCCTGATCACTATATCACTGTTTATACCCTTGTAAATTAGTTTACCTGTACGTTACCTTATTTTTGGCCCATCTAAAGGTCTAGCGTTGTAACTCATGCTCTGATACCATTTTGTAACACCTCCATTACCCTTAATAACCAGTTGAGTGTGGGGTGTAAATTTTTTCTTTAAAATTTTAATCAAGACATGTTAGATGTCAATCCATACATGTACAATACCATTCATGCAACAAGGGACATAATTGTAGTGATTTCATATTGTCATGACATGTACAAATTTATTATCTGAATATAACTAAATAATAAGATCTTACATGACGTAGATACTTGAATTCATATAAAAACATCAATTCTCATTGAACATCTACAATATTCGTTCAATCCTCCCACTATCAAGTTATAACAATGGTATTTACCATTTATAATGATTTTCTATTTATAAAGAAAGATATGAGGATTATCATTTCATGAAAATCACCATTCAAGAAGATTTAACAAAACCCATACCAAGTTCATTTAAAGTGCTTGAAATCATGTATCTTTAGATTATTTTCATGCGATTAAGATTACACCATGTTAAAGCTCTATTAATCACTTCTGCTTATTTAATGTATCTTTCCATGTAGTAACTTTAAATTCCATGAAAAGAAAACACTTTATTAGTTACAAAACAATCTCATAATCAGATAGAGATTTAACAAAGTAAGCCCTTACTTTCCAACAATTTATCTTACTTTGGTTCGACATTCACAGTTAAAGTATAAGGGCTAACTAGTTAATAAAAAACTATTGTAATATTTAATATTTAACTACTTTTATGTAATGATATCATCAATCAAGTCCCTATTTAAACTTATTTGATTAAACAATATTTATTCATAATATTTATACAACAATAATCTTTTCATGGTTGACAAACATATTATTGAATTTACTTAATCTTCTATGTTTACCATTTTTCCATAAGACTATCAAACCCTTTTGCAAGTCGGTATTATTCAATATGCTTTATGCTAATGAGCTTTTTTAAATAACACTATTTTAACTATTCATGACTAAGAAATAATAACAAGAGTTAAAGACGCATCGCTCATCTTAATTAATTTACATCACAAAATCATAACAATATATTAAGTATGAATACTTATCTCAAAAAAAGATGTACTTGGACGACTGAATGTGCAACTTCGACCTTCCACCCAATTGTAGGCACCAACCTATACTCTTTCATCCAAGAGGCCACCCCCGAGTCATCTAATCTATTAAAAGAACACAATGTGACATCGATCCTCTATCTAAACGTAAACTAATATGCATTTTGTATAGAATTAATAATACACAATTGCTCCTAAAAAACAATAATATAAATATGAAAGAAGATAGAGATAGCTCTCTTTGCCAAGAAGCCATCCTCGCAAAACACAAAGACACAAAGAGGTATATAATTAAAAACAAGTATTCACAATGGTTCTCCCTCTAGAGAGAGATCACCCCCTCTCTTTGTTAACAAAAAAATAGATATACCATCATTCCCTTCCCAAAATCAAGAAAATGAGATTCGGTTTCCTTTTCAATTGACACCCTAACCATCCCATTTACGCTTTTTTTTCTTTAAATAATAAACCTTTTTTTAAAATTTATCTTTCATATAATGGTTCTATTTCTTTATAGATACTTTTTTTTATATAGTGGTTCCATTTCTTTACATATTTTTTTTTTAAATTTATCTTTTATATAACGGTTCCATTTTTTTATCGATATATTTTTATAATAATATGAATATGGAATAATATATATATATATATAGTATTTAACTAATTATACAACACAACATGAGGAATATGAATTATTCCATAAACAACTATCATTTACGTTCACATCTTAACAATATGGTACTTTACGAGACTTGTAATAATATGGATATGGAATAACATATTGTAATAATATGGATATGGAATAACATATTGTAATAATATGGATATGGAATAACATATATATCGTATTTAACTAATTATAAAATAATAATATTATAGAGATATATACAACACAACATGAGGAATATGAAGCATTCCATAACCAAATATCATTTACGTCCACCTCTTAACAATATGTTATTTTACGACACTTGAGAAGATTTGCCATTGTAATGATTTGCACAGAGTTGTTCATAAACATCAATGCTCACGTCAAACTCTATTGTACGTATTTACAATAATAGGCACATTCCGGAGCCAAATATGGAATCGTGTGGCAAGTTATAATTGCATTTTAGCCTTACGGAATTGTTACTTTTAATGAGATTCTTGGTTAAATAGTTATCCAACTTTGGCTTTGATAAGTGGAAATAATATTTTTTTGCCTCTATAGCTTCATGTTCGGACAGTAAGTTAGGACAGCATTTTTTTATGTACATTTTTGTAATTGTATCTACATGATGAACTAATCCTAGCAACAAAATGTTAAAGGACATTTGGACATTTGGATCAACATGGGCAAATGTAAAACATATGAGAAGACATTATCGATGGGATAAGAGATATTTGTAGTTTCTTATTGAATTAATGAATAGCAAGAGATTTTTTTTTCTTCGGAAAAAAAAAAAAAAGATTTAGCCTCACACACTTGTTACTTTTACTGAAATTCTTTTTAAAATGATTATCCAAGTTTGACTTTGATAAGTAGAGGTTTATTTTTGTAAGTTTAGAAACTTTTGAACAAGACGGAGGGATGGATCTAGGGTTTAGAGCTCTAGGGAATAGGGTTTTCAGAGTTGGAAGACGATTCGCATCCTAATCCGGGGATGTTTGCAGCATCTTGGAGTCCACCAACCTCTCGGTTGGTCTAGTACCAACCAAGACTAAAAAAAGTGGGAAGTTTCTTTGTTTTTTCGCTGCAAACTGAACCGGTTTTTGGTTGTGTTTTCGCTTTTGCTGATTCATACCCTAGTTGTCAGGATGATGTTTTTTGGTGTCACTTATTTCATTATTTTATGTTTCAGTTGTCCTAAGGTTTTTTCCATTTCCCCTTTTTGTACCCATTTGTTTTGATCTGACACGTATCTTTAGCTCGTACTATGTGTCTTTGTATCCCCACATATGGAGGCGGGGACTCTAAAAACCTCGATCACTCCACCTAAGGGTAGACACAAAGGTTTTCCTTCAATAGTCTCATGCGGCTCGGTTCTAGAGTCTTCTGCTAGTCCTTTGATTGATCGGTCCAAAAACAAATTGTCGGGGGAGGTAGCTCGTGCTCATAGACGTTTGAAAGCTTTCAAATCGAAATCTGAGGTGGGTGACTTCGTTTTAGGTCTGGATGTTAATTTGGACAGGGTTAGTATACTTTCAAAACAGGTTGTAGTTGGGAAGGTTGAGGGAGCTAAGGTCTCTCGCATGGATCTAATTGAATGAGTGAACAGTACATGGGGACCAGAATTTTCCCTTCCTCCGAGGACCAGCATTCCATCAAAGGGATGGATTATTTTCATATTTCCGACCGAGGATTCCATACCCTCTATATTGGAACGTACTTGGATTTTAAAAGGTGGATATCTGGTACTTAAATGGAGAAGCTGACAAGAAGGCATTTGTGGGTTTTAATGTCTGGCTTTCCTTTTGAGCTATGGACTCAAAATAATTTTGAAGATCTGGGTAATTTCGTTGGAAGGTTTATCAGAGTGGGAAAAAGTATGGTTTTTGGCATTGACAAATGGATTGCTAGTATGATGGTGGAATTTGATACATGAAAGGGCCTCCCAGCTGAGGTTGATATCAAGTGGGGTGCTAAGACATTCTGACAAAAGTTAGACTATCGAAACATCAATTTTCGATGCTTTCACTGTCAGAATACGAGCCATATTAAAGCTCGGTGCCCTTTTTTTATTCAAGGTTGTTCAAGTAAGGAACATTCCTATGCCTCGCCTTCTGAATCCGGAGTCATTTACACCCTTGGCAAAGAATGGTAAAAACTGGTACTAATACTCCAGGTATGTTACTTGACGAGACTTCTATTATTTATGAAGGGGTAACACAAGTTGAATTGGATTTCTATCTATTGGCTGAAAAATCCCTAGACATTAGGAATAGTATTTCAAAACCGACTACTAGAAATATACTTGAGGATTTAGATAAGATACTCCGGATTTTATCTGTTAAAGAATGAGTTTCTCTGTTAAAGAATGGTACTGATACTCCAGGTATGCTAGTTGACGAGCCTTATATTATTTATGAAGGGGTAACAAAAGCTGAATTGGATTTCTATCTATCGGCTGAAAAATCCCTATACATTAGGAATAGTATTTCAAAACCGACTGCTAGAAATATACTTGAGGATTTAGATAAGATGGTGGATGGTAACCCTAGCCCTGTCTTAGATGGTGGTTTAAATTCGGATGGGATGATAGAGCCTGAGTATCCCGGGGTTTCAGAAGCTCCTCCTGTTCAAAATAGTTGGGATGGTATTGAATTTAATTCTAGTCCAAAAACTTTCTCACAAGCCCTCTTAACTAACCCTGTTCAGAAATCCCTTCTTACAATTTTCTCCCAAAACCCTCTGTCCTCTGATAAAAATATCACTCCTTCGATTCGTTGTCAAAATGTCACTATTCGAAATAAATCTAAGAAGAAAAAAGATCTCGAGCTGGGAAATTCATTTATCCCTCTTTCTAAACGTATAGATGTAACATTAATGTCTTCTAGAATCTATGTGAGAACTAGTCCAGGGCACTTAGAGAAGAGCAACCCTTACAGGGGTTGTATTAATGTATCTCCTTTCTTTTAACATTCGAGGTATTGGAGGGGCTTCCAAGGTTAGGTCCATCTCCAATTTTATAAAGTTTATTGGCCTTGATATTATCATGATTCAGGAAACGATGTGTTATGCTTCTCATGTTGTGGATACTTTTTCGAAGATTCTTCCTGGGTGGTATTTTTGTGCTATTGAATCAGTGGGGTTATTGTCAGGATGGAATCTTTTTAATACCTCTTTTAAGGCTTACAAAACCATGGGAGGCCTCCTTATGGAAGGAAATTTTCATCATTGTGCTACTGCCTTATCTGTGTTGAATATCTGTGGGCCTTATAAAGATAGGGAACCCTATTGGAATGATTTAGAGAATGGTGATGTACTGAATATTCCCAACCTAACTATTGCAGGAGACCTAAACTTTAGATGGGGCAAGGGGGGGACGTCATTCCCCATCTAACCCCAACAGTAGTGAAAATCCTTCAACGCACCCGTCTAATGAAGCAATGTAGGCCTGGAAGAAGGATGACGTCATCATCAAAGATAACCAAGGAGAGAGCATGCTGCTGAATTGGAGGACTAGGAGGTTGTGGATGGTGTCTTGGAGGAGAGGCATGAGCCTCAGTGCTGACGGAAGAGCCACCAGAATGATAGAACAAGGTGGGGGTCATGTGATCCAGTGACCCACCCCTGGAATCCACAAACACCAACCTCAGGGATTCAAGCCCTTTCATGAGGGAGTTAGCAATGCCACTAAGCCATAGTACTCCTAGGAGAAGGACCAAAGGATCTGGCCATAACCTCCACTCAGAAAATGATGGATAACACCCCTCCTGGTCAAGAAAAAAAATGATCCTCTCTCCCTGGGGCACATCTGAAGGTGTGTTGGTACTGGTACCACCTAACACTGGCTCCAATTGCGGGACGAGTACTCTTCCCAAGGGTTCTCGAGAATCCATGACTCTTCTGGGTACCTGTCGACCTACACACACATCAAATAACCAGGGAAATCAAAATACCATGAGGCAGACACTTCCGTCCTGCCTTGCTCGTCATGAAAATAAACTGAATGAACAAGCGACTAACCTATGTAGACATGAAGAATGTCAAATGCAATGCATGGTTAACAATATATGCCTAACTCATGTGAACTAAACCTGCCTATGATAAACATAAGAATCATGAAGGGTTAAGTGAAATCATACCACCAATGTAACCATTTAAGTAAGAAATTCATATATGATCCCTCACCTTTGTCTTTAGAATGAATCCATGATAAGATCTTATCGATCACAAAGTAAATACGTACCAAGGTCTTCATTAGGATAGGAGATAAAGGCTGGGTGACTACGGGGGCCTGGAAGCTTTGATGTTGCTTCCACGAAGAAGGATTGCTTTCACAAGCTCCATTTATCCAGGCTTCCATAGGGCTCAAGTATGGACCATCTTCATCATACATCTGTATTGAGAAAAAAATTTGGCTGAAATTGGTTGGCTTATTTTGAACTTGGGAAGCCATTATTATCGGTGGACCTTGCAAATCTTCATATGCTAGTTGCAACCTGTCCTTGCACCTGCTTAAACATTTCTTTAGAGAAATAAGAATATTTCTCATCTTTATAGTAACCATGTTAGTACCCCCAATAATCTTTAAAACTTTGAAATTGTGAGCCACATAATCAATTCCTTCACATTTCAAGCAAAAAGATAAACAATAGAAATACTGACAATGTGAGAAGAATGTCATACATGTCCACATACCTGTATTGGTTTTACTGAAATGCATCGTTGAAAACTTACTGATACTGGACAAAAAGGGTTGAACACTTCTTGTAGAATGTTGTTGGTTAGGGCACACCATCTACTAGGAGACAATGGAAAATCTCTGCATATGGCCATCGACAATAGACACCACATCTTGCACTATTGCATCATCGAGCAAAGAAAAAGGGTTGATCCATTCTTCATTGATGGCATACTAAGCTTCTTCACCAACACATGTGCTCGAGATAGGGTCTACCATGATGCTACAAGGTCTTGAGAATCGTACATCGATGGACCAAGGAACTTTCAATAATCATCATCTTCCGTAAACCTGTAATTTTCTTCCAAGAGAGCCAAAATATCATAAGAAACCGTAACCTGAGGACATGGAGAATTCACCATTTTTGTATACTCTTTAGTTTCTTCAATTAATGCTTCTTGCTCTTCCTCTTTAGGAATCACTTCATCTCCGGTCATAAGGGCCATTACGTCATTTACCCGGTCCTAAACAATGGTTTCTTCAAGTAAACTTTCCGAGAATTGATCTTCGTCAAGGACTGCTTCATGCTCCTCTGAGACATGTTCATCAATATCTGTATGATCGTCCTTTATAATATTCATGTTTTCTTCCTTAACATTGGTACCCCATTGATTGTTGAATGTCTCAACCAGTTGGAGGAAGGAAGATATCCCCTTAGGAGGGAGTCCTTCATGCCAAGAATCCATATCCTGATCACCTCCTAGTTCGAAGGACATTACGAACAACTGCATAATGGTGTCCTCATCTGTGATATCCCATGCCATCAAAACTTCTTTGAACTTCATGACATGTGTTGTAACGATATCTTTTCCCCTATGGAACATTGGGATAGAATTCAGATAACGATATTTATCAAGCCTATTTGGGTATCCCAGAATATTTGAGAAGTCAAACGGATCAAGGCCCCCCATATCTCTTTTCCTTTCAGTTGTGTTCTTGTAGAGTACTTCCTTTTTTATTTTCTTCAATAGGAGTCACCAGGAGAGACCTGCCAAGTTAGACTTAAACAAATCTCACCGAAAGCACTAAACAAGTACATACCTGAGATGGGCTGAATTCTTGGTGGAGTCGCTAGATAAACCTGTCAAGTTAGTCCTTACAAATATATATATATATATATATATTTCGAGTAGAAGGACGTACCTTGAATCTTACCAATATGTCTTTCATGCATAGATTAATCACCTCAATTTATTTTAAGGTCCCCGGTAACAATGCCAAAAGTGTTACCAACTTTGCCAGACTTAACCAAATTCTTTTTAATTGGAGTCGCCAGGTAAGATCTGCAAGATTAATCATCAACAATATTTTCAAAACATGAGTCCAAGACTTACCTTGAGTTTCTTACCAAGTGTCATTATTCCAAGGGTGTAAATGACTCTGGATAAACTCTGGAGTATCTTTTTTAAAGAATGGTATTGATAATCCAGGTATGTTACTTTACAAGCCTTCTATTATTTATGAAGGGGTAACAAAAGATGAACTGTATTTCTATCTATCAGCTGAAAAATACCTAGACATTAGGAATATTATTTCAAAACCGACTGCTAGAAATATACTTGAGGATTTAAATAAGATTGTGGATGGTAACCCTATCCCTGTCTTAGATAGTGGTTTAAATCTGGATGGGATGATAGAGCTTGAGTATCTTAGGGTTTCAAAAGTTGCTCTTGTTCAAAATAGTCGGGATGGTATTGAATTTAATTCTAGTCCGAAAACTTTCTCACAAGCCCTCTTAACTAACCGTGTTCAGAAATCCCCTCTTACAATTTTCTCCAAAAATCCTTTGTCCTTTGATGAAAATATCACTCCATCGATCCATTGTCAAAATGTCACCATTTGAAAGAAATCTAAGAAGAAAAAAGATCTCAAGGTGGGAGATTCATTTATCCCTCTTTCTAAACTTATAGATGTAGCAGGAATGTCTTCTAGCAATCTATGTGAGAACCAATCCAGGGCCCATAGAGCAGAGCATCCCTTACAGGGGTTGTCTTAATGTCTTTCCTTTATTTTAACATTCGAGGTATTGGAGGGGCTTCCAAGGTTAGGGCCATTTCCAATTTTATAAAGTCTACTAGCCTTGATGTGATCATTATCTAGGAAACGATGTGTTCTGCTTCTCATGATGTGGATACTTTTTCAAAGACTCTTCCTAGGTGGCATTTTTTTGCTATTGAATCAGTGGGATTTTATGGGGGGTTATTGTTAGGATGGAATCCTTTTACTACCTCTTTTAAGGATTACAAAACCATGGGAGACCTCCTTATGGAAGGAAATTTTCATCATAGTGCTACTGCCTTATTTGTGTTGAATATGTATGGAACTTATAAAGATAGGGAACCCTATTGGAATGCTTTAGAGAATGGTGGTATACTGAATATTCCCAACCTAATTATTGCAGGAGTCCTAAACTTTACTCTCTCTGCTGCAGAAGTTTGGGGTACATCAGGCCTGGATGATGCTTCCGCTGATTACTTCTGTAGCTTACTTGATCAAAGAGCTCACTTGTTAGATGTGATTCCAAAAAAATTGGGGGGTGACATGGTGTAATAAAAGGGCTGGTAATTAGTGCATTAGTAAGAGGATGGATAGATATATAATGGCGGAGTCTTTATCCCATAGTTTGTTTCAGTTTAGATCCTAGATTGAGTACTCAAATATATCAGGTCACCAAGCAATTATGTTGTGGATTGATGATTTCTCACTAAAAGTGTAGAGGCCATTCAAATTTAATAGTACTTGGCTAAAATATTCTGACTTATGTTCCATAGTTAGAAACTTTTGGACTTTAGTTGAGGTGCCAGATTATTTAAATGCGATGGATTCATTAATTTTTAAGCTTAAGGGATTGAAAGCTAAAACAAAAGAATGGGAGAAATAAAAAAATGAGAAGGATCGAAATGAAAGACTTCGCATTGAGGCTTAGATAAGGAATTTTTATAAGTTGAATCCTTCAGGGAGGTTTACTGAAGAGGAGAGATATATTCTACAGGGTCTACATACGAGTTTGGATGATATATTACAGCAGGAGGAAAGGACATGGAGATTGAAAAGTCGAGCAACATGGGTGGCTCTTGGTGATGGAAACAATATTTTTTTCATCATTATGCTACTCATAGACGAAACATTAATTATGTATGGGACATGCAAGATCGTCTTGGTAACCAAATAAGGGATCAACTGGAATTGGAGCAAGCTGCAAAGTCACACTTCCAAAACCTTCTATCTGACTCTAATACAAACATAATTGATGATCAACTTAAAGTGCTAAAATTCTATCCTTCTTTCTTCACAAACGAAGAAGGATTGACAGTTGGTAATCCGGTCACTTTGGTGGAGATTGAAAATGCCCTCAAGGCGTTTACAAAGGATAGAAGTCCGGGATCAGACGGTTGGATAGTTGAACTATTCATTGTTTTCTTTGATAGTATGGGAAAGGATCTATTGTAGATGGTTGAACAGTCAAGAAAGGATGGTTAGATTTCAGGCAGTTTAAACTCTATGTTCTTGACTTTGATCCCTAAATGTAGTAAGGCTCAATCCTTCAATGATTTCAAGCCAATTGCATTATGAAATTTGGCATACAATATTATCTAAAAAATTATTGCAAATAGGATCAAACTCTAATTATCAAAGATAATGACGAACGAACAATTTGGTTTTCTTTCCAATAGGAAAATATTGGATGCTGTGGGTATCTCTCAAGAATTCCTACATTCAATTAAGACTAACAAATTAAGTTCTTTGATTCTAAAAATTGATTTGGTAAAATAATATGATCAATTTAACTGGGTTTACTTGAGGTTGTTACTTCTTCATATTGGCCTTCCTCTCAGTGTCACCAATTGGATCATGGTGTGTGTGATGTTAGAAAAATTTTCAATGCTTGTAAATGGTTCACTAACTGCATTTTTCAGCAGCTCCAAAGGACTTAAGCGGGGTTTTCCTCTCTCACCTCTGCTCTTCCTTTTAGTCATTGAAGGTCTCAGCCGTATGATTGGTGTAGCTAAGAGTGCATGTATTCTCAAAGGTGTTAAAATATCTCAAAGTATATTTATCACTCATCTACTTTTTGTAGATGATATGGTCTTGTTTGGTGAAGGCTCTGTTAATGAATGGACAATATTTTCTAACATTATCAATATTTTCTGTATGGATTCGAGTATGCAAGTCAGTGCAACTAAGTCTACTTTCTTATGCAATAATGTGGAAACATACATTCTTAATATTGTTTAAGGATTCCTTCCTTATAAGACATCAAATCTGAATGATGGCCTAAATTACCTGGGTTATTTTATAAAACCAAATGATTATGGAGTCAGTGATTTGTTTTGGCTAATTCAAAGATTTGAAAAAAAGATCAATATGTGGTGTCATAGGTTTTTATCTTTGGGTGGACGACTTAGTATGTTAAAATCAGTCCTAAGTAGTATGTCGGTTTATTGGTCATTATTGGCTCAAATTCCACAAACTATTTTGAAGAATATTAGAAGCTGTATGTTCAGGTTTCTCTGGTTAGGAAACTCTGAGGGTGGCCACTACCATCTGACAAGTTGGGAACGCTTATCTTTACCTAAAAAATGTGGCAGATGGAACATCAAAATCATCTTCTGGTTTAATGTTGCACTCAGCTTAAAAAGTCTTTGGAGGGGGTTAACTGACACTAGTTTGTGGTTGAATGTTTTACATGACAAGTATATAAAAACGACTTCATTGGTTGGCTTAGACATCCCAAGAATAGTTACAGTAATGCATCCTTCTATTGGCGGGGTTTTATGAAGATATTTCCTTGGATTAAATCTCATCTGGCATGGCTAGTGGGAAATGGTGAACAATTTCAGGTGGGTATTGACCCCTTCGTTGGTAATGAACAAAATTTTAAATTATCAATCTATCTTCATGAATATCTTGTTGATTTGGGGTTTAAAACTTTTGATAAAATTAGAAGGCTTCAGTGGTTATCCTATAATCGGTCTTATTGGTTAACGACCTTGGATCTTGGCTTGGGAAGTATTTGGGCTGTAGAATGGAACAACTATATTCAGAGTCTAAATGATGTTGGAATACGTCTCTCTTCTAAGAAGGATGGATTGGTTTGGTGCAAAAATTCAGTCTCTAGTCAAGTCACTACAAAATTTGCTTATCAAACTATTATTGAAGCCCATTTTGAGGGAATTGTAAAATGGTGGTATGCTTCTCTTTGGAATTGGAATATCCCCTTGAAGGTTAAGTGTTTCTTATGGTTTGTCTTTGAAGACAAAATACTAACTTGGGAAAATTTAAAAAGAAGGCAGGGTCCGAGCCATATGCATGCTATGTAGGAAGGACAGTGAATTGGGGAATCATTTGTTTATAAATTGTTTGTTTTTTAGAAATGTATGGTCCAACATTTGCAGGACTCTGGGTATTGCCGATACCTAGCAGTATTTTGTTATTGAAGATGCTTATTTTCATTGGGTGAAGTCTCAGGGAGACTTAAAGAATCTGCTAGCACTTGTTTTCTGTGCCACATGGAACTCACGTAACAAGATTATCTTCCAACAGAGAACATGTTCGATTAGTGATGCAGTTTATTATGCTCTTTCTATGTTCAATACGTACAAATATGAAGGAACTTCTCTCAGTAAACAACGAGGTATACTTGATTTTCCTCCTGGTATTGATAAATATGCTTTAGCTTATTTTGATGGAGCATCTAGAAGTGGTAATTGTGGTGCGGGGTTCTTTCTGAAGATTGACACAGACCTTTTTTTCAAGTTTAGACTCTCATGTGGTAAGGGAACAAATATGAAGGCAAAGATCCTTGGCCTTTGGGGAATTTTAAAGATTTCCAATATATTTGGAATTGATGCATTACATATCCTTGGATATTCCTTAGTTACTGTCAAATGGCACAACAAAAAATCAATCTCAGTTCAATTTATCTATCACATTTGTGTGAAAGAATTAATCAATTGATGCTCACTTTCTATGATATGACCATAGGTCATATTTATCGTGAATATAATGATGTTGTTGATGCTCTGTCAAAGGAAGCTCTAAATGGCGAAGAAGGGTGGCTTGATTGGGAGGAATGGACTGATGGTCTTCAATATGCTGTTGGATCCTTTTTCTTTCTTGAGGACTAAGCCCTGTGTGGAGAATATTTTGTATTGTTTCTAGTTTTTCTGCTATGATTCTTTGTTATTATTTAGTTAAGATGTATGACCCATCTATTATTGTCATTTTTGTTATATGGCGATGTATGAAATGTGATATGAGATGAGTGGTATCTCGATCTGTTATGTGTCTTTGGATGTGATAAACCCATTTTTGAGTGATCAACTCTCTCTTTTTGGATATGTACTTTTTAATTCTCAATAATAACAACAGTACAGACTTTTTTTCTTCTTAAAAAAAAGTAGAGGTTTATTTTGTTGCACTCATGTTAGGAGAAACGGCTTAACTATATATCGTATATAATAATAAGGTTTATTCTAGGTATTATCTTAAAACAAAATTATAGTAAATATTAAGATTTATAGTTGAGAATTTTTGTTTATGAATAATTTATTTAAAAAATTATATATATATATATATATATATATATATATATATATATATATATATAACTTCTCTCTAGTTCCAACTCCATAAATAAATTTGTTATCTTTTCATACCATATATAAATAAATAACTTCTTTATCTTTCACACTAAATATTAATAAAATTAAATAGTATGAATTTATAAACAAAATAAATAAGTTAATGTTAACCTCAACCAATTTATTAAAATAATAATAAATAAATATAAAATTTATAAATTAAATTAAATAATATTAAAAGAACTAACTTAAAAAAATAAATTAAATCTATGAAAATTTATTAAAAATCTTTTATATTTTAAAATATCAAAATATTTAATAAGAAAATGATGATTAAATACAATAATTTAAAAATGGATAAATTTAAGTTTTTGTTTAAGGACTTTTATACGAAGTCTTCATCTTCATCTATTTATTTTTTCAAAGTTTTATTATCTGGATCGATTTAAAATTGATTAAAACTATGTAAAAACTAAGTTATATTATTTCAATATTTTTTTTTCAATCATAAAAAAATTGTAACTTGTTATTTATATAAAAATCAAAGTTACAAAATGACTCTCCTAAATACATATATAAGCTGAAAAGATTTCACAAATCCATACTATCTTCCTTACTAATACTCTCCATAGATAAAAAAAGATGCTAAGAAGCTAACTCTCATACAGACTCGCATCGGGAAACTTAATACATAGCTTCCTACAAAAAGTCCAACCACTAATGAAATTACCGATCTACAAATAGCATAAAAGCTAAGTATACACTTCTGAAAAAACTAAATCTGTAATATGAAATAGATTTAAGACTAATCAAAATATATGCGCAATTCCTGATTCGATCAAGCTATCAAATATATATTCTTCCAAAAAAACATTTCCATCGATATTCCCAATAGCCATCTTTGAGAGACTATCTGCCATACAATTATATTCTCTGTATATATGAACAATAGATATGGATGAAAAACTATGAATCGATTCCTTGACTCTGATTTCCTAGTGTTCCAAGCTCATCACTTGCAACTGATTGCTATCATTTTCCCAATCAACTATAACCTTTGAAGCACCAGCTATCTGTATATTGAAGAAATCCCTTTTCCTAGCAAACCATAAAAGACCCCAAAGAGCAAGCAATTTTGCTATGGTATTACTTCCTATACCAACCCCCATCTTTAGCTTTATGATATGATCATCTTTAACCTTTAATACCATATTGGCTCCACACATGCCATCCTTTTCTGCACCATCAAAGTAGTCGATGGTGGTAAGAGTCAATCAACTGAGGACTGCTCAGAGTTCTCCCCCCCTCATTTTTTTGAGGTTTATAATATTCAAGAAAGGAACCAATGATATTTTCACTTACAACTGAAACAATTGGCTTGTTATCTTAAAAAATGTACCTATTCTGAGCTTTCCAAATTTCCCATATGGTAAATAAGGGAAGCTCCTTGTATTTGACATGTTTATGAAACTAATTAAACATACAATCCTATAAATCTGCTGCTTCCCAAAAGTCCTAAAATTTTAGTATTTATCTTAATTCTTTCCAAACCGCCTTAGAGAAATTGTAATTGTTAAAAATATGGGACACATTCTCCATCTCATTCCTGCATAGAAAACAAAAGCTAGGGCCACTAAAACCCCTCTTCACTAGATTATCCCAGGTTAATATCTTGTTTTCTAAACTGATCCAAATTAAGCATTTGATTTTTGAAGGAATTCTCTATTTCCACAAAGGTCTAGCCGACCATTTAGGGAAAGACTTCATCTTCTCCTCTGAAATAGAAGCATATGAAAGTTTTGTTGTAGAAACATCGTTAGCCTTGTTCCAAATCTAAACAAGACTGTCTTCATTATTTGTAAGTTTGATGCCAGCTTGATTAAGGATCAAAGTTTTATTATCCCATTCTTTAGTAACGTCACTTGATAGATTCAAATCTGAATATGGGAGCCAATAATGAGAAGTGCCATCAACTTGTAAAGAGCTTCTCACTTGAGAAAGAACTTGAATATTTCTTCCATGCAAAGCCCTAATAAGGACACCAGACAATTTAAATTTACCATTATCCCCAATAAAAGGATCTATGCCCATAAAAAATTATGTGCCATGACCAATCTTCCAAGCTAGCCATTTACCCAAAATACGGTAAGCTTTGATAAAACCCCTCCAAATAATAGATGCATTGTGAACAAACTTTTCACGATTTATAATCCAATGTAAAACTAAAAAATGCTTCGAATATTTACCTTTTAATACTTTGTTCCCAACAAAAATGCCTCTTGTTATCGGACAATCTACCAAAGACGGATCTAAGGCGTGATCTCCCTAGCTTAATGTAAGTCTAGAACAAATCAAACAGAATATAGATCTACTTTCCTAGCTTAATGTAAGTCTAGAACAAATCAAACAGAATATAGATCTACTTTCCTAGATCAATAAAAGTGCAAACTAGTAGATAGATAGCTTACCTCAGATTTGCAAATCCCTTTGCTCTTTGTTGATCCAATGCTCCAGCGTCGTCAGATCTCAAGCTGCAAGACCCTGTTGAACATATAGATATGAGCAAACAGTGAAAGCATACATTTCATGTGATTGATCTAAGTTAACAGTTAAGGAAGAAAACTCTAAACATCATCATCAATGAGACAACAATTTATGGAAAGAGATTATATTAACTGTATAAAAGTGGGAATTACATAGAAAGGATGAAGCTACAACCAAATCCTCAACGTTGCATCCTCCATCCAACATGTCCAAGCCAAACCTCCAAGATGGTACAAGCTTCCCAATCACCAATATGGGTTCTACCAGCATAAGGGTACCATAGACCTTCCCCCCTCTCCCATGGAGAGAGTGGGTGTTTATATAGGGCTAAAGAGATAGGGTAGGTTGAGGATTAATGGGAGATGGTTAAGGGATCTTTCCATAAGTTTAGGAACCGAAATGCCACCTCACCTAGAGCCTAGGGATAGGCCTCCACATCACTCATCTTCGAGAATGGGCTCGAAGATACTCTTTTATCCAAATGATTGACATCGTCGCATGTTGTATTAGGACAACCTGCGACGTCGCATGTTGCACAAGGGCAGACTGCGACGACCTTGAAAAGTAGGTCAGTTAAGCCCTCTAGTCATGGGAAACTTCAGGGATGTGTTTTTACTCTAAAATGAGTTTAGGTTGTTGATGTATATATAACTTTGGAATGTATTTCATCTGTGTATTTTATATATATTTATTGTACCCTTATAAGAGATGTGTCATTCCTCTATAAGGAAGTGTTGTCATGTGGATTGACAAGTGTCGCAAGTGTGTGTACTTGCCGATGGGTTATTAGACCACCATGTGTGGGGTCGGCCTTGAAATATATATTATAATGTGGATGTACCTAGCTAGACAAGTCGGCCCCATAAGGTCACTGGGCAAACATGTTAGTATAAATAGAGACCAAGTGATCTCTATTTAGATCATTCGGAAAGTCACACTTCTCTCACTCAGAAAGTGGCGCACTAGTGAGGAGCAGGATCATCTGCTACTAGGAGACTATCTCAAGTGTATTTTGGTTGTGCTTTGGTTGAGTCATTGCTCTCTCTATCTCTGAGGAAGTTGTGGGGTTTTTCACCTTAGGGTTTTCCCCACGGAAACTCTGTGTCTCTTGTCTCTTATGCTTTTGATTCTTGTGATGCTTGTCATACTTATTGTGATTGTCATGCATTGATATACTGTATATGTTATTCTCTAAGTAAAGATCCTAGAGTATTGTGAATTAATGCTCAAAATTTAACATGGTATCAGAGCTAACCTGAGAAGAAGACATTTTGTAGTGATGGAAACTTGAGTTTCTTGTTTATTGGGTTTCTCTCCACAGATTTTGGAAAAGCAGTATAGTAGATTGACTCTACTAATCAAGGTGCATCTATCTGTCCAATCAGAATTCAATTCCGAGCTTTTTCAAATTTGGCCCTAAAAATTAGGGTTTCCACAAAAATAGGAATTTCTGAAATCTGAAGACATAGCTGGAAGATCCTTGCAAAAATCGAAGTTTAGAGCTTTGGATCAATATTTTTGGCTGGGTATATCTCCGGGAAACTCAAACCCTAATTCAGGGCTCTCCCTAGTGAACCCGGGAGGAAAAAAAGACAAATCTGAAGGGTAAAGCTTTGCCGATCTCAAATTCTGAATGCACCAGGCTGATAACCTCATCAAGGCGCATCTTTCTATCCTTTCAGAAATTTGAAATTCACATTTTGAATTTTTAGGCTTTTTTCGACAAACCCTAATCCAAGACCAGATCCAGTTTTTAGCATTTCAAGTGGTAAGACCTAAATCTTTTCTATTTCCATTTGAAGTACTCTTTAAGATGTCTCACCACACCAAGCTTGAGGATAAGCTTGAAGGGGCTGATAACTTCCGAGCTTGGAAGTATAGGATTGGGTTAATCCTAGAAGAGAATGAGTTGGACTCATATATAAAAGAAGACATCCCTATCCCAGAGGATGAAGAGGCTAAAGTATTGCATAAAAAGAACTTGGTCAAGGCAAAGAGAATCATTGCTGATTCTATCAAAGACCATCTCATACCCCATGTGTCTTCTCTAAAGACACCCAAAGAGATGTTTGACTCTTTGACCAAGCTATTTGAAGGGAAGAACATAAATCGGAAGATGACCCCGCGGAACCAATTGAAAGGGGTAAAGTTTCAGAATGGAGAAACCATTCAATCTTATTTTTCAAGAGTCTCCCAGATCAAGGAACAACTAGAAGCAGTGGATGAAATGGTAGAGAATGGTGAAGTTGTCATGACCACTCTGAATGGCTTACCTAGGTCATGGGACTCCTTCATTCAAAGAATCTGTGCAAGAAAGAAGTTGATTTCCTTCAGTAGACTACGGGAAGAATGCTCAAAAGAAGAAGCAAGGATTGTGGCACGAGAAGAAAAGATGGGGAATGAAGATCAAGCTCTCACAGCTCACACCAAGAAAGGGAAGTCCAAGAGAGAGCCATCTCACTCCAAGAAATCTTCACATCACTTCAAAGAAAGAAGAATATGCTTCACCTGTAATGAGAAAGGACATATTGCCATAAATTGTCCCAAGAACAAGAAGGACAAAAACAACTCCAACAAGAAGAAGAAGGGCAGTAAAATAAGGTTTCATGCTCATGCTGCCGAGGATGATGAACTACCCAAGAAGAAGGCTAGGGCAGAAAGTGATGATAACTCATCAAGTGAAGAAGAGTATGTTCTGATCTTTGCTCTCACAGGTACCATCTCCCATGGTTGTAATGATTGGTTGATTGATAGTGGGGCTTCCAAACACATGACTGGGTTTAAGGAATCTTTTGTGAATCTATCTAAACATGAATCACCCCATAAGGTGAAACTTGGGGATGGTTATCAATACCCAATCAAAGCAAGTGGTGAAGCCTCCTACAACCTAGATTCTGGAAAATCTTTGAAGATGAAAGAAGTTCTTTATGTACCTGGGCTCAAGAAGAACTTACTCTCCATCTCTGCATTGGATGCAAAATGCATGAGGGTTGCATTTGTGGATGGCCAAGTCCTAATGTGGCCAAAGGGAAAGAACATAGATGATGCAGTAGTGATTGGAGAGCAAGAGGGAGGTTTGTATAAATTGAAGGGACAACTTGAACATGCCATGGTACATGAATCCATGGAGCCAAGTGAAATTTGGCATAGAAGACTTGCTCATATGCACTATAGAGCACTTCCAATTGCAAGCAAGGCTGTAGAGGGTCTTCCTGAAATCAAGACCAAACATGAAGGTGTTTGCAAAGGATGTGCAAAAGGTAAGAACATTAAGAAGGCTTTCCCAAGCAGTGAAAGCAAGGCAAAAGACATCCCGGAAAACATCCACTCAGATGTATGTGGTCCTATGTCATCCAGTTCTCTAAGTGGGTATGTTTACTATGTCTCATTTATTGATGACTTATCCAAGAAGACTTGGGTATACTTCTTGAAGAACAAAGATGAGGTGTTTGATAAGTTTAAGGAATTCAAAACCTTGATGGAGAATCAAACTGACAAGAAGATCAAAACATTCAGATCCGACAATGGTGGAGAATTCACCTCGGGTGACTTCAAGAAGCTTTGTAGTGATTCAGGGATTAAGAGGGAGTTGATTGCTCCTTACAATCCACAACAGAATGGAGTTGCAGAAAGGAAGAACAGAACAATCATGGAAGCAGCAAGAGCAATGCTCCATGACCAGGATCTACCTATGCATCTATGGGCAGAAGCAACTAGAACAATTGTATATGTGCAGAACAGAACACCCCACAAGATATTGGACAACAAGACACCAGAAGAGGTCTTTTCTGGTAAGAAACCTGAAGTCAGCCATCTCAGAATATTTGGTTGTCCAGTATTCACTCATGTCCCAAAGGAAAAGAGGACCAAACTAGATCCTTCAGGAAAGAAGGGTATCTTTGTGGGTTACAGTGAAAGCTCGAAGGCTTACAGAATATACTTTCCAGGGTTCAAGAAGATTGATGTCAGCAGGGATGTGACATTTGATGAGAACTCAACATTCATCAAATCAAGAAAGGCACTGATCGAAGTTTATGAAGAACCTAAGGAAACTAGATTTCAAGACACTACCATGACTGAAGTAGTTCCAGAAGTTGTTCGTGAGTTTGAAGATCCGCAAGAACCTGTAGATCCACCCTGTGAGGATAACTCTCACAAGAGGAAACCTGCATGGGATAGAGAGCTCATTCAAGATGCAGAAAGATTTGGCATTCCACAAGAGGAACACAGAGCAAAGAAGAGAACCATATCACATACCAACTATGTTGCTTTACTCTGTGACATTATGAACAAAGAGCCTTCTAGTTATGAAGAAGCAGCGGAAAAGAAAGAATGGAAGAATGCCATGGTTGAGGAATATCAATCAATAATGAAGAATGATGTTTGGGATGTTGTCCCAAGACCTAAAGAGAAGTCTGTTGTGACTTCCAAATGGATTTACAAAATCAAGCATGCTGCAGATGGCAATGTGGAGAAATACAAGGCAAGATTCGTAGCTCGTGGCTTCTCTCAGAAAGAGGGAATAGATTATGAAGAAAATTTTGCACCTGTAGCCAGGTATACTTCCATCAGAACAGTACTTGCCCTGGCTGCAGCGATGAAATGGAAAATACACCAGATGGATGTCAAGACTGCTTTCTTGAATGGTGTAGTTGAAGAAGAAGTATATGTGGAGTAGCCACTCGGTTTTGAAATACATGACAGGGAGTCATATGTGTGCAGATTAAAGAAAGCCTTGTATGGCTTGAAATAAGCTCCCAGAACCTGGTATGGTAGGATGGACAGTTTTCTATCTAGTTTGGGCTTAACCAAGAGTAAAGCAGATTCCAACTTTTACTACAAGGTTGAAGAAGGGAATCCTGTGGTTCTACTTCTGTATGTGGATGACTTATTTGTAACAGGAGATGACAGATTGATTGCAGATACTAAGAGGAAGCTTGCTGCTGAGTTCGATATGAAAGATTTGGGAATGATGCATTATTTCCTAGGTATGGAGGTGTGGCAAAGTGCAGGTGGGATCTTCCTTGGTCAAGGGAAGTACACAGTAGATATCCTGAAGAGATTCAGGATGATGGATTGCAAGGCCATGGCCACACATATGGCATCGAATTTGAAGCTTCTATGCGATGCTTCATCTGAGCCGGTTGATGTCTCTATGTATCGTCAGATGATTGGGTCCTTGATGTACCTGGCGAACACGAGACCGAACATTTGCTTTGCTGTGAACACATTGAGCCAGTTCCTGACGAATCCAAGGAGTGTTCACCTAGTTGCTGTAAAGCATGTTCTGAGGTACCTGAAGGGTACAGTGGATTATGGGCTCAAGTATGAAGCGAATCAAAAGTTTAACTTGCTGGGTTATGTTGATTCAAATTGAGCTGGCAGTGCTGCAGATAGGAAGAGCACATCTGGGTGTTGCTTCAGTATGGGATCAGGTGTGATCTCTCGGTTTAGCAGGAAGCAGTCCTGCGCAGCACTGAGTACAGCTGAGGCAAAGTATGTTGCAGCCTGTTCAGCTAGTTGTGAGGTAGTATGGCTATGGAAGCTATTGTCTGAGTTATTTGATCTCCCGTTGGATGCTACTGGTATCTTCTGTGATAACCAGAGTTGTGTGAAGCTGTCCGAGAATCCAGTGTTTCATGACAGTTCAAAAAACATAGAGATCAAATATCACTATATCAGGGATATGGTGCAGAGAGGAGCTGTGAAGCTCCTGTATGTTGCGACGGATGAGCACATTGCAGATGTGCTGATGAAGCCACTAGCCAGGGTGAAGTTCGAGTACTTCAGGGAGAGGCTTGGTGTTCTTCAGATCGAGGACACTTCGAGGAAGAAGTGATGGACACATTTTATGAAGCCATTCCAAGCATGTTGGAAGGAGGATCCTTCACATGGTTGTGGATGTAAGCGCTGGATGATGAGCATCAGGATGATGTTCTAGTTTCTGCTTTGTATGATCAGTTGGATCATTTATATGTATATGTATGTACACATCATGTTGGATGCTGGATATGATCAGTTGGATCATTTATATGTATGTACGCATCATGTTGGATGCTGGATATGATTAGTTGGATCATTTATATGTATGTACGCATCATGTTGGATGCTGGATATGATCGGTTGGATCATTTGTATGTATTTTCTATATGCATCATGTTGGATGCTTGGACCATGTATCTGTATATGTATCAGGTGGATACATTGTATGATAAGGCAGATCATGTATGTTGATGGGTACATTGTGTGGATCATGTATCTATGTATCAGATGGATACACTGTGTATGATGATATGTATCAGGTAGATACTTGGTGTGCATCAGATGGATGCATTGCATGATCAGGTTGATCGTGGATGACGAGCTTCTCCAGATGACATGCAACAGGATGTTGCAGTGATGATGATCAGGATGATCATGTGTACATCAGGATGATGTATGATGAGTATCAGATGATACTTTGTGGCCGTGGATCAGGTTGTGTAGATGAGCATGTCTGGGAGATTCTATAGGTCGGAGTTGCATACCCATAACATCCTGGGATGCTCTTTCGAGACATTGCTCTGGGAGGACATGTAATTTGTGCCCTGGGAGATCTTCAGGTCGGAGTTGTGTACCCGTAACATCCTGAGATGCTCTTGCGAGGTTTTGTCCTATGGCATGTAATTTGCTCCTGGGAGATCTGGACAGGATGAAAAAGGCCTCAGATGCTTCAGCCAGGTTTTGCCATGACCACATGCAATTTGCTCCTGGGAGATCTGGACAGGATGAAAAAGGCCTCAGATGCTTCAACCAGGTTTTGTGGTGGACCACATGTAATGTGCACCTGGGAGATCCGATAGGTAGAGCTGTGTGCTCGTAACAGCCTAGGATGCTTCAGCCAGGTTTTGTGGTGAGATCACATGTAATGTGCTCCTGGGAGATCCGACAGGTAGAGCTGTGTGCTCGTAACATCCTGGGATGCTTCAGCTAGGTTTTGTGATGGGTCACATGTAATGTGCTCCTGGGAGATCCTACAGGTAGAGCTGTGTGCTCGTAATAGCCTGGGATGCTGCAGCCAGGTTTTGTGACGCACATAATAAGTCCTGAGAATTCCACAGTATGGATAGTGATGATGAAGACCTGCAGGAGGTGGGCCTACATCCAGTATGAAAAAGGAATGGCTCTGTAGAACTTCCTATGACGAGTAGATTCAGAGATTAGTTGAGATAGCAGCAGCAGTGACGATGATGATGACGATGCATCGATGGCGATGATCCCGAGAAGAATACTTGTCTAGCAGATCTGTGTCGAGAAATACCTTCCTAGTTAAGAGGGAGTGTTGATGTATATGTAACTTCGGAATGTATTTCATCTATGTATTTTATATATATTTATTGTACCCTTATAAGAGATGTGTCATTCCTCTATAAGGAAGTGTCGTCATGTGGATCGACAAGTGTCGCAAGTGTGTGTACTTGCCGATGGGTTATTAGACCACCATGTGTGGGGTCGACCCTGAAATATATATTATAATGTGGATGTACCTAGCTAGACAAGTCGGACCCATAAGGTCACTGGGAAAACAGGTTAGTATAAATAGAGATCAGGTAATCTCGATTTAGATCATTCGGAAAGTCACACTTCTCTCACTCAGAAAGTGGCGCACTAGTGAGGAGGAGGATCATCTGCTACTAGGAGACTATCTCAAGTGTATTTTGGTTGTACTTTGGTTGAGCCATTGCTCTCTCTATCTCTAAGGAAGTTGTGGGGTTTTTCACCTTAGGGTTTTCCCCATGGAAACTCTGTGTCTCTTGTCTCTTATGCTTTTGATTCTTGTGATGCTTGTCATACTTATTGTGATTGTCATGCATTGATATACTGTATATGTTATTCTCTTAGTAAAGATCTTAGAGTATTTGATTCTTGTGATGCTTGTCATACTTATTGTGATTGTCATGCATTGATATACTGTATATGTTATTCTATCAGTAAAGATCTTAGAGTATTGTGAATTAATGCTCAAAATTTAACATAGGTATAATAGCAAAGAGTTTACACAATGGTCAAGATGACGACATTATCACAACGGTCATGATGACAACACTTGGTCATAATAACGGTACTTGCAACGGTCATGATGACGACACTAGGTCATGATGACGACACTTGCAACACTTGCGACACTTGCACAAGGGTGACGACATTTTGGTGTAACACCTCTCCATAAACTTTTTGCGCTAAGAGTCGAATTGAACTATTCTAGGTGTTCCAGACCCCATCCACCTAGTTTTTTGGGCAGTGTAATACTTTCCCAAGATGATAAATGAAATTTATTTCCATTTAGCTTTCCTGACCACATAAACTGAAACATTCTCCTTCAGATTGAGTTGATAATTGAGACTGGAACCATTGAAAGAGAGAACCAATATACAAGAAGACTTTCCAATACCGCCTTCACCAAGATGAGTCTGCCCCCCATAGATAGAAATCTATGTGACCAATTATTTATTCTCTTTTCAACTTTTTGTAGCATCCAAATCCAATCTTCAGGCTTATAACAGTTTGGTTTTAAATGATAACCAAGATACTTGAATCCAAATTCAGTCTCCAACATTTTATAAGGAAACAATTGCGAAATTTGATCACATATACCTGAATCTGAGCTATTATTTAAGAACATAGATTTTAGTGGACTTATAACCATTCCATATGTTGAGCAGAACATATTAATTATTGATAAATAATGTGCCCATTCATAAACATTTCCACAACCAAAGATAAGTACATCATCTACAAAGAGCAGATGAGTAATATACAATGGCTGTGAAATTTTAATACATGTGAACTTCTTTTTTGATTTAGTTGAAGCAATGCATCTTCTAAGGCCCTCTATGACTAGAAGAAACAATAAAGGTGATAATGGACATCCTTTCCAGATACCTCTGCTACATGAAAAAAAAATAGGAGAGCCATTGCCCAATATTGCAAAATTTCTTGAGGATATGCAAGCCACGATCCCGTTTGAGACTTCGATTGTGAGGCAAATTTGAATCAAAATGAATCTTAAGAAATACCAATCAACATGATCGTAAGCTTTAATCAGGTCCATCTTCAAAATGAAAGCATTCAAATTCCTAGTCTTAATTGAGTGAAGACTCTCATGAGCCACCCCAACCGCATCTAGAATCTACCGGTTTGATAAAAAGCCAAACTATTCCTTAGATATGTTTCTAGCTAAAACTAGTTTGATCATGTACGCGATAATCTTATTTATAACCTTATAAATCATATTACACAAATATGTTGGACGAAAGTCACTGAAAGAAGCTGATTTATCCTTCTTGGGTATTAATGCTATAAAAATAACATTTATATTTCCTGGAACTTAGCTTTGTCTTCAGGAATCTTTCGTTGCTTCTACCAATTCAACTCCCACTAAATAAAAAAAATGTAGAAAAAATTCCACGGTCCAACGATCTGGACTGATACTTTTATCTTTTCCAAATTTCTTTAATACACTTTTTACCTCTCCACTTGATACAAGCTCACCCACTTTGCTTCCTTCTTCTTTACCTAAAAATATTGGATAGTTCCTCAGAACTTGCAATTGATCTTCCAAATTTTTCTCATTAATTTTCTAATAGATGTCTTTGAAATGAGATACAACAGCTTCCTCAAGTGACTTCTAATCACTAATGTGAGCCCCATTTATGTCATGTAAATCATATTCCTTTTTTGACTAGAATAACTATGGAAAAACTTGTTATTTTTGTCTCTATGATCTAACTAGATGGCACGACTCTTAAGACACCAGGTCTCCTCTTATTGTCTCAAAATATTAGCATTTTGATTCTCCAGATGAATCATAGTTTCCTTTCTATCACGAGAAAAGTAATCATCATCAACAGTTCCTGATATCCCAACCATCTCCCTTTCTATCTGAATCAATTATAACTTATTTGCCTCTTTCCTTTCCTTGTCCCACTTCGAAACAATCTTCTTAAGCAACTGGATTTTTTTAACCAGTCTCAACATCAGAGGCATCTGATTAGTATGAGAGAAAGAATTCCATTTTTCCTTGACCAAATCACAAAATACCGGCTCCTCCAACCAGTTATGGTTAAACTTAAAGGGATAATGGATCCTTTTGCCTTCAAAATCCATCTGGAAGATAACAGGTTTGTGGTCCAAAACTCCTGTAGGAATAACCCAAGACCTATACCTTCCTATAACATCACAAATGCAATCTACCATAAAAAACCTATCTATTCTCTTAGCAATGCCAACACCACCAACACTACCATTTGACCAAGTAGGAGAAAAAACACTTGGAGCAATATCATGTAAATTTGCATTATCAAAAATGTTTCTAGAGTAATTTGCTAGAGGATCAACCACTTTCCAAGCTCGCCGTACTTTTGTCAAAAATAGAGTAAAATTTAGGTCCCCAGCTAGTATCAAAGAACTATCATTTAATAGACCGGAACTAATAATATTGATCCAAAAGGACTTTCTCAGACAATAAGGACTTTCTCAAAATTTCACTACTTAGATCGATATAAAATTGGTCAAACCTATGTAAGAACAAATTTATATCATCAAAATTCCCATCAATAAGTGAAATTATAACATCCAACAAAATTCTTATCATACTTTGAAAAGAGAATTGAATAAATAAAAAAATTATTTTATCCACTATTTAACTTGCTATGTAACTAAATAACGTGAAAACTTATAATCATTATGAGTCTTTTATAATCATTATCAGTCTTGTATTTTAAAATAATTTAAATAATGATATAGTATTTCAAATTTACACATAATCTATCCAAATCCTCTTATAATATATTATTTTTTATTTTTTATTAAATAAGTAATTAAAGATTCCAATTAAATTTAATCATGGTTAAATATATCTATTATTCCATTAAAATGTGTCATTTGAATTTGATATTAGGTATTTTAGTTTAGATTATGGCACTTAATATTATTTTATTTTATTAAAGTTTCATCTTTAGAAAACTCCTCTAATTTAAAAATGATTTTGCTAAACTATTAAAATATTATAAGCTTACATAATCATCTCAAACTTTATTGGTTTTCACTTTTTTTTTTTCTTTTTTCTTTGTAAACAATAAACTTACATAATCATCTCAAACATCAATGATTTTAGGGGTTAAATTTAGTTCATGGGATAAATTAAGGGGGTTATAAAAATTTATTAGGTTATTTTCTTATATGGGAAGGGTTTTTTCAACAAAAATATATTCGTCCAATATTTATTAGAAAAATAAATAAATCCAAATTGAATAGCCTCTCGTATATTAATGAGGAAAATGAAAAAAAATATTTTTTCCCTAGCAAAATCCCCCTCCAATCTATTGTTCGCCCCTGATTTCTAGAGAAATTTAGTGAAATCCTTCACACTCAATTTTCAGTAATGGAGGCTCCTAGGGGTTATTTCTCCCTCCAGTTTCCTTGTAATTCATGCATACAGTTGAATTCGCCCAGATTTTTAGTCAATTTCATGTTGATACCTTCTTTGAGCCCTCAATTTCCAGTATTGGAGGGAAAATCAAGGGCGATTTTTCCCTATATAAAGGCTATAGTGATTCATGGTTCACCCACATTGGATTGCACTTGTGGGTGAAAGTTTTAGTTTATGCGATTCCATTTTTCATTCTTAGTTTTCTCGACATTTTAATCTTCACGCAACATCTCCGTTGCTGAAGGCTCGGGTCTTGAGGGGGCACACTGCACATGCAATTTCTCAGATAATAAAGACTTGCATCATGTTTTTTATCCAATAATTAAAACGATATGCTTTTTATCACGCTTTTTATGCTTTTTATATGCAACTACAATATATTATTATATTATAAATTTTCCTTTTATTATGCTTTTTATCATGGATGTTTTTTAAGGCTGGTTGAATTCTAGGGAATTCTTGATTCTTAGGGCTCATTCGGTGTTGTTAGGGTTTTAATCTATCCTAGAAGTATTGGTTTCATGCAAGCATTATAGATCTTAGAAGATGTGATTTATTTTATGCCTTGTCATGTTTAAACCATCGACTGGCATTTATACATTGTTAGTGGTCGCTACTCTTAATGGAGAGATGCCACATGGTTTTTATATATTCAAACTAAATTTCACCTAGTTGTTTAAAATGTGCTTTTATTAGGATATCGCTTTGCAATTATTATTAGATTTGAGGTGTTTATGAGAGTATGTATGTTCATATTTTTTGCCCGTTATTGTTGATGTTTGGGATGTTTGTAATATAAATGAATGGACATTGATTACAATGGTGGGGCTACAGTGGAATGGTCATTATTTTGGCACTGCCTTCTTGTAGAATTGTCCAAAGAGTTCTAGTAGATTCTTTTATTTGAATTAAGAAGTTTGTGACTGGTGGATTATTTTATTTGTCTTTCCAAGTTCATCATTTTTATCCGTAACCTAAATTTGTTGGGTTTGGTATTTTGTTTTTTGTAAGGGTCATTCAAAAGTAAAATGTTTTTTGGTGATTTGTTTTGATGTGTAATTGCTATCACCATCTAGAAATGGATCTAGTTATATATGATGAATATATGATTTAGTTGGAACATGATACTTCATTTCCATCATGATTATTTATAATATTTACAAGGCATGTTTGACATGAGATGTAGACATTCTGCTATTTGATATATTGTCTTTTGCATTCAATGAGGGTGCTAAAATAGTTTTACCACATTTTGCATGATTTCAAAAATTTCAAGGACATGGATATAGACACCACCTCAGTTTATCTGAGAAAAAATTAGTCTTTAACGGAGTAGTTCTAATGGTATGCGTGATGATGCATTAATGTGCTTTCTATTCATGTTAGTGTATGTTCTTATTTCTAATAACCATTGGAAGTTTCTAACTAAATCTAAAAATTCTAAATCAAATAACATAATTCATATTTTGATTGTCAACAAAAGAAATGAAAAAGTGATATTCATATCTATAAATAGATAAGCACGCTATTTTTTTTTCTTAGAGGGTAGCTTTAAAATGAGATCTTTGGAAAATAAACTAATTGGGAATTCATACACTATATTAAGGTTGTGGGTCTAAATAAGAATCCATGTTGTAATAATGGTTCGTGGGTGCCATAATCACTCCACAATATAAAGTGTTCGATTCTATCAGTTTGTCAGTCTATTAAGATTTGAGTCCCCACATGTGTGTTGGAACATTAAGGGATGAGATAACAAGTGGAGTCCCCACTTGCCCTGAATATAGTTAGTGCAATTGCATTTCAATGACACCATCAGTTGTTAGTGACTGAATATTGCTTGTGAAATGTATAAATAAATCTCTCATCTCCTCGTTCATGCATTTGTTAATTCGAGAGTCTAGGAGTTGAGAGAGTCTAGAATTGAGCTATGGTATATGCTCTTCTATTGCACTACCTTTTGTAATTTGCATAATCAAAAAATGAGTCTTCTTGGAAAAAGATTCACCAAGACGTTACAAGGTTTTATAATTTGATGAAGATTCGCCAAGTTTTTACAATATTTTATAATTCAATGAAATATTCGCCAATATTTTAAAATATATTATAATTTAGTGAAAGATTCGCCAAGATTTTACAAGACTCTAATAGAATAAAAGATTAGCCAAAAATTTATATATACATATTATATTATTGATAAAATAGCCTTCAAATTTTCCTAGACATGAGAGAGATTCGCCCATTTGTTATACATATAAATTTAGGAGGGTTCTTAAAATTATATTTGAGATTCTCAAATCCTATTGATTTTCACTTTTTTTTTTTTCATTTTGCTTTGTAAACTATAAACTTACATAATCATTTCAAATCCTATTGATTGGAATTTGACAATCCTTCTCCCGTTAATATATATATTCTTGACCCTAATACCCTAGAGAATAGAGATAAGTTATAGTTAAAAGATATATTATGTTAAATTAAAAAATATCATTTAAATTTTCCATTTTCAATTTTAAAGTAACATCATTATCATTATCATTATCATCATCTCAAATCCAAATCCTGACCCTACTACCCTAGAGAATAGAGATAAGTTATAGTTAAAAGATATATTATGTTAAATTAAAAAATATCATTTAAATTTGCCATTTTCAATTTTAAAGTAACGTCATTATCATTATCATCATCTCAAATCCAAATCCTCTTGATTAATTTGAAATTTGACTTTGAAATATGAGTATCCTTCTCCATTCCAATATCTATATTTAATATATCTATTCTAGTATCGAGTTGTATATACCCTAGAGGATAGAGGATTGAGATATGTAAAAAGTGATTGTTAATGAAGTTCACAAAACACATCTAAAGTATGACGATTTTATCATTCACTTTGAGTTATCATGGGTAAATATCTAAACAATTCATTTCATTTTGCAAAATTTAAAGTTTATTCTCATTTCATTTTGCAAAATTTAAAGTTTATTCTGGTAGATTCATTATAATTTGTAAATTAATTTAAAATTTATATTTTTGTTAATTAAAGATGAAAATTAATCATCAAATATAAACTTTATTTTTATGAAAATTAAATTAATCATCACATACACATCATCAAAATAAAAATAAAAACAAGCCAAAAAGTAATATATGATGATTATATTTATAAAACATATAAAATGTGATGATTGTATGTATAAACATGTAACAAAGAGCTTGAATGAGAAAAATACTGGACACTCTTATTAATCTAACTACCTTTATTTAATGATTTTCATATTAATAGATTTTTTATATTTAATGTTTTTTATACTAATATATTTTTAAGTTAATAATCACGAAGATTTGAATGTATAATTTTCTATTTACAATTTTTCATTTCAATTACTCATTACCAATTGCTCTATCTCGTGGACATACAATTTTTTATTTTTTATAAATATTATTTTATATTTAATGATTTTCACACTAATAGATTTTTTATTCCTTATAAATATTATTTTATATTTAATGATTTTCACATGAATAATATTTTTATTCTTTATAAATAATATTTTATATTTAATGATTTTCACGTTAATAGATTTTTTATTCTTTATAAATCTTATTTTATATTTAATGATTTTCACGTTAATATATTTTTTATTCTTTATAAATATTATTATATATTTAATGATTTTCACACTAATAAATTTTTATTCTTTATAAATATTATTTTATATTTAATGATTTTCACGTTAATAGATGTTTATTCTTTATAAATATTAATATATTTAATGATTTTCATGTTAATAGATGTTTATTCTTTATAAATATTAATATATTTAATGATTTTCACACTAATAATTTTTTTAATTCTTTATAAATATTATTTTACATTTAATGATTTTCATACTAATAGATTTTTTATTCCTTATAAGTATTATTTTTTATTTATCCGTGAGATGTAGAACAGTTGGTGGCAAGGTATGGTTAAGACGCCCCTAAGCGGAAAGGTTGTCGGTTCTAATCCCGCGGATACCAAAAAATCCAACCATGTTAAGGGTTGGTGCGGTCTAGGCCGGGTGCGATTCCCGGGTGATTTTGACGGCTTAGATGCCCCTGGTTCGTGGTAACTTAGCCAAAGGAAAACTTGCTAGTCAAGGAGGTTCCACCACTTTGCCAACAAAAAAAAAAGTATTATTTTTTATTTAATGATTTTCTAATAGATTTTTTTTTATTTTTTATAAATATTATTTTATATTTATGATTTTCTTTTTTTCTCCTTGAGAAAAAATCGTAAAATTTTATTTATCATAAGAGATTACATTCTTCATAGTATCCACCACAAGTTTGATATAGACTTTCATGACTATACAATCTCATTCTGATATGTTCTTTTTCCACTCCTGGCAAAAGAGCACAACAGAAAGATTAAAGACTCAAAAAAATATACTAGACCAATATTATCACTCCAATAAAAATCCAAAATTAAAAGCATTGCTAATAGATTAGCATTACAATCTTTTTCATAAAAAATTGTCTGTATTCTTGATACCAAAAAAATGCATATGTTATATCATTACAGGCCTTCAACACGGCCTATCTGTTCATATCAAGAAACTGTCTGTATGAAAACAACAGACTACTGTATCTTAAAATTCTATTGACTCGCACCAAGTTGAAAGGTTAGTGCATAGAAATAGATCAAATAAATTCTCTTTGATTGACCAAAGTGGTTTCCTTTCATGTCGAATGCATTACAATCATCATGCAACATGTCAATGCATCAGAACCATTCAGGTAAGCAACTAAATCTATACTTGGTATAAGAAAAAGATCACAAACTAGAATATAAACATAATTCCATCTCTTTGACTGATAAATTCAATCTTCCTTCAAGGAGGTTCATATATTGGCAGATGAAAGAAACCTGTCGAGTTCCCATTTATCTCTTATGTGATGTACCACTCTCCCACCCTCATTTCCATTCCAAGCTTTGATAGGGAGTCTACTTCCATATTTCTTTCCCTATATATATGGGCGAAAGATACTTTCGTAGATGATCTTTTTAGAACTAAAACTTCATTCAATAGAGGTTGTAAGAAAATTTTGAGGCGGTTTTTCAACCCTGAAGCCCATTCTATAATCAAATTCGAATCCCCAAATATTTACACGCTATAAATATTTTTCTCAATTACATATGTTAAAAGCAATTTGAGGGAATTTAATTTTGCATAGTTTTTGGATCTAGCACCAAGACCAACCCTGTAGTAGATCTTTTCTGTTGTTGAAAGATGTATCACTCCACCTGCCCCTGAATTTCCTTGATCATGACTCGAAGCTCCATCAAAGTAAGACCATGGAGTGTCTTTGTTAATTTCTTCCTACCTGATTTGTCTTTCTGAAACTACTTTACTTTTCCGAGGAAAGATTTTTAAAATTGCTGCACTTCGACTGCCATTCTACAAGGGAGAAATTACTTTACCTTCAAAGAGTAACTAATTCCTTGCTATCCACACTTGCTAACCTATGATAAGAGGCAGGCTCTTAAAATATTTATATGCATGATTTATTTAGGTATCAGTTTCTGAGGCAGTCCTGAACTGAAATACCTTTCCAATTAAACCTCTGATTTAACATCGTACTCGAGATCGACCAAAATTGTTTGGTGGATACAAAATCAACATAAAGGTGTAAGTTTGTCCCTTCCACAACTTTACACAATATACATCTTCTCGGTCCTTCATATCTTCTCCTTTGAAGATGGTCCCATGTGAGGGATTTGTTTTTTTGGAAAAACGACATTAGTAATTTGGATTTGGGCAGATAGTTGAACTTCCAAACACTTTTCCACCACCAGATCAAGTCCTCCATTTGGTTTTGATTCAACATTGATAAATATACCATTTTAGGTGTATATAAACCTTCAGGGTTACGATCCCATACCAGTTCATCCTTTTGATTATTAAGTAAACATGACATGTAAGAATCTTTTTGACATAAGAGAGACATCCAACTTCATCCTCTCATCTAAACCCCAGTGAATCAATAGTCCTCCAATCTTCTCTCATAATCATAGATGAGCCAATGACCTTTATCTGGTTTAATGTAAAAATACCTTTGAATCTGAGTTGCATTATCATATTGAATGGTAATGAATGAGCACCTTCACTTCTAGCCCATGAGTCTTTTCCAACCCTTATACTTTTACCATTTCCTATTTTCCAAGAGAGACCTCTTCCTATTGCATCAAAGGCATGAATAACTTCTTTCCAGGATACAAAAATATTCCAGATTGATTTCCTTGGATTCCTGATCATTCTATAATAGAGAGAGGAGCAATGTATTTTTGTATAATTGCATCTTTCCAAAGACCGATTATTGTAATCATTCTCCAGATGGATTTAGAGGACAACAATTTTGCGAATAGGGGTAGAATCTTGATTCCCTATCCTCCCAAATATTTAGGAAGAGACAGAGATTTCCAGTTAATCCAAACAGCTCCTTTCTGAGAATATTTTCCAGCCCAAAAAAAATTAACATAAGTTTCCTAATAGTTTCAATTAATCCCCGAGGAATCTAGGATAAAACCATCCAATATACCGATGTTTCCACTAGCACAGAGTTAATAAGAACCAGTCTCCCTGCTTTAGAAAGCTAGCGAAAAGATGAAATAGTTATTCTTCTTTCACACTTTGCAATAAGCCAATTCCAATCTTTCTTAAGATAGGAAACTGGTTTAAGTTTGAATGCCATATAAACAAGTCTGTGTTCAAGTTCAAAAACATTGGATTTGAAAAAACTGCTAATAAGAGATTTAACCTCCCCATCTATATTTTCCTTGGTCATCATGGATTTTTTAACACACTTCCAATCCTGTAGCTGAGCAAAAAACCTTTAAAATTATGAGTAGATTCTCCAAGTCACTACAAGATCCTTCACAGAAAATTAATACATCATCTACAAACACGATGTGGGACAACATAAAGTTTCCAACAAGGTTAATTCCTTTAAAACTTCCTTTGTTTTTTTCTTTTAAAATAGACATGCTTAAACCCTCAAACACCAACATGAAGAGAAGTGGAGATAATGGGCATCCTTGATGTATTCCACGTGAGGGTTTGAAAAAATTTGAGGCCTCCCCATTGATTAGAATAGAAAAAGATAATGAAGATAAACAAGCTAAAACCCAATGAATAAAATGATAACAAAAACCAAGTTGGATCAAAGTTGTTTTTAGAGAGGCCCAACTTACCCTATCATATGCCTTCGAGAGGTTGATTTTAAAGACGACTTCCTTTAGCTTTTTTGTTCTTATGGAATAAATACCTTCCTATGCTATGTAATTGGAAGTGTAACTGGATACTTGTTTCTAGTGAGGAGATCAAGGCCAAGGCCCCACTAGTCAACCTTGTAAGTTTTGTTATTTATTCCTAAGTGTAAATCTAAATTCTAGACTCAAGAGACCGAGGACATGATGTAACTTAAATGATGAGGGCACGAATCCGCTAGGGGAGGGGGAAGAGGTTGATGGCTAGGAAGCCACAATGAATGAGTTACCAATGACCGATGTCATCCTGATACCTTAGGAACCTAAAGAAGGGGCAACTTGTTCACTTGATGGTCTAAACCTCCTAAGTACCGTCCTAAAATGGAGGTAAGTCTTGAGTAGACTTAGTTACTATTGGCCTGCTAGAAAATAGTGAACTTCTTTGATTTCATTATTAAGTGAAAAATCTAATTATTATTACTAGGTTAAATTATTATTATTATCGTCTTAATTATGGCATCGAGTGCCATAGAGATATTCTTAGAGCTCGTGATAAGAAACTAATTTTTATTTATTTTGAGGGACAATGATAGTCACCTTATCTTAAAAAGATAAGAAAGAGATCAATTGGTATAGAAAATACCATGATCTTATGCCTTTGTAATATATATATATATATATATATATATGGATAAAATGAAAATATAGTATAGTATGACAAAAGTGTAAAGGTTTATTATATATATATATATATTCACACACATAAAAATATTGTATTGCCAAAAGCAAAAAGAGCTTACCTTTTTCTTTAAGAATATAAACTGATCCAAAGATAAACCAACTATGGTAATAGTATAACTATTATTTAAAAAAAAGATATTTTTGAATGGAAATAAATATAAAAGCATATGTTTAATACATATTAGTACGAAATTGTATAATCAGCACTAGATCAAGGGCGCACACCCAAGGGGGAAAAACCTTATTATCGCTGGAGATTTTAATGTCACCAAATCCCAACAGGAGAAGAGAGGAGGCAACATTGTTCATGACCCCTTTGGTGAAAAGCTTGAGGACCTTCTTGCTGATTTGGATCTTATGGATATTCCAATAAAAAATGTAAATTACACTTGGAACAATAGGAGATGCAGAGTAGGGCATATTGCGGCCAGACTGGATCGGTACCAGGTAAGATCCTCCTTCCTTCGCTTTGATCTCTTAGCTTTCTCCTTCACCATTCCCTGCACCTCCTCTGATCATAGGCCAATCGCCCTCTCCCTCTCCCCTCCCGAAAAACTTGGTCCAATACCCTTCTACTTTAACCCTCTTTGGATTTAGAATCCCGATTTTTTTGACCTTGTCACCCACACCTAGAATTCAAGCTTCTATGGATCCCCCAATTTCATTTGGGAATCCAAGCTTAGAGCTGTCAAAATTGCGCTCAAGCGCTGGGCCAAATCCTCTTACAAGAACCCTTGCCTTACTAAAATCAACCTTCAAGCTAAGCTTGTCAATCTTCAACAAAGAATGGAGACGAAGGAGGTAACACTTTCTTCTTTAAGCCAGGAAAAAGTTCTAGATCTGGAAATCCTCAGTGCGGCCAAGCAGGAAGAGGAAATATGGAGAATTAAATCTAGACAGTTATGGCTTAAGGGAGGTGATAGCAATACAAAATATTTTCATAATTAGGCTAAGGCGCGCCGTAGCCAGAACGCTATAAGGGAGTTGAAGAACCACAATGGAGAAAGGATCAACGGTCAAGAGGATTTAGAACTTCATGCCTGTAATCATTTCAGGGATCTCTTCACGGATAGTGAAGAAACTGATCCTAAAGCTCAAGCAGACCTTTTAGCAGGAATCCCCAACCTTGTCTCGGACAGTGCTAATAGAGAGCTTTCCAAATTGATCATGGAACACGAAATTGTGAATGCAATCTGGTCCCTCCAAGACGATAAGGCTCCTGGCCCCGACGCGTTCACCATCAACTTTTACCGAGCTTCCTGGGAGATAATTAAAGAGGATTTGAAGTGTATGCTCAACTGGACCAGGAATAAAGACAAAATAGGAGGGGCCACCAACTCCTCATTCCTTTCCTTAATCCCAAAAGAGAAAGCTCCCTTCTCTATTGGTCGCTTCAAACCGATCTCTCTCTACAATACTTCCTACAAAATCCTCTCCAAGATTCTTGCTACCAGAATGAAAAAAGTTATGGGGAAGCTCATCTCAGATTCCCAAGGGTGATTCATTGTTGGTCGACAAATCCTGGATAACATCATCATTGTGCAAGAAGCAATACACTCAAGCATTGAAAAAAATCATCAAGGTATGGCCATCAAGCTTGATATGGAAAATGCCTTTGATAAAGTAAATCATAATTTTCTCTTCGCAATCATGATTAAGTTTGGTTTCTCTAGAAGGTTTGTGCGATGGATTAAAGCGTTCATCAATAGCCCCTAGTTTTCCCCCATAGTCAATGGCAGACCAACCAATTTGCTGGCTACTAGAGGTTTGTGCCAAGGTTGCCCTTTATCCCCCTTCCTTTATCTCTTAGGTGTCGATTCTATGAGTAGGAAATTCCACATCCTACAAGCCTCAAGAGAACTAATAGGAATAAAATTGGTTAGAGGAGTCAAGCCAGTTAATCACTCCCAGTTGTTGATGATACTATTTTAATCGGAGGATCCTCCACTATTATTGCTGACAGATTCAACCATGTCCTCACCACCTTCCTCAAGGCCTTTGATGGCAAAGTCAACTCAGAAAAATCCAAAATCTACGGCTGGAAATGCACCTAGGGGGCCCTTGCAAGAATTGCAAGAATTATGGGGTTTGAAGGAATCAGAGAATGGAACTCCTTTAATTACCTCGGTATTCCTATCTTCAAGGGTAAGAAAAGAGTTGCAGACTGGCAAGGGTTGATTGTCAAAATTAAAAATAAAATCAGCTCCTGGGGCTTCAGATGGCTAAATCCCGCAGGCAAGTTGGTCCTTATTAACTCCATTCTTTTTGCCTACCCTCTTTATGCTTGTTCCATCTCTCTTCCCCCCAAATCAGTGGTGCTGGAAATCACCAGAGAGCTCTGAAAATTCTTATGGAAGGGAGGGACATCTAATCAATCTAAAAAATTTCATCTGATAAATTGGGATACTGTGTGTCAATCCAAAGTTTATGGTGGGGTAGGGATCAAAGACCTTTCGACTATGAACCTTGCCCTTGGTGCTAAAATTCTTTGGAGGATCATCTTGGGAAAGAAGGCGTGGTGGAAGGAAATATTCTACAAAAAATATATTTCCGGAAGCAGAAGCCGATGTGTGGAAAATATTGATCAGGAGAAAAGGGGGACTTCTATATGGAATCTTTCCAAACGAGCAGCTTTTATGATCCAAAGTAACCTTTATTGAATCCCTGGAAACGGTAAGCAAATCCATATATGGAAGGATAACTTTTTCTCCAGCCCTTCTATTAACTCTCTTCATGAACTCCGCGACTTAAGAAGCTGGATGGAGCAAGCAAACATTCATACTCTTTTTCGATTTGTCCTCTTGGTCCAACCAAGGAAGATGGACGGGCTGGCTCAATCTTGATCTCCCTGAGCACCTTCTCCACAATTATAATTCTCTTCTCTCCCGATTTCATGGTGCTCTTCCCATCCATATTTCTATGAGAGATAAACACGGCTGGGGAAAAGTGGGATCTTATTCACTTAAGGAGAGCTATGGTTATTTGGACGCCCTTAACAATCATTGCAACAAAGATAATAAGTGGAACAAAGTTTGGGACAGGGATGGGCTACCAAAATTTAACGTCTTCAATTGGACTCTTGCTCACAGAAATACTCTCACAGCGGAGAACCTCATGAGAAGAGGAATTGAAGGACCGACTAGATGCATTCTTTGCAAGGATGCTGAGGAATTGATTGACCATCTATTTCTGGATTGCAGTTTTTCCTGAGAGGTTTGGCGCAGGGCCTACTAGGATATTCAACCAAATCTAATCCTTCCCACTAATTGGAATTATCTCTTTGCAAACTGGCACCTGTACTATCAAAACTCGTTGTCCAGGAAGCCAGATTTCAAAAGAGCTTGGGTCACTTTTCCCATGGGGGGTTCACTTAGTTAGCTCGTTACATAGCACGATTGTTCGCATGATATTAAAGAATATCCCTAATTTCACTAAATATTGGAAAATGCCTCCTAAAAATGTATTGTTGAACTCCCCTCCCAATATACCTTTTCAATTAAGAAAACCCCTAGTTTCGCCAGATATTGTAGGTATCCATTTTATCAACCCATTTTTAATACCCCCTTTGTATCATATTATCAAGTTGTAAGGATCCCTAACACATCTTAGTATAAGCAAACATGGTGCTAAATAAAATAACAGTATATTGCTAATAATGACCACACTAGGATTGCAGGGGCGGCTGATCAATTTGTAGCATTGGATAGTAGAAGATCACCTAACGAAATAGTAGTGGGGAAGGGAAAATGTGTAAAAGGGAACCCAGTCAAGAGATAAATGTAACAAAGAATGTAAAAGACTAATAGTCCAATAGTCAATGCAATTCTTAGAAAAGATGAGAGTTGCAGATGTTTCACACCACATCCTACCAATCTAGCAATTTTATATCATGTAAATACAAGTATAGCCATAGAGAGTTCATGTTTTCTATAATATTACTAAATTAAACACCATAAAAATGAAAAATTGAAACCCTTTTGTGGATGGACTTCCCTACCTTCCTATCAAAACAAACACCATTGGTGTTTGAACCCAAATGAACATAGAAAAAGTCATCTTACTTTTTAATAACAACATATGATCATGTGCATAGCTTGGATTTAGGTCATTCACAAGATGCAACGAATTGCCTCCACATCCTCTACATTTATTCTTGCAATCAAGGGAATTAAAAACATTTAGTTACCTTTTCTTGGGTTATATCTAGTTTTTTTTATCTTTACATGAGAGGGAAAATATCCATTGTTAAGTTTCAAGCATGCAATAGTTATAAAGATTACATAGATGGTGAAAGTTATATAATACCATTTCATGGTAACGATAACACATAGGGTATGTAAGTAAGGATTTATATTTTCACCTATGTTCATGCCAATTCCAATACAATAGTAAGACGGATGCCTTCCATATAATAATTGAAATTACAATTATGAATGTGCCAAATATAACTCAATCCAACAACTATTCCTAATTGGCAATGTGAAAATATTAAAAACGAATACAAAAAGTTGAAATAAATAATTAGTTAAGAAAGATTGATCTAACTTTTCTTGGTTCCAATGAGCCAAGAAAGATTGATCTCACTTTTCTTGGTTGTCATGGAGCAAGGTTTGATTGAATCTCAATACCTACCTAAACCCCAACCTAAAAAATGAAGAGTTAGATCTTTTACTATAATGCCTACAAAAAGTACAATACAATTGTTCAACTCCAAAATTCCCGATTAGCTACATCTCTTAACTTTGGAGTTGATGGGGAACCCAATGCATATTCAACCATACTGAATAGTGTCATGGGATGTAATGTGACTTCTATCTAGAAAATATACATACTTTCGAAAACAACCTCGTATAGAACAACAAAAGGTATAATGTTACAAAACTGCCTATGTTTTAACACTAGCAAACTCAACCTCAATTATGGAGAAAGTGTGAAATATTGCATACATATGCATAACAAGTGGAAACACTAAACTTTTGGACATCACATCAATAACATTATGCATAAAAGAACAAAATATTATCACCTTAGTTATCTCAATGCAACAAAATTCTAATATTGTAGTGCCTATGATTTTAAGAATCATACCTGGTATCTAAATAACTTCGCTAAGCAACAAAAAGAGTAACCCCACAAAAATAAAACACAGAACCAAAGTGAATAGTAATAGTGGCAATATTATCAAAATTTCAAAAAGACAAATACAATTGCAAAAGTTGCTTCAGGATTGATTACAAAAAGATTCAAGTCTTTGTTAGAAGAAGAAAGGATGAACAAAAATCAACTCACACATAAATCTATAAAGTTTAAGCAAATTATAGACATTCACATATATTTTTATAAAGAAAAATGGAAGATATGATAAGTCAAAATCATTGTTAAGTCAAGAGTACTTATTTATCATATAGCTATGATGTTATTTATGATAGAAATTGTGTATTCAAAAGAGTCACCTTCTCCATTTCCACTACTAAAAAACTACTAAAAGTTTAAAGGGGCCATTCCCCTGAATATTGAAAACATGTAAAGATAAAGTATTTGATCAGATGATCTTAGCATTATCTCTAAATGACCACTAGTATAGAGGAAAGCAAGTTCCTCATCTTCCACAATGTCAATTTGGTTGATTGAGAACCTTCTAACACCTTTAGCCTTGATTTTTAAATCTCGTTGACATGAGGTTGACATCATGAATGACACATGAATTTGCATCAACCCATGTACCTATAACAATCATATCATCATGTGAAATCCAAATCTGTATTGAAATTCGATTTAAAATCATAAGATGGATGGTTACACTAGCATACTATCTATCTTGAAAGCTAATATACAACTAGAAAAGATGAATGGTCAAAGAAACTTACACGAAAAAGTAGGTGGAAAAAATTAGGCTGGTTTATCCCAAATCAAGATGATATTGCTACATGAAATAAGAAAAAATACAACCAATATTTTTCTTATAAATTATCTATTGGATGGGAATGAATAAGACAAAAATTAGGTTGGTTTATCCCAAAATTCACCATTGAACTGTTCATTGCAACAAAGGCAAAAAATTATAAAATTAAGATGACATTGCTACATGAAATCAACAAAATTACAACCAATAATTATTTATAAATTATCTATTGAATGGGAATGGATAAGGAAAAATAAATTAAAATATTCTTTAAATTCACCTTATTGAGATTTCTAAAATTAGAAGAAAAAAATTCTGATCGCTTTCTTCTAATTTGTATGTGTCATTCCTATTGTTGTATGTTAAGTTGGTCATTGCTATAACATATTCAAGCTGTACAAAAAGATGATTTGTCAAATCATATTTGTACAAGCGTTGCCTTTTTATTTTACTGTACCAACAAAATTAAATCTAGTCAACACCTTTTGGCCTATCCAAAAGATCAATGTCATTATGGTAATCAAACACCTTATTGCCATACTCCTTTTGTATTCTTTGGACCCTTCCAATGTACTAAGTTCCACAAGAAACACCTCCTTTGGTACTACGAGAAACACCTTTTTTGTGGCATGTTCAGCTATAGGTATTGAGTTGCTTTCAAACAACACACTGCAATCTGATCCAAATCAAAGCCAATTGAAACACCTTTTTTGAAGCCCTTTCATCTCGCCTAAATTGAATCCCATTTCTCACTCTAGTCAGCCTATCTTTGGATAAGGTTGGATTTCCATTCAACTTACTAACGAAACAAGATTTGAACACATCACTTTACATGGATAATGGGTAGGTTGATTATAAATTTATTAAGAAGAATAACTTTATCGTACCATTTTCAAATGATTATATATAATTGGACATTGATTGAGAGATATGAAATAAAAAAAAAAACTAAATGACACTTATTAAATGTAAGTTTTTTATTAATTTTAATGTAAAGGATATTACATATTTTTGTTTGAATTAAAGTAAGATAAAGATTTATATTTTTTTTTAGAGATGTACCTTAATCATTTAACTCCAAGTGATCTGTGGACACATAAGTAGATCAAAGTTCACCTCCATGTCCTCTTAACATTCATTAGCCCCACTAGATAGCTCAATTGGTAAGAGGTGTGCACACTCTCTGGTGAGGGGAGAGCCTTGAATCTTCTGGTCCTTCGGCAAGGGGTTTTGTTAATAAATTTTATTAAATTATGTTAGTGATTAAAATATTAACTTTTTAATTTAATTATAAAAAATATAAATATTTAAAATAGGATAAATAAATAAAATAAGAGAATAATAAAAATATAGGATTATTTTTATATATTTTCTTAAAAATAATTATTTATTAAATCAAATATACCTACTATATTTTCATTTCTAAAATGCTTTATAATATAAATGATTATTTATAATGTACATAAAAGAAAATAAGATTAAGAGATATAAATTATAAAAAACTATTAATTATGAGATATAAATTATAACAAATTAAATAACACTTGTTAAATTAAATATATAATTTTGAAATTAAAAAAATAAAAGATATTACACATGTTGGTTTGACTTAAAATATGTAAAATTAATTATGTGCACAAAAGAACTAAAAACATAACATGGAAACTATTGAAATGGATGCACTCGTCAACTAATAGCAAAAATATCATGTTAGTAGAAGCTTACAAGAAAAGTAAAACCCAAATCTACGTTCATGGAATATGAAAGGAAGGACTGCTTCAAATAAAAATTCCAAATAAAGACAAGTCAGACATTTTGGTTATTTTGTGCAAAAGATTTCTATTATGACGAGGATGCATTGTCAAGAAAATTTAAGATGGTGATTCTACCAAATATATGGAATTCAAATTATTACACATGATGTTGATGTTGCAGCATAAAACAATATTACAGTGTAAGCCAAGTTATTTTTGGTTGTTGCAGAAGTGGGTCGATCACGTTGTTTATCAGGTTTTATAACATTATTTATATATAACGAGAATTCCAAATATGATATAATGTTTTTTAATACTGCTTGACATAAACTTTGTACATCTCCGAAACTGTCCAAGATGAAAAATCAACTATGTTGGAAATCTACTTGCTGGAATTTCTATTGTTGTATTGTTGTCTGACTGAATGGAGAACTACTTGATGGAGGAGGAGATGCTTATTAGAGTGTAAAGATCGACTAGATTATTTTTTATAAGTTAATATGCATTGTGGTATAGTTACCCAGGTTCAAATCCAAATTCCGAATTCAAATTCCGATTCTATATGATGAAAAAAATAACAAGGTAAATATTTGATTTGGAATAAATTCGATTGTATAGCTTTTCAATCAGTAAAAATACTTCAATAAACACAGGTTATAGGCATGCTTAAATTTTAAATCAATTCATGATATAAGATGAGCGACAGGTTTTACTGATGACTCTAAAATAGTAATCCCATATAATGGTATATTCAAAGCTATACCAAGCATTCATAACAATTTTTAATTAATTATAATTTTTAATTACTTAATTGTTTCATTTTTTTTTTTTTTGATAGCTCTCTTAAATGGATACATGTCTCATTAAGAATGTATTTTTTTTACTTACTAAAATCACACTCCCTGCTTAGGACTAACTTAAATATACATTTAAAAATATAGTTTAAGATAGGGAGCCTGGACACAAACTCAAAACACTATCTAATCAAGCAGCCAAGTCGTGAGAGCGAACACCTTCTACAACACCTCGGCATCCATACTGCTGGGTGGGGAAGACCAGGATAGTTAGCAGTTTAAAGTGGGAAGGAAAGGGAATCTAGAGATCAGAAGGCTTGAATGGAATGAAAAAATGCAAAGGAAAAGAGAGGCCATTTTCCTACCTCCCATCCATCACAAATGCAATCCATCTTCAAACCTCCAAGAACTAGTGGTTCCTCCACAAACTAATGATTCGTAGCTCATAACTTCTAAGAATTACCATCCTTCAAAATAAATCCTTATAGCAAAAATTCATAACCTCAAAGCCAAATGGAAATTAGATGTCTTTACGGATTCCTATTCAATGCTTTTAAGGTGTTCCAACTTTTTTTTTTTTGTATTTCATTTGAACAGAAAGAAAATTCTTGCCATTCTATGGTGGGTAAAGTGCCCTGTGAATCGTGCAATTTATTATTAATTAACAATGGTATAGCTATCATGATTTAAATATATAAATGAATAATGAATGCAACTCCTAAAAGAAAGCTCCATAATGAAGAGAAAACCAGAGAGGATCATCACCATATGCATAGTGTGCTTCTTTGAATTATGATAACAAAGAAATAAAATTTGGAAAAATGGGGAAAAAATATAACAAGAGAGCAGAGAAGATAATAATTTAGAAAGGGATAGTAATGGGTTCCTGGATCTCAGGAGGAGAAGACCCATGTTGAGAACAAAAATTGGCTGTTGCACCTTTAGAAGACAACAGGAATTACTAGACAGGCATAATAACATTTTTTCTCCATATAAGACAGTATTAATGAAGATTAGAATTACCTGATAAATTTGAAGTAATCTTTTCAAGATCCGAACACCACTTTCCTTTGAACTTCCCAATAGGAACAACATCTTTCCTCTTTGGTTAGTAGAAATGCCTCTGCTCTGCCCCCTACCTAGTTGCAATATTTACCCTCTGAACAAGAAATGGTTGATATGAGTTCATTGCTATTAAACATCTTCAACCATTGCCATTGAGCACAAATCTCATTGGAAAAAAGATTTTTAAATATATTAATTATTTTTACATATTACCTTAACGTTTTCCTGTAGCGAGAATATTTGTTGGAGATGTAGACAATGAAACAGTTCTCTAGTAGAGATGGCCAGTAAAGAGTGTCTCAGGAGTAACTCGAAGGGGCACTACGGCTTGGCGGAAGGAGGATTAGGGTTTTCATAAGATTTGACGGGTGGTAAATTTGCAGGAGGGGGGTTACGCCCTCATGGCGAGCTCCGGGTTGACAGCCCCAGGCTTTCGATTTGCGGGCATGTCGACGGCGGGGATCCCCCGCGAGACTGTTTCAGACGACAATGGATCGAAGGATCGCGGCTTGCAGAGGAGGTTGGGCCCAGGAGGATGTCTCCCGAAATCTTCTGCGATCCCGGCACTGCAGATCCGAGCAGAAAAAGTGAGGGAGAAGGTGGAACTGTGGAAAGATACGGCCTTGATTGGCAAGTTTATTGGTCTCTGGCCCCGAGAAAAAGATCTGATCAGGTGGATCAAGAGTACTTGGAATCCCCGTGGAGAATATGACCTACACTTAGGTGCTAAGGGTTTCTTCACCATTATCTTCTTTAATGTGGAAGATAGAGATAGGGGGGGCCCTACTTCTTTTTCTCAACTGGACTATATCTCAGACCATGGAGGGAACGTTTCAACCCAGAAACAAAGGACATGAAGGTTGCTCCAGTCTGGATCAGGATTTTTTCGCTGCCCCGTGAATTTTGGGATCCAAAAATTCTGTGGGACATTGGAAATACCCTAGGAGAATTCATCAAAGTGGAGGAAAAAACCAAACAACAGAGGCATACAGCTTGTGCTAGAATCTGTGTATACATGGATTTGTCAAAGGAGCTCCCAGAAGCCATAAACCTGACTCGGGAAGATGAAGAATGGACCCAACCTTTGGACTATGAATAGTTACCCTTCCGATGCAGAACATGCCACGAATATGGTCATTTTGGGAGAAACTGTCCTTTGAATATCCAGACCAAGCCTCTTTCCCAAGGTGATCAGGAGGGAAAAAAAGACAAGGATGGGTTTACTCAGATCCATAATAGAAGGAAACCTCGCCCTGGGGATAACCATAGGAAAGGAAAGGAGAAGGTTGAGCATGGGGCAATTAGTAAAAACTCGTTTCAGATCTTGGAAGAGGTTGACGAGGAAGGCGAGATTCGTAAAGAAAACAAGGAAAAAGAGGAAGTGGGGATAGCTGAAGCATTGGAACCAGTGATCCCTGATGTAGCATAGGATGATGTGACAATTGCCATGGAGGAAGATGGGGAAGAGGAAGTGGATCTGGGGGAATTAGATCTGGATGAGTTGGAGAGAGAGTGTGAAAAAAAGAAGGGAGAAGGGTATGTGTCCAGGAGACAAATGGAACTCCTTCAGGATGCAATCATCAGGACCAAAGCTAATCAAAAGCCGGGTATTCAAGATGAATCCCAAATGGGGAATAAACGGAAGTCCCTGGCTGGAGATCTGAAGCGGGGCAGAAAACCTAATAGGCAGAGAATAGCGGAGATTGGTGTGAGGCTTATCGAATCTGGGCAGTACCCATCCATTAAGGCGACCTTTTCTGCTGTAAACCAAGTTTCCCAATGAAAGTTGTCTCTTGGAATATAAGGGGCTGTAATCATCCCCATAAAATTAAAGCGATAGCAAGAAAAGTGAAAATGGAGAAGCCTAATGTTCTTTTTCTTCAGGAAACGAAATGTTCTACTTCTACTCTTGATAGGTTAAGCCAAAGGATGTGGAAGGGATGCGAGGTTATGGCGGTGGATGCAGCTGGATATGCAGGTGGTCTTGCTGTCCTTTGGCAGCCTGGTGCTGTATCTATGAATAATTGGAGGGCCAATCGGTTTTCCCTATCTTGTGATTTCCTGATCATTAATTCTAATCGTTCCGGTTCTTTGGTCAATCTATATGGCCCAAGCATTGCCCCTTTAAAAGATCAATTCCTCTACTTCCTTTCGTGGATCTTTGTTCAAGCCCAAGTTGGATCGTGGATCGTTGGGGGAGATTTTAATCTGATTTCTTCTTTGGAAGAGAAGAAAGGTGGGAGAAGGAGTCTGGATAAGTACCAGGAAAATTTTATGGATCTTCTTAGTCAGGCCCCGTTGATCGATGTAGAAACAGGGAATGGATGGTTCACATGGAATAATAAGAGAGGATGAAACCATTTAGTTGCTTTTTGATTGGATAGATTTCTGGCTTCTGAGGATATTGCACGAGGGATTAGTGAAGTCAACGCCAGTGTTCTCCCTTCGGCATGTTCTGATCACTGGCCGATCTGTTTGGTCTGGGACATGACCAATAGCAACCTCTTCAAACCTTTTCGTTTTGAGCAATTTTGGTTGGACCACAAAGATTTCAAGGATTTGGTGGGCCAGTGGTGGCAGGAAATGGTCCCTCCTGAAGGATTAGGAATGTACCAATTTCAACAGAAACTGAAGGTTCTGAAAGGCAAAATCTGGACTTGGAATAAGGAGGATTTTGGTAACATCTTTTAGGATAAAAAGAAGCTGATGGAGGAGCTAGAAATCTTGCAGAAGAAGGGAATGGCTGATGGCTGGAATGATGACCTCAGAGAAAAGGAACAAGTATTGATGGAGAAATTAGAGGGTAGAGAGAGGCAAGAGGAAACTTATTGGAAACAAAAATCGCGAATCCAATGGTTACAGGAGGGTAAAAGGAACTCAAAATTATTTCACAACACTGTCATTCAAAACCGGCATAGATCTAAAATCCTTAAGCTCAGATCGGCTAATGGGGAAATTTTGGACAGTAGAGAAGGCATAGCAAATGAACTGGTCCAACACTTTGAACTAATCCTCAAAGAAGACAGACTGGATCGTAGCCAGGATATCTCCAGGATTACCAACCTAATTCCTATGCTGGTCAGTCAGGAGCAAAATGAGATGTTAAATAATCCTATATCCCTACAGGAAGTGGAGGATGCTATGAATCAAATGGCTTTAGGAAAGGCACTGGGACCGGATGGTTTTACCTCTAACTTCTTTCATTCGTTCTAGCATCTTATCAAGTCTGAGGTCCACCTAATTGTGGAAGAATCAAGGCGTCGCGGGGGAGTGCTGAAAGCTTTCAATGCCACGTTCCTTTCACTTATCCCTAAGGAGGATGGGGATGATACCCCAGGAAAATTCAGACCAACTGCTCTTTGCAACGTGATCTACAAAATTATCACCAAGGTGATAGCCAACAGGCTCAAACCCCTTCTCCCCTTGCTGATTAGCCAGGAACAATCAGGCTTTGTTGAAGGGAGACAAATAGTTGATGGCATCATCCTTGTTCAAGAGACTATGCATTCCCTCAAAATCTCCAAGAAACCTGGCATGCTTATCAAGCTTGATATAGCAAAGGCCTATGACAAGATTAGTTGGCAGTATATGCGGGGCATCCTGGAGGCTTTTGGTTTCAGCAGGGTTTGGGTGGATTGGATCATGAATTTGGTTTCTACCCCTTTCTTTATTCTTCCTAATGGATCTCCTACTAGAATTCTTCAAGCTTCACGAGGGATTAGACAAGGGGATCCTCTTTCACCCTTTCTCTTCATCCTCATGGCTAAAGGTCTGAATAAACTTCTGCAGGCCCAAGTTTCCAGTGCGGGGATTAGAGGTCTTCAATTGCATGCTGGTATGGAGAAACAAACTCACCAGTAGTTTGTGAACGACACTATGCTCATGGGGAACCCTTCAGTCTAAGAGGCTAGGATATTCAAAAATTGCTTAGTACAGTTTGCGAAGGCTTCTGGCTTAGAAGTCAATCCTGGTAAGTCTCAGGTCTTTTTCCTCAACACTCCAGTTCCAACTTAACGCAATATTCTAAGAATTCTTGGTTTCAACCGTGGATCTTTCTCGACCATGTATCTTGGTGTACCTTTAAACGAAGGTATGATTCAACAGGTATCCTGGCAGGATTTGCTAGACAGGATGAAAAGGAAACTAAATAGTTGGACTCTACGTCCACTGAACCTCCCCAGTAGGTTGGTGCTTATCAAAACTGTTCTCCAAGCCATGCCGGTTTACTTATTTTCCATACTCTCGGCTCCCAAGACGGTTCTGAAGGAGATTCGCTGTATGCAGAGAACCTTTTTGTGGGGAGGGAGGGATGAGAAATCAAAATTTGCCCTGGTAAACTGGGATACCATTTGTCGTCCTAAACTCCGGGGTGGTCTCGGATTGCGGGATCCAACAACTTTAAGTGAAGTCTATGGAGCCAAAATTTGGTGGAGATGGTGCACTCATGATAGTGAACCATGGGCATGACTTTGGCATATTAAGTATGCACGGGACAAAGCGAGAAGTCAGCTTATCAGATTTAATGAGGAAAAGCAGGGCTCTCACATATGGAATAAAGCATATAATGGGAGAAAGTTGATCCAGGATCACAGCTTCTAGGAACTCCAAAATGGGGAGGATGCCAACTTTTGGGAAGATTCGTGGAACCAATTGCCCAAACTTGGTGATGACCCCAAATGACAGTCCATAATGGTTCAAGGAATGGCAGCAGGAAAGACAACAGTTTGGAATTATTGGGAACACGATGCTCAGGAAGGATATCAGAAATGGCAGGATGCAGAATGATGGCACACTACCTCGTCTGATGAGCTCATCTCGTCCTTTAACAGAATGCTCCAAGAAAGATTTATCAGGCGAAACTTGGGGAATGATAAAATCTGATGGGGCCATGCTCAGAAGGGTATGTTCAGCATTAAGGAGGCCTATGATATCTATACTCAATCTAATGAGGAGGTGGATAAAATATGGGGGAAAATTTGGACTATGAATATTTGGCCTAAAATCTCTGTGTTTTGTTGGTTAGTTATAAGGGGAAGGATTTTGACCTGTGAGAACCTGAGGAAGCGGGGCATCTCGGGACCTTCTCGGAGTCCTCTTTTCCTTAATAATGAAGAAACCATTGGCCACCTTCTTGATTCTTGTTCCTTTTCATCTTCGTTATGGGATAGAGGAGCTTCTATTTTCAGACGATGCAATAGAATCAGGGGGCAGCCTGATCAGACTCTTAGATCTTGGGACCTGGAAACTTTCTCAAACCCAATCATCGCAACTCTATGGTTCCTCTTCCCAGGTATGGTTGTTTAGGCCTGATGGAAAGAACGAAATAATCGCATTTTCAGGGACAAACATCAGAGGGAGGAGGAAGTTTGGAAGCACCTGGTTCGAAACATGAAGGAAACGATCCAGAGTCAGCAATGGAGTGAGAAAGATAAAGAGCTCAACACGCAGGATCTCTGAATTGCTGAAGGATGGGGTCTGACCCAGGTGGATATGGCTGGTCTTCGAAGGAAAATGATTATGTGTCGCCCAATTATTCCAACAAGTTGGTCACCTCCCAACCAGCCTGGATTCAAGATCAATTTCGATGGGGCGTCTTGTGGAAATCCGAGGCTAGCAGGGTTTGGAGGGGTTTGCAGAAATAGCGAGGGGGTCATTCAATTTTTTTTTTCTTTCTGGATACATTGGTCATGATTCCAACAACTTAGCTGAGCTCGAAGGCATTGTTTAGGGTCTTATTTTGATCCATTATGAGGCTTGGTTCCCTGCTGTCATTGAGGGAGACTCCCAAATTCTTATCCGAATGGCTAAGAAACTCCACCATGGACAAACCCCTGTGAAAGTCTCGTCTAGTTGGCGCTTGCTCTCCCGGTTAGAAAATCTGAAGGCTTTGCTTAGTAATCAGAATTCCATTTCATTTTCTCATGTGAAAAGGGATGCCAACAAAGTGGCGGACCTCTTAGCCAATCATGGGATTGATGTTGGCATCCATTTGGCATCTAGCTCTGTGGCGGATTTCCCAGAGGATGACTGGAAAAGAGTCTGCTGCCACCTGGCAGAGATGGATGTGATGGGCCACAGATAGCACATGACACAGGTGGCCACCACATCGGAGAATGATAGGAGGGCTGACAACGCTATTAGTGGGGTGCCACGCGCCCAGACTCATCATCACTCTGCATGACATCTATAGTACAAATGGTCAAGTCAGAGTTTATGGCCGAAGGCATATTTAGGCGAGGTAACATGAATGAAAAAGGTGGAGGGAGATCATGGTGTACCACTTCCGGCTTTTCATTCATCTGGGCAACAATTTTATTAATTATGCTGCAGGATATCCTGTACCTCTTGCGGACTGGCTATCTCGACACTGTTGCTTCAATTATTGCGTTTCAGGTCTTTAAATGAAGGAGGTTCATCACCCTATGCATCTGCGTCTCTAGCTATAGGATTTTGTGTGGGTGCATTGTGTGTTCTGTTAATTTTTGTAAGTGGGAGCAGGGGTGGTTTTCGAGAGCTAGACCACCTGAATTCAGAGTTCTCTCTGTCATGGCTCCCCCACGTCGCCATAAGGGTTGCACTTTTTCAGGCCAGGAAGGTTCGCGGAGTTTGGATGTTGGGGACTCCTCTGGGCAGGGCACTGTTAGAGGTGGTAGAGTAACATGGGCTTCAACTAGAGCCCGTCTTCGGGCTTCAGCCTCCTTTTTTCATGGACGTATTCCTCAGGCTGCCCAAGAGGAAGTTGAGGGAACCGAGCCGGATCTGTGGAATGAGGTCAGGAACATTCCCATGGAAGATCTTAGCGCGGAGGCGACAGAATGGGTGATGGACCTGGGTCATACTGCAGTTCATGCCTCCCTCTATGAGAGGACTCTGATGACTTACTGGGTAATGAAGAACCTTTTGGCTAATGTTTTGATGGAAGCTTACAACAAGAACCAGGGAGATGCCGAGCCTGTGCGGTCATGGAAGATCCATAATATGGATAATCGAATTATGCATGCCAAGATTGATGCTATTGCCAAGAAAATTGGCATGGTGTTTGTCGTTAAGCAAAAAGGGGACGAGGAACCTGGAAGTGCGGGAGGCGAAGGATACAGGACTCCTCCGGTTGCTGTTGGGGTGCAGACAGATATTCCGGGTCAGCCCAGTGCCCACAAGCAGGAGACGGATATGGCGGGTAGGGGTCTTCCCATAGTCACTATTGATTAAGAATGTCTTGATGATTATGCTAAGTTTGCCAGGAATTTTATTACACGGTCTAGTAGCTTTCAGTCTTTTTGATAGGTTGTTTAAAATAGGAATAGAACTTCAATGTTTATGTCAAAATTCTTGTTTGGCGAAGTTTAAGCCGGGAATAGTCCAGTTTAGTTTTTCAAACTTGTGGTATGGGATTCCTGTTTGGTTTCTTGCAGCCGGGAATGCTCTGTGACTGTCTGAGAACAAGGGACAAGCTCTGTATTTTGTTTACAAGCAGTAATATATAATCTTGTTTATTTACAATAAAAAGAGAAACAGTTCTCTAGTAGAGAACAGTAAAGTCCCTTTCAGTAGAGTAAGGAAGCAATAGATAGAACAATAGTGGACGCAATAGAACAACAATGAAAGCAACACACAATAGTAAATCATAAAAGACGTTCAAAAGAACGGTGGATGCGACACAAAGCAGTAACATCTAGAACACAGAGAATGTTTGGAACAAAAGTGGAGAACACAGACATAAAAAAAAAATGATAATCGTACTCAAAGGTGGATTGATCGAATCCAAGTGAATTGATGGTACAACAAGTGATATAAATTCTACTAAATGCAAAAACACTACCTCCAATGTTCGGTGGATTGATTGAATCCAACTAAATTGATGGTACAACAAGTGATATAAATTTTACTAAATGCAAAAACACTACTTCCAATGTTTTATTCATTATAGCTGACAGAGATGACTGATTTTTAATTTTTTAATATAAAATATGAGTTATTGTTATAAATGCTCATAAATGACCAGATGTATAAGTGGCATATATTTAAGGGTGACAAATCTCACAAAAATAATTGATCAAAGTTCTATAAAAGATAGATTGTTGATTTTCATGAATGTTAAATAATTTCTATAAATGTACTTCATGCTATAAATATTGAAAACTGATCGGTGACCATAAATTTTCATGGATGTTAAATAATTTCTATAAATGTACTTCATGCTATAAATATTGAAAACTGTCCGGTGACCATAAAGAGAGATGAGATTTTTAATTTTAATTATTTTCAATCATCAATAAATGAATTCATACAAATGGTGCATTTATGTTTTTTTTAATTGTTATTATTTTTAAGGTTTTTTTATTTCTCACAATTACCTTTATAACCAGGTAAAAATTATCACATCAAATTAACCATCCAATAATAAATTTGGTATTTAAATTTCAAAATAATAAAAATGTTGTTTTAGTTTTTAAAATATTGAATTTCATTTATATATTTTACAAAAAATTTACAAACTATAGAGAAATAGATTCATGTATTTTAGATTAATTAAAAATCAACTTAGCTTGAATGAAAATCGATTGCTATATTTAAAAAGTTAGTCTCCGACATGTTGGAACAAGGCGAGGGTTTCTGTAATTGCGACTAAGGGTTTGAGAGGATTTTTGAATCACCTCAGGCAGCTAGGGTTTCTACCCTAGCAACCCATTTCTCCTCTCCTCTTCCATGGAGACTATTCCGCTTATGCTTTGAGACGGTGAGGTTCTTGGAGGCACAAGCTTGAACTTATGGTGGCAGTGGTGTTACTATCTACAGTTAGGCATGGACGACGACTCTCACATCAAGTTCAGGCGGCTTGTGGAACAAGGGCCAAGGCTGCTCCAGTTCTGGTGGCGACAATTTCAGTGGTCTGCAGCGATGGCATGCATTACCATTTCAGGGTATTCAAGGCTCAACGTATGCATTTTTCGTGAGGATTGCGGAGAGTTCAACATCGTATTGGTTCTTGTTTCCTCGAGTGGCAAGACACGGTTTTTTTGTGTTGGCACCTATGGGGGCGTGATTTTGTTTGCTTGGTGCGGCCTGCTACATGATGGGTTTTCTTGTTTCTTTTTTTGCACTTTTGTGCAATAGTTGATGTAATGTGCTTTCTGCATTGTTTACTGTTTTGTTGGTTTTAGAAGTGAACATATATGGAATATGATACACAACTATTTAATTACTTGCGCACACTTGGTAGATTGTCTTTTGACATAGATTTCAACACTATTAGAATATATTGTAAAGATATGTGGTAACAAAAAACACTATCCGTGGGATAGGTATCATCTGTAGTTTCTTTGATTCACTCGAATAACAAGAAACTTTTTTTCGGTTGAAAAAAAAATCGATTGTTATATACCTTCCTTCGATAGCTATAAAAATAAGTTCATTTGTTGAGTTCGATGCAGATGAGTAGAAAATTTAAACCCGCATAAAATTTCTATAGGTCGATTTATGCATCTACGTAATTTGTGCATGCCAATTTACGGATCTACATAATTTTAATTTGTACATGTTGATTTATGCATTTGCGCGGTAGATGCATGGAGGAGCACCCGAATTTGATATAAATATAAACAACTATGGAGACATGATTTTCCCAAACATTTCCTTTCCAGCAGGACTACAAGTGGTATAAAATAAATAGCAAACTATGAAGGCCCCATGAGGAATTCAATGGGTGATAAAATATGGATGGGGAAATTGCTTGCGTCATAAAAATGTGAACCTCAACAACATGAATGGAGGCACATATCAAATTAAATTATTCAAACAATACTAGGAATTTAAAAGGACAAATCACATTTATGAATGGAGGCACAATTGACTGGGAATTTAAGAGCACATCTCATCAAGGGGAAGATCACATTTATTAATTTTATTATTTTCTTATGATTTTTTTACTATCCATTTTCATAGGCCTCGCACCAATGGAATCTTAGATAAATTCCATTCATGAAGAAAAATATTCCTAAAAAAAAAACTTTATAAGTTGAATGGTTTTTAAGAATTTTTTTGTATTACATAAATTATTTAAGAAACGTGAAAACAATAGTATCTGCCTACGACAGGAACTAATAGTTTTGGAAACATTTTTATGGATTATCCACAAGTTTTGAAGATTAAAAGCGATCAATTCTCGAAATACATTGATAGAGTATCAATGAGTTTTGAAAGATTATGGTTTGATAGATTCCCAAAACATATTGGAAAGTGAGATGTGTCTCTCTGATGGGAAAACAATATACACCACGTAGCAGAGTAATAAATGTATTATGGGTTGAGATATATACCCTTAGATATTTGTTGGGATATATGCAGTTTAGATCCAACAATATATATCCTAGATCATATAACATTTGTTAGTTTGTTTCCGATGCATATTATTTGTCCTCTCTGATGTGACGATGGACAATAATCAAAATTTCACCTATAGAATATTGGTGAGATCCATAAGTACATGGACCATGTTTTAGAATCTGCCAATAGTTCTATCATTGAAATTGTAAAGACGTGGCAAGAGAAATTGTCAAACTTCACTCATGGATACATCGACATATTTTTAAAACATGCAACAACATTTTCAAAATATGTCGATAGATCGTTGGTGAGCTTTTAAAAACATGATAAGACATTTGAAATATTGTTTAGATAATTATGAAAAAGAAGAGGGTTTGAATGTTGAAGCCCAACTTGAAAGCACCATCGACGAAATTTAAAAAATATAACAAGAGATATTTTAAAAGTCATTGATGGGCCATTGATGGCATTCAAAAGATACGTGAATATTTTTGAAAACACAATGATATATTTTTGACTCAATTCTAAGGAACAATTTCGAAAGGATGCCAACAAGACTGTAGGTGAAATCCTAGAGATCCAACTAAAGTTATTTAAAAGAATTTGATGGTATAGAAATTAGTAAGATATAACAAACAAAGAGGAAATTTCGTAATAATAGGCTCAAACTTAATTAAGATGAAAAACAATATAACATTAATTCAAACCAAGCCTAAATAAGCTATGAAATGAGGATTTCTCAAGGCCATTAATCCAAAGAGACTTCCATCGAAATTATCATTGGTACACTATTATTAAATTTATGCAAAACTTCGGATCGTAAGCAATGTCAAATAAAAATGGAGGGTCCTTAAGTTTTAGGTTGTATGAATTGAGCCCATGATTTGGAGGTTATTCCTCACCCCACCCAAATAAAATAACCCCCAATATTTATATTACTATGTCAAATTAAAACTCCCCTTGACCCCTTAATACAGGGCAATATATTTTTAAGGTTTTAAGGATTATTGAAAACCCCAATATGAATGGACGTGATATGATATTGCCTCGCTGGTGAACCCCCCGTGGCTTTTCCAAAGTTTATCTGTTGGAAACTATGGACTGCCAAGAACAAATAATTTTTTGATTCCCTCTCCTCGAGAAGTATGGAAAATCTCAGCAAAGAACCCTTAAGTGTGGAAGAGAAAATTTGGGTGGATGACCTCTTGATCCCCCCCCTTTTTTTCCCTTTGTCTCTCACCTTCAAGATACATAAGGCCCAAAACTGGCACATCATAATGGATCCAAAGGAACTCCAGCTATGGATGAAGATTCTTGGCAGTCACATTCTTTTCTTCAATGGTGCCTCGAAAGGAAATCCTGGGTTGGCAGGTGCGGGGGGAGTTCTTCTGGAAACAAGGTGAAAGACTTTGCCTAGGGAATTAGCAAGAGGACAAACAATGATGCGGAATGGCTCGCCCTAATCAAAGGTATGGATGTCACAAGGAATGAATATGTTAAGGATCTCGTGGCCATTGGAGATTCTATGCTGGTAATCAGGGAAGCCAGGGCTTTAGCTAAAAATCGTCGAAAACATGTCTCCAAGTTTCAACATCACTTCATCTACATGGCCAAGTACTTTAATTCGATCTCTTTTTTTCACTTCTTAAGGCTCAACAATCAGAAAGCCGACACCATGGCCAATATTGGCACTGGCTTAGACTATGGTCTAGCAATCAACAATGGACAACATCTTGTCAACATTTGGGTTCCATAACCCTCCGCCCTCTCTTTGTTTGCATTTGTTCCTTATGACCTCGCTAGCTAAGCACACTTACAAATTTGGTCTCAACTCTTTTTTGAAAATGGTTAAATGTAAGATCTTCTTGGGATCCCCTTGATCTCTTCACATGTCCTCTTGGCTCAAATGGCGGCCTCCCCTAGTAGACTCTACCTGTCTCGCATGCGATAATTCAATGCGAGCAGGACCCAAGGAAACGACATCATATTTTATGCCCAAGGGTGACGCACTGGGTATTCAGCAAGTTTCATTCTGCGCAATTTGCAAGGTTGGCATCTTCTAGTTTAACATGGAGGATAACAACATCGGTGCAGGTCTGTGTCTCCGTGCGCTGTAGTGTCGAAGTTGCAGAAAGCATATCTAGGTTCATTCGGGGGGAGTTGGCATGAAACATTACCTATCAGCTCTTGATGTGGTCCAGGGGTAGAGTAATGGTGGCTCTGAGTTTCAGGTTTCTCGTGGTGGTCTGGTGAAGCATGCCTGTCGTGGGCACTCCAAAACTAAGGATCCAGGTGGTGGTAGAAGCTAGGATCCCCTTAACATGGGGCAAGGACAGAGTAACAGGGGCTTGGCTCAGCATGTTGTTTGTAGTCACGAGCAAGGCAATGGCAGGAATTGGACGACCCTCGACGTGGGTATGGGCTAGAACCATGGTGGGTCTTCGCATCATGTTCGTGGTAGCTCCGGTGAACCGGGCAGTGGCAGGAATTGGCAGAACACTACTGGTGACAATTGTGGTATCGTTAATTTGGAGTCCCCTCAGGGACCTGACAATCCTTCTTCAGAGGTTCTTTCGCATGTTCAGGATTTAGAATCCCAGGTTCGTTGGCTCAGAGGTGAAAATTTTGATATGAAGAAAGCCATTTCTCACCTCTCTACATTTTTTTAGATCTCAAACACTGAAGTTAGGAGCAGCAACAGTAAGACGAAGGAATATTTTGACATGTTGGATGGTAAGGTTGAGTCCCTCCACAGTTGTCTTAGAATTCTTGAAGCCAAGGTTGATTGCATTAGGGCCAACAACAGGACTAGCTTCTCTGTCCTCCATGGCATTGATGACGAAAACATGGGTGCAACAGCCGGGAGCAAGGAGAAGAACGTCCGCTAGCATCATGTCAATTGACATTTTCTCTACCTGCTCGTATTTGTGCTCTCAGAACTTTTTTTGTCTTGGCTAGTATACTGTTTCTCTTAATATGTATTTCCTCTGTAGTTTTCTACTTGGGAAGTTTGTAAAAATATTCAGTTGCAATAGAATAGGGGTTATGTATGACATACAAAGACTTGATTGTGATGAGCTTGTCTTAACAGCTCTCCGTTTTTGGGATCAGTCTCCCATCCTATATGTAAGCTCGTCTTTTTTTTAATATAAAAGCTCGTTACCCGTTGTTGTAAAAAAAAAAGGGGGCGCACACCCAAGGCCACATGATTGAATTTAAACACGAAATAATTAAAATATTTAGGGGAGAAATCATCTCGGGTTTGTCTCCTTGAAGGAGTGACAAACCTTGCAAACTTCCATTTGGCATCATTCCCCTATTCCTATGAAGTATCGACTTGCATATGGCAGGGGAATCCTTCTAAGATTGGGCGGACTCTACAAGGTAGAGGCACGATCTGTGTGCTTATTTTAGGAAGATCACAGCGATGAGGGGGGGGATCTCTCTCGCCCATTGTCGAGTCTTCGTAAGTCTTGAGAGAGTCGCAAGATAGAAGCAAACTCTATTCTTTTTCCTTTTATAGAGGAGAGGAGTTTTATACATTTCTAGTCCGAATTGAGAATAGATAGCATATCCGTGATGGGCATGTTATTCGCTACGACCTCTGTGTGAAGAGACATCATTCGTTCACATTTTGGTTCGCCTTTCTCACTCCCCTGCGTGGTTGGATTGCTAGTGAAGACCTGTTGATATTATCGAGCATAATATATGCAATGGCTATGCCAATGACATTAAACTCGTTGTTGATTCTTTTATCTGTTCATCTAAACCCTTGCATCCTGGCATCAATATCAAAACCCAGGTTTGTCCCTCTGTTGCTTTGTGTTATTTCATTGCAATCTCTGTGTGAAGAGATGCGATTTCGGTATTTTGGTAGTTCTTGATGAATGATGTTTCTCCTGGTTAAATAGGGGAATGTTGTGTGTAGGAATGGGGAAGGGACGGCTTCTAAAGAAGCCCAATCCTAGATCGATATCTGCCGATTTCCTTTCTTATTTGATAAGCAATCTCTGCTTATATGCTCAAAAATATTTACATATATTACACCCTGTATTCGAGGTGAATAGAGACGGCTCCATCTAGACCGATCTCATGCATCTGAGTTGGTTATATGAGTATTCAAACGCTCTGTGTTCGATTTGAATAGAGAAAACCCCATCTCAGTGGATCATATGCATCTAAGTTATGTATATTTATTCGGTTGAAAAAATAGTTATGTATATTTATATGTCCAAAATGTATTGTATTTATACTGTGCTCAATTTGAGTAGAGACGGATCCATACCAACCGATCTCATGCATACGAGTTTATATATCGGTTCTAAAGCTTTGTTATATATAATTATACACATATTCTCCTGCAAGGAATCTGTGAAGACTCCATAGGAGGGGACCCGAGCTCATAAGCATAGGTTTTTTATCACGTATTATTGTGTGCAGATTAGGGATGACTCCCGAAGGAGTTTGATCCCATTCATATGACGATTATATATATATATATATATTTATACAAAAGATATATAATTAAATGGGTACATTTGTAGAAAGGGAGTAGCCCCAATATCTCGTGTCTCAAACAAACTAAACATGAAGTATGGGTTGGTTGTGTGATTAAGGACTAGACTTAGTCCATTGAGAAATGAGTAAGTAGGAGAACCAATAAAGAGATTCTCTACCTAGTGGATTCGTCGCCCAGCTCGGGGGTGGTCTCTCGGCGGGAAAACACACGCCGTACAGAGAACCTATGGTTGGGTGGAAAGCTGCAGTCATGCCCTCAGTCGCATGAGTCTATTGATCAAGATAAGTGTTATTGGTCAAATTAGTACTTCTCCGTCCATGACCACATTTCCTTATCGGTCACATAAAATGACACTATGGATGGAAGAGCTTACCTTGACCCTATATTACCTAGAGATGAACCTTGCAATCCTTTCCTCAGAAACATATTTCTCTACCTATTTTAATACATAACCGCGACCCTTATGCTTGCCAACCAGTGGGTCAGCCACGGTTATTTCTACTGACAACCTACGAGTGTCAATAAAAATATGTACCCTCTAGATGCAAGTTAGGATACTCCCTAGTTGTCCCATATAATAGTCACAGGTGTCTTAATAAAAAGTTAAAAAAAATATTAAAAACACGAATTGGGATTAGTTGAGGCAGGTATCCAAACTACCCCAACTTCCCAACTCAACCACCTTTCGAACCTGCCCTCTCTGCCTTGCTATAAATACAATGGGAGGGGCTTGAGAAACGGACCTTATGATCATTGGAGAAAGTTATGCTGGATAAATTCATAGCTAAGAGAGAGGAGCAAGAGCCCGGGGTCTAGTTACGACAGTGTCGATGCTGGACATGTATAGCTTTATGTACTTTATGCATTTGTTAATAAATATTTGGACATTCTTCCTTTCCCAATAGATTTGTTTATGTCTATTGCAATTTGATTACAAGTTGATGTTATGTTGTCTTATTAATATCAATCTCTTATTTGTGGTCAAACTGGTTTGAGGAAGGTTTTATGTTTGTTTTGCAGGTTGTTGCACTGGAGAACAAAGTGAGAAAAGCTTGGATCAACCTTCTGGAATAAGGTACACATTTCTCCTAACCCTAATCCTATTTGCTTAATAACAATGTTTGCACAAATTTATATGTCTATCTGATAACCCCAGTATGTTGGTAGTCCTCTCCCTGCAATAAGAGTAATTTTCCCAACAACAATAAGTATCCTTTAATGTTTTCTTATTATTAGAAGATGTCAAGAATATAAATGTATATTGTCATGGATTCTCCTTTGTTGGTTGATTGCTCTCTTATACCTTGATGTTATGTTGATCAAAATGATAATTGGGGTTATGGTTTTATATTTGCATCCATTTGCTCTTGAGATCCGTAAGAACAATCATGTATTCTATCTGATAAAAGATGCATATAGTATATATGAATGATTGATGTATTGAATGTATGTGTTACACTTTTATAAATGGAAATATGCATAGATAAATGTAGTATATTAAAAAGATCATTATTATGTTGAAATTTGGGGAATAGCAAAAGGATTATCATTGTAAATATATTAGACTATGTTGATTAGTGTTGTATAAAGTCTTATGATAGAGTACTAATATAGAAATTGATTCTTGTGTGATAATAATAGAGAAATGTATGGAGGACTAATTAAGTTGATAAATATATATAGGTTGATCATGAGTTTCTTTGATAGTTGATTCGTAGGTGCCGATTCTTTTGATATGATGGATTATAATAATAAATGGAAGCACATCACGAACAAGCTTGTATGTGTTGAGCATTTCTAATTAAACGAAGATCCACATAGAGGAAATGCATATAGATAAATCTATTACTTGAAATATTCCAGGAGATATGGGAAGTTAATTAATAGCGAAGGTATGGGATTGTCATATAAAGAATTAGGTCATGTTGATAAGTGTTGATTTAGAAACAAACCCTACATGGTAAAAGATTTAATCCACCATGGAATTATTGATGTGAATGTTGTCTTAAAAAGGAGTTCCTTATAGGTTCCCTAAGAGATTAATATTTAAAGTAATTATCCTTGTAGCAAGTTATAAATGGATTTAGAGTATAAGGCTTTCATAGGCATGATGGGTTAATCATATAGACTTATAAACATTGTTTAAAGTTTAAATGATTTTTAAAGATTAAACGCATTTCTATGAAATTCAATAAAGAATAATTATCAATGATGATTAATGTTTTGAGGCTACATAAATTGCTTGTTGGACGAAAGATTCAGGAAAATTTTTACACACCATTTCCTAAATATAGCACCGAGGATTACGGGGTAAGTTACAGGTGGTATCAGAGCTGAAGTTACAGCACTCGGGCCTATATGGGCTTAACATGAAAGTACGAGGTATGTTGAACTAACAATTTGATGTTTGTTTTATGCGCATATGAGAAATGGACGAAGGTATGAGTGAGAGGAACTAATCCTCAAAGTTATCCAAGAGGTAACCAATGAGAAAGGGATATTGAATTCTATGATAGAGTAGTCTGTGAGTTTACAAGTAACTACTTTCCTCCTGTTTTATTTACGAAGCATTATGTTTATAAACTGACTAATGGAGTTCGGATTAAAAGTGTATTCCGCAAAGAAGTACATATGTTGTTTTAGAATTATTATAGATGAGGGTGTCTAGACGATATAATCATAATCTTATGATGTTATGTAAGATAAGATGTTGTGAATTGTTGAATAGATTAGCCATTGCAAATTGACATTATACAAAATATTGTAGACTTATCATGGGATAAAGTACTATAGTCCATAGGGTAATGATACTGTGTGTGATCGAGCCTATATAAAGATAAGTAGCTATATTCGGTTGAATACAAAGATGAATAGTTATATTCAAATGAGTAAAACATAATAATAGTAGGCATGTGCATTGTACCAACGTTGTAATTCATGCGAAGGAAGTGTGTGTGAATTAAAAAGAATAGTACCTTGAAATAGTCAAACCTTCAATCACCTTTGTCTACTCCCTTAGATAAGTATTTTTCATTATTGAATTTCCTTATAAGATTGTGAGTTTATGAACGTGTGTGTATTATTGTCATGAGCTGCCTTGTTAAATGATTTTGATTCAATGTATAAATGTTCCATTGTTAGGTATGTTGTTCCATTTGATGACACTAATAGCCATATGGAGATATATAGTAATTTGAGTTTATACATATTTAACTTACTACCAATGAACTTTGTGCAAGGTTAAAATGTCTTTCATATGTTTAGCTAATGTGACTAAGGAATAAGTACCATATCCTCACCCTTGAAGCATGACGAAGGGGGGTAGGTTGTATTATTGATTAACGTTGGAGATAGATCAAGTAGTTATGTGTCATGTACCTGAATTTATAAGGAATACTTTATATAATCATTATGCTTATATAAAGGTATAAAGTTACGATGAACATGTAGGATAACTTTAGAAGTGAATAGGCATCATAGATGAGTAAATCTGTTATCAACCTCATTTATTATATTCACTCTTTTGAGTTGATTATTGTGGTGGAAGTCTTGTATTCCTAAAGGAAATGATTGATTCAATGTAACTCTTTTTCTAGAATGTTTGATAAATGTTTAAATTAACCAAGTGGGTTTAAGTGTTGTATAGATTTGTGTGTTGAATAAAGTACAAGGAAAAAATTATTTACACCCTACTTCCTCCAACTACTAACGAGGATATTGGGGTTGTTACAAACTATATTGGAAGTTGAGGGTAATATGTGCATCCTGTGTATGATGATTTCATGAGATTTAGCTAATATGGCATGGTGTGGCCATAAAGAAAATACAGTGATATCGAATGTATGGAACATCATATAAATAATATTTCTTTTGGGCTTAGGGAGCTATTGAGAAAACCTTAATGAATTAGTATAGTTCTTTCTCCTGTGAACAAAGAACTTATGAGGGTGTTATCTTATATTTCCTTGAGAGTCGACTTGCCAGAACTTATCCTTTCTATTAATTTATTAACGGACTTTAGTTCATAGTTTATGAAATAGAACAATAAAGGTTATGTACTAATCGTTGCAGGATTTCACCATGATTATGACCGACATCATAATCAAAATGGAATGTTCATTACAAATCCTCTTGTACGAATATTAGAGTTAAACCACTCGAGAGTGAGTGATGATTTTTAACATATTATATTTGTTTGGTTACAAGATTGTATGGAAACTAAAACCCATGTTTAGGAATGAATTTCTTAAGATTTTGATTGTATTATGAAAAGTTGCACTAGCAATTGGATTTTGGTAGATTGTCGATATATATATCTATGTGACTTATTGAAAACAAGAGCATTATACATGGTGATCATATTGCAAGGCTTGAATAACGGCTAAAAATGAATGTATCATGATAGTTGAATCATTAACGCATATGAAGTGTTAATGAGTTGGTCAATAAATAGGTGAACCTATTGTTAATGGATTTATGATATTATGTTGCGACTAACAGTGAAGTTGTAACAAATTCCGATGACTTGGTGATGGCAATGACGCCACAATAAGAACCAAGTGTATGTGTCGCATGTTGTGATTGACAACAAGCGCCGACCAAAAATGATATGATCATTATTAATGAGTCATAAAATGGAGAAAGGCAATGTCAACACTAAGTGGCAAAATTGATGATCCAGCTCTACTTTGCTAAAATAATTTCTTGGACTCAAGCAATAGAGCTTGAGTGGAAAAGAATTTTCCTGGAATCACGCAAGAGAGCTTAAGTGGAAAAATTTCCTGGACTCAAGCAAGGGGGCTTGAGTGGAAGAGAAAAAGAGTCGGTGATCATCAATGGCAAGACCTAGGCGCACAATTTTAACATTTGGAAGACAGGACGTCGTTTGATGTTTTTTAGAAGGAAACTTTTTGACTAGCAATCAAAAGAGGAGTAATCTCAAAAGCTTAAAGCCCGTAAGACCACGCGTAAATTGGTGACAGATCTCAAGGGAGAGTTATGTGTTCAACAGAGTGTTGTTGAAGTCCCAAAATTCAAGGGATAGCCTTGTGTTCAACAAGTTTTGTTGAATTCTTCCATCTCCATGCTATGAATGGGAACATAGGGTAAGAGCTGCCAAGTAAAATGGGCTATTAGCTTCCCTAATGTTCAAGTGTTATATATACAAATGACCCTATAGGTAATGCAAAATTCATCCCAAGTTAAAGGTTTGTCACCTGAAAATATATGATGCAAATATTACTAACTCGTAAATAAGGGGAATGCCTATCGCAAGTAAGGACTAGCTAAGTGTCTGAGAATTGAAAGAAAGGGAGGTCCTCCTAAAGATAAGTAAATTAGTGTTTACCTATGCATTCTTTTGAGTTGTATTGAAAAATAATCATGTATTATGTTTCCTTATGGTGATAAGAGCACAAAGTTCAAGGACAAAGGACTGGAAGATGTTCCATGAATAGTAACAATAGTGTGTTGCAAAATGACCTATTGCTTACATTATGATTTGAATTGAAAATAATGATTTGTTTTTACTGAACGATTTTGGAAGACTTGGTTTGGTTGCGTAAAAGTGAAAGTTACGAAAGAAGGACGAGCAATAACGACTTGTGGGAATCGTGAAAGTCCAAAGATGATTAAGAGTATCGAAAGGGAGATAACGAAGTGAACAAAAGATAACTAAAGAATGGCGTGCAAAGGAACTCAAGAGTGGAAGACAAGTTTTGAAGAGCGTGAACATCGAGGACGGTGTTATCTTTAAGGGGGGAAGGATGTAACATCCCTCTTTTACCCCTACTTTTTGCAAATGGAAATGTAACTGGATACTTGTTTCTGGTGAGGAACTCAAGGCCAAGGCCCCACCAGTAAACCTCGTAAGTTTTGTTATTTATTCCTAAGTGTAAATTTGAATTCTAAACTCAAGAGACTGAGGACATGATGCAACTTAAACGATGAGGGCATGAATCCACTAGGGGAGGGGGAAGAGGTTGATGGCTAGGAAGCCACAAAGAACGAGTTACTGATGACTGTTGTCATCTTGATACCTTCGGAACCTAAAGAAGGGGCAATTTGTTCACCTTATGGTCTAAACCTCCTAAGTACCGTCCTAAAATGGAGGTAAGTCTTGAGTAGAGTTAGTTAATATTTGCCCGCTAGAAAATAGTGAACTTCTTTGATTTCATTATTAAGTGAAAAAGCTAATTATTATTACTAGATTAAGAAACTAAACTTTTTTATTTTGAGGGACAATGATAGTCACCTTATTTTAAAAAGATAAGAAAGAGATCAATTGGTATAGAAAATACCATGATCTTATGCCTTTGTAAAATATATATATATAGAAGGATAAAATGAAAATATCATATAATAGGCCAAAAATGTAAAGGTTTATCATATATATATATATATTGTATTGCCCAAAAGAAAAAATGGCTTACCTTTTTTTTTAAGAATATAAACTAATCCAAAGATAAACAAACTATGGTAATAGTATAACTATTATTAAAAAAAGGATATTTTTGAATGGAAATAAATATAAAAGCATATGTTTAATACATATTAGTACGGAATTGTATAATCGACACTAGATAAGGCTGCACACCCAAGGTCAATGTGACTGAATTGTATAATTGACCTGTTTTCGAGGTCAATAGAGACGGCTCCATCTTAGCCCCGATCTCATGCATATGAGTTGGTTATATGAGTATTAAAATGCTCTATGTTCGATATGAACAAAGACAACCCCATCTCAGCGGATCATATGCATCTAAGTTATGTATATTAATATGTCCAAAATGTATTGTATATATATTGTGCTCAATTTGAGTAGAGACGGCTCCATACCAGCCGATCTCATGCATCCGAGTTTATATATCGGTGCTAAAGCTGTGTTATATATAATTATACATATATTCTCCCGCGAGGAAGCTGTGAAGACTCCGTAGGAGGATACCCGAGCTCATCATAGGTTTGTTATCATATATTACTGTGTACAGATTAGGGATGAATCCCAAAGGAGTCCGATCCCATTCATATGACGATTACATACATATATATCTATATAGTTAAATGGGTACATTTGTAGAAAGGGTGTAGCCCCATTATCTTATGTCTCAAACAAACTAATCATGAAGTATGGGTTGGTTGTGTGATTAAGGACTAGATTCTCTACCTAGTGGATCCGTCGCCCAACTCGGGAGTAATCTCTCGGCGGGGAAAACACATGTTGAACATAGAACTTATGGTTGGGTGGAAAGCTGCAGTCATGCCCTCAGTCATGCCCTCAGTCGCATGAGTCTATTGATCAAGATAAGTATCCTTTAATGTTTTCTTATTACTAGAAGATGTAAAGAATATAAATGTATATTGTCACGGATTCTCCTTTGTTGGTTGATTGCTCTCTTATACCTTGATGTTATATTGATCATAATGATAATTGGGGTTATGGTTTTATAATATTTGCATCCATTTGCTCTTGAGATCGGTAAGCACAATAATGTATTCTATCTGATAAAAGATGCATAGAGTATATCCAAATGATTGATGTATTGAATGTATGTGTTACACTTTTATAAATGGAAATATGCATAGATAAATGTAGTATATTAAAATGATCATTATTATGTTGAATGTTGGGGAATCGCAAAAGGATTATCATGTTTAAATATATTAGACTATGTTGATTAGTGCTGTATAAAGTCCTATGATAGAGTACTAATATAGAAATTGATTCTTGTGTGATAATAATAGAGAAATGTATGGAGGACTAATTAAGTTGATAAATATGGTCGGTCTTTGGTTGTTGAAGAGTCCCCTGATAGGGTTTTTTTGGTGTGGAGATTTTGCTTGCAACACAGGCCCTTGTTTTGCGAGGGTTTGAAGATTAATGGAGATCCCAAGAGGGGGCGGATCCCCCTCCTCCTCTCGCCGGCAGGAAATACCCTCCTCGCACACGACGATGCATTCCACAGACGAACCACGGGGAAGTGAGCCTGGAGAGAAATACAACAGCCGTGCAAAATCGGGTTTGGGGAAAACCCAAAGGGGATGCCTCCCCAGAGCAAGAAACATCCCCTCTCTACAGATCAAATCAGATAACCTAAGGGAACGGGTAGAGCAATGGAAAGAAAAATACCTTATAGGAAAGTTCATTGGCATCTGGACCTAATTAGATGGATCAAGACTACTTGGAACCCTAAAGGGCACTACGATCTGCATCTAGGAGCCAAGGGTTTCTTTAGAATACTATTTTTCAATCAAGAGGATAGACACCGAGTTTTGAAGGAGGTCCTTACTTCTTCTTTTCTGCGGGACTCTACCTCTGCCCATGGAAGGAAAGATTCAACCCTCATAAAGAGGACTTGAACATAGCCCCAGTATGGATCAGGATGTATTCCCTCCCTTGTGAATACTGAGAACCAAATATATTACAAGACATAGGCAACACGTTAGGAAAATTTGTGAAAGTCTCCTCGCACACTATGCAGAGACGATACACATATTTTGTCCGTATATGTGTTTACATGGATCTGGCACAAGATCTCCCCGAAGTTATTAATTTGACCTGGTACGATGAAGACTGGAATCAACCATTAGACTACGAGCACCTCCATTTTCGATGTCACGGATGCCATGAATATGGTCATCTCAACAAGGACTACTCGCAAAACAATAAAATCCCCATTACCCTGCTGACAACCCAAGAGAAGGAAGGAAAAACGATTGGGAAGGGTTTTACCCAAGTGAGCCGGAAAAGATCGGGGATGCGACTGAATAGCCAACAACAACAAGATCAATCCAAGACCAAGAATCCTCCTCACCCGAACCGATTTGAAACCCTGAACTCTGTTGGGGAGACCTTGGAGGACCTTGGGAACCAGGAGAAAGGAAAAGCACTAGTTCAAGCTGCCGATAATCGTGGTCAAGAAGATCCTGAATAACTTCCAGAGGCCATGGAAGATGATCTCTCCGATGAAGCAGAAGATATGAAACTGGGAGAGTTGGATCTAGATGCTATCAAAAATGAATGTGACAAAAAGGGTAAGGGGTATGTATCGAGACGACAACTAGAATTAATGCAAGAGGCCATCCTCAAATCCAAGGCTAAACCATTCCTGGGAATAGCCAAATATATTCAAAAGGGGAGCAAAAGGAAACAAGCCGATGAAGGGGAGAAGAGAGGTAAAAAAAAATAGACAACAGATAACGGAGATAGGAACGAAACTCATTGAGTCAGGGCACTACCCCACCATTAAGGCTGCCCTTACAGAAGCTAACAAAGGTTGTTAATGAAAGTCATCGCTTGGAACATTCGCGGAGTGAACCACCCACGCAAAATAAAAACCTTGAAGAATAAGATCAATATGGAGAAACCAGATATAGTCTTTCTCCAAGAAACAAAATGTGGAATGGAGAAGATGCAAGAAATAGGGGAAAATGTGTGGAAAGATAGTAAAACTATGGCGATTGAAGCTCAAGGAGCGGCAGGAGGAGTTGCGATCCTGTGGAGATAAGATGAGATTGAACTCTCAAATTTCTGGGCTTCCCGTTTCACTCTTTTTGCGGACTTCGAACTCACAGATACCAGGATAAAAAGGAGCGATATCAAATGTCTATGGTCCAAGTATCAACCCTAAAAAAAAACCTTCTTGGAATCCCTCTCCTGGTTGGGAAACTGGGTTGGAGATAAGCATTGGATAATTGGAGGAGATTTCAATATGATCACATCCCTAGAGGAAAAGAAAGGGGGTAGACGAGTTTTGGGACCAACCAATGAAGCCTTCAACGACTTCATTGAATCTAGTAAGCTGGTTGATCTAAAACTGGAAATGATTGGTTCACATGGAATAACAAACGGGGGGGAGACCACCATATGGCCAACAGGTTGGATAGATTCTTAACTTCAGAGGATCTTGCAACTGCTGGAGGTGATTTGACTACCTCTGTCTTACCGTCTGCAAGCTCTGATCATTGGCCAATTAGTCTCCTTTGGGATAGGACAGGGTCAAATGGTTGGAAACCATTCCCATTTGAACAATTTTGGATGGAACTCAAGGACTTCAAATCATTGGTCCAACAATGGTGGGAAGCTCTCATCCTCCCAGAAGGGACAAGAATGTACCAATTCCAACAAAAGATGAAAGCTTTAAAAGCCAAGATACGGTCGTGGAACATACAAGAATTTGGGAACATTTTTCAAGACAAAAAGAATCTAAAAGAACAAATGGAAGCCATCCAAAGGGAGGGCATGAATCATGGATATAGCGATGACCTAAAGAAGCAAGAACAAATAATCCTGGAACAACTGATAGCTTGGGAGAAACAGGAGGAGATCTTCTGGAAACAAAAATCCAGGAATCAATGGCTACATGATGGGGAAAGAAATACAAAATTCTTTCATCGCTCGGTTAGCCAGAACCGCCAAAAGTTAAGGATAAACAGAGTGAAGACGGATTCGAGATAATATGTGGAAACTAGAGAAGATCTGGAAGCTGAACTAACTCAATACTTTGGGAATATCATGAGGGAAGATCAAGCTAATCGCTCAAACAATATTGCCAGGATCACCCAACTCATACCCCACACAGTAACTGTCGAACAAAATGATCTCCTGAGGAAACCAGTTACTCTTGCAGAAGTCGAGGAAGCCCTCCAGCAAATGGTTGAAGGGACGACCCTAGGACTAGATGGTTTCATGACCTTTTTCTTTAACCATTTCCGGGACATGCTCAAGCAAGAGGTTTGGCATATTGTTGAAGACTCTCGTCAAAACAAAGGGGTGCTATGAGCCTTCAACGCCACCTTTCTTATCCTTATCCCCAAGGCCGAGGGTGCAGACACACCAGGTAAATTTCGGCCCATTTCTCTGTGTAATGTAATTTATAAAATTATTACCAATGTCATGGCCAACAGATTGAAACCCATCCTCCCATGCTTGATCGCCTCGAAGCAATCTGGCTTTGTGGAGGGGAGACAGATTCTGGATGGGGTTATCCTGGTTCATGAGGTCATTCACTCCCTCAGAATTACCAAAATACCAGGGATGCTATTAAAATTGGATATATCAAAATCCCATGACAAACTAAATTGGAAATATATGAGGGAGATGCTTGCAGCTTATGGTTTTGACAGGGATTGGATTGAGTGGATAATGAGTATGACCTCATCCAGAGGTATCCGCCAAGGGGACCCCCTTTCTCCTTTCCTCTTATCTTGATGGCAGAAGGTCTAAGCAGGCTGATCGAATCAATGGTGAACAATGGGAAACTCAGAGGGCTCAGCATTCATCCACATGCAGACAAGCAAACACATCAGCAATTTGTGGATGACACGCTGCTCATGGGACAACATCGGTCCAGGAAGCCAAAACCATTAAGAAATACCTCAAAATATTCTCCAAGGCCTTTGGTTTGGAGATCAATAGAGAAAAATCACAAGTCTTGTTTCTTAATACCCCTAACGTCTCCCAAAGGAACATTCTCCGAATATTGGGCTTCTAGGGGAGGTCCCTTCCCTCCAAATACCCCTGAGCTCCTCTGGCTGATGGAGTTATCAAACATATATCATGGATGGATGTGCTGGATAGAATGAGGAAAAAAATCAGCAATTGGGTTCTCAGACCCCTTAATTTTTCCAGCAGACTCACCCCCCTCAAAGCTATCCTTTAGGCAATGGCTATCTATATCTTCTCGGTCCTAGTGGCTCCAAATTCTGTGATGAAAGAAATTAGATCCATTCAACAGACGTTCTTATGGGGGGAAATTCTGAGCAAAAGAAATGGGCTCTGGTGAGCTGGGAGAAAGTTTGCCAACCAAAACTCAAAGGGGGCTTGGGTCTTAGGGACCCAGGAATAAACAATGAAGTCCTGGGAGCCAAAATTTGGTGGAAATGGGTCACTCGCAATTATGAACCCTGGGCCTAGCTATGTCATGCCAAATATGCCTTTGACATATCCAAGCAGGAACTCATTAGGTTCAACGAAGAAAAACAAGGCTCTCATATCTGGAAAATGGCCCTTCAAAGCGAGAACATTGTCCAAGACCATGGTTTTTGGGAAGTAAGAGATGGAACCACAACAAATTTTTGGGAGGATTCATGGCAACAATGTCCAAAATTTCCTCATCCCCCCCAACCCGTGGATTCCAGGATTACTGCAAGGCTCTAAACCTCACAAAGGTGGCACAGTTTTGGAGACCTATAGAGGAGGAGGCTAATTTTAGAGCCTGGAAACAACTGGATTGGTGGCAACAAAGATGCACCCCTGAGGGCAGTTGCCATATGGAGGAAATCCTTCAAGAAAGAATTATAAAAATTCAAAGGGCCTAGATAAACTTCGATGGGGATATTCTACTAAAGGCAATTTTAACATCAAGGAACCTTATGATTTATGGACAAGCAGAGAAGCAGGGCCAATGGACGGAACATGGAAGAATATTTGGATATCAAATCCCTAGCCAAAAGTAGCCTGCTTCATGTGGCTGGTTGTTTACTGACGAATCCTCACAGGTGATAACCTCCAGAAACGAGGAATATTTGGCCCCTCTCAATGCCCCCTATGCACTAATGTTGAGGAATCTCTAAATCATCTCCTAGACTCATGCCAATTATCATCTTCCCTTTGGGACTGGGGTGTAGAGCTCTTCCGAAGAACCAATAGACAACATGGGAACCCGAACCAGACAATTAAAGCTTGGGATCCCAAGGCTTTCAGCAACAATATTGTCAATTTTGTGTGGGTCATGTTTCCTGGATTTTTGATTTGGGAAATATGGAAAAAAATAAACCAGGGAATATTCAGAGATACCAAAACCACTACCCAAGTTATTTGGAACAAAGTCGTGAATCATATTCAAGAGACAGTTAAGATTAGCCACTATACGGAGAAGGACTGGGACGCCAATATTATAGAACTTAGAATCCTGAAGTAGCTCGGCCTACAACAGTCTGATCAGGGATGGGCCCAAAAGAAATTGAAAAACCCATTGCCAACCAACCCCAACTTCTAGTCTCCTCCCCCAGCTAGGTCCTTCAAGCTCAATTTTGACGAAGCATCCAAAGGAAATCCTAGTATTGCTGGCTATGGGGGAGTCTTCCGTAACGAAGATGGTCAAATCTTACACATATTCCACGGTCATATAGGACAAGATACAAACAACGTTGTTGAAATCGAAGGTCTTCTTCATGGTCTGAAGGTTGCAGTCCAAAACAGATGGGAACCTCTCATCGCAGAAGGGTACCCGAGGGTGGTCATACACATGGCCAAAAAACTTCAAATGGGACATCACGCATCGAAAATTACTGACAGGTGGCGGTTGGCTCACAGGGTGGAGGAACTGGGGGCCCTCCTTCGCCACCCTCATGCTTGGTTTTTTAACCACATCAGACGCATGGGTAACAAGGTGGCATACTGCTTGGAAAATGTTGGGGTAGATCTACCACACACATTGCAAGAAGGACCCCTATCAACCTTTGAGGATACGACCTGGGCTATGCCCTGCGCCCAGTTGGCTAATCATGATGCTCAGACCACGAGGCAATGACATAATGACTCCTTCGCTGGGATTGACACCGGGGAATTCACCCATGCAGATGGTCTTGTCGACACCCCAGGATATAATTCTTTCACATACGACATAGGAGAGAATCTCGATAATGAAAACCAAGACCGTCTGGAGCAGTTATCCATTGAGGTGGTCTTTAATGAGACCAGGACATTGGACTGTACTCGACCCACGAACATTCATTGAAGTGGATGATTAGAAAAGGTGGTAACCCAGGTAGATTGATTACTCCAGTACTTCAGCCCGATTCAGACTATGACGATCTAATGATGAAAATTAAGGCAAGTCGACAGACGAGTGCTATAAAAATGGACACACTATAGTTGCGTCCTTTCATGCCGAGTCCTATGCCCTCTTCTCCCCCGCTCGGATTCTTCCCCCTGCACTTGAGGCTGGCCTTTTGGCCCCTTCACTATTTCTTTTTCTACTCCCCCACGCCTGTTGTTTCCTCCCAGCTTCAACACCTGAGCACTTTCCCCCTTGTTTGCATTTTGATACTGACAATGCCCCCCTAAGCTAAGATACCCCAAAAGCAAGAAAAGGGCTACCTGTAGCGGCGACTCCCGCAAGACAAGGAAATCCAACCACGAGCAGACCAAGGCCACCCAGGCAGCCCATTTTTTCTGAAATCGCATCCCCCATCAGATCCAGGAGGAAATTGAAGGTTTGGAGAAGGTGTTATGGGAACAGGTGACACGCTAGAATATGGAGAATATCCACGATGATGTGGAGGAGTGGGTGTAGGACCCCGGAACCACTGCAGGGCGCTTGGCTGCATATGAATGCATCGTCTCCACGTATTGGGTGACCAAAGACATGCTCGCCCACGTCCTGATGGAGCGAGGGAACAAAGCCATGGGAGATATTGAACCGGTCTGTGCATGGCATGAGCACCATAATGACTGCAGATTGATGCATAAGAAGGTTGACCTTATTGCAATGGAATTGGGTATCACTCTGTACCCCCCACTTCATCAGCCTACGACTAATCCTGGTTAATGTTCTGGAGGTCCCGCGAGACATGAAGAAGGTAACAGGAGCTCCTGCGGCACGACAACCCCTCCTGGTGCGTTTGTTGTCAATCCCCCGGACACTCAACATGGAGGTCATGGCGTGTAAGTGGCACTGTCTGTTGTCGATCCAGTATCTATTTTTTTCTGTCTATTGACTGATATCTCCTATGGAATTTAACTATGTTTAGAATCATATAAGTTGTAATAAGGTATGGGGTATAGTCTTTCCAGGCATCTCTTTTTGTGGCAGCCTGAGTTTTGTAAAAAAATTAGTATCAGTAATAGAAGTGAAGGTAGTAGTAGGGTTTATGGTTTTTCATGGTTGTTGTAATGGGTAGTAGTTTGGACAGAACCTTTAGGAAGTACGGTATGTCTGCTATCAAGTGATTGTGAAGCTATTTATTTCTCTCAGGATTGGTAATATGAAATGTTTTTACTTACAAAAAAAATAAATTAAGTTGATAAATATATATATGTTGATCATGAGTTGCTTTGATAGTTGATTTGCAGGTGCCGATTCTTTTGATATGATGGATTATAATAATAAATCGAAGCACATGTGTATCTAGATGGCCTATGAAATTTACATAACGATGAGACGTGTAGTCTATGCTATAAAGATATGTATTTATGTTGAGACAATATCACGGACAAGCATGTATGTGTTGAACATTTATAATTAAACGAAGATCCACGTAGAGGGAATTCATATAGATAAATCTATTACTTGAAATATTCAAGGAGATATGGGAAGTTAACTAATAGCGAAGGTATGGGATCATCATATGAAGAATTAGGTCATGTTGATAAGTGTTGATTTAGAAACAAACCCTACATGGTACAAGATTTAATCCACGATGGAATTATTGATGTGAATGTTGTATTAAAAAGGAGTTCCTTATAGGTTCACTAAGAGATTTAGATGTAAAGTAATTATCCTTGTAGCAAGTTATCAATGGATTTAGAGTATTAAGGCTTTCATAGGCATGATGGGTTAATCATAACGACTTATAAACATTGTTTAAAGTTTAAATGAGTTTTAAATATTAAACACATTTCTATGAAATGCAATAAAGAATAATTATCAATGATGATTAATTTTTGAGGCTAACATAAATTGCTTGTTGGATGAAAGATTCTGGAAAACTTTTACACACCATTTCCTAAATATAGCATTGAGGATTATGGGGTAAGTTACATGCTAATCCTACTGCATCATGAATTTGTCTACCAGATAGAAACCCAAATTGTTCTTGGGAAATACCAGCTGATAAAAAAGGTTTGATTCTTCTAGCTATTATCTTGGAAATTACCTTATAAAGAGAGTTGCATAGAGAAATGGGACGAAATTCGTTAAAAGAATATGGATTGTCTGTCTTCCGAATTAAAGCTATGAAGGTTGAATTAAATGTTGCAAGGATTTTCCCTTCCTTTCTTGAGTCCTCGACAAACCTAAGAAGATCATGTCCCAAAATCTCAAATAAACCACTAAAAAATTCTGTTGGAAAGTCGTCAGGTCCCGAGGTTTTATCTTGTTTAAATCTGTGGAGAACCTCCTCCAACTCTTCCAAGGAGACTTCCTTCATCAACATTAAATTGTCATCGTCTTGAACAATCTTAGGAAGAAGTTGAGCAATACTTACCATATCCTCCACATTTTCCTGTTCATTAGCCTGAAAAAGACTTTGAAAATGTTGAATTCCTACATTGGAAATATCTTTAAAAGTATTCACTTATACTCCTCTGTTCTTAACTTTCCAAATTGTATTACAATGTTTCCTATGGTTCGCATATTGGTGGAAAAATCTGGTGTTGTCATCACCTTTTATTCAACCAGAGAGCACGGCTTTTTAATCTCCATTTTGTTTCTCTGAAAGCCAAAATTTCTCCATGTCTTTGCTCTAATCTTAGAAGATCCGAATTGGACTTTGCCGAGACAAACCCCAATCCCTTTCCATCATTCCACTCCTTCAAATATTTTTCAATTTCAATTATTTCTTTATCAAGTTGTTTCCTCTTTTTTGAAGTCCATTCTAAGGAAATCTTATTTATCCTTTGTAGGTTGTGAAGAAATTGAAAAGATGTTGACTCTTCATTGTTAACCTCAAATTTTATCCAAGCATCACTGATCAGCTTCACATACTCTCCTTCATTCAACCAGATTAAATTAAATTTGAAAGGATAGGCAGGTTTATTTCCAGTTGAATCATCTCTAAAATAATAGGAAGATGGTCTGATTCGCCCCTGAGCTAACCTATTGTCTGATTCTAAAAGGTAACTCCAAAAAACCATCTGAGCAGAGGAAATGATCTATCTGTTTAGCTATACGATCTTCGCCAGTTCTTTAATTACTCCAAGTTGGAACAAGTTTAGCCAAATCCAAATCCAGTAGTCCATTATCTTCCATCTTTTGGATGAAGAAATCGACTAGAACATCCTTTTGAGCCAAAATCCCCCAAATCTCATAACAACTAAAGAAAAATTCAAGTCTCCACCTACTATGAGGTTATTTGTATTAAAAAAGTCTTCACCTACTATGCGGTTATTTAGAAAAAAGATTGTTCCAGAGAGACCTTCTATCCGAGTAAGGCCCATAAACATTGACCAAGCGGAATTCCAACCCTAGGTCTCTAGAAAACAAGGTTGTTCCCAGAACTGATTCCATTGCCCATGAATTGGACAGAGACATAACAATGGTCCTCCAACCTGTAATTAACCCTCTTGATCTTCCTTTGGCATCAATAAAACTTAAATCCCATCCCATAAACAACTTTTTTAATTCCAACACTATAATACTACCTTCACGCATCAATTCTTGTAGAAACAAAACATCGGGTTTAACTACTTCTAGCAGCCTTCAAAGAGCCAATTTCTTTAAGGGTTTAACTATCCCTCTATAATTTAGAGAGCATAGTTTCATTAAGGAAACTTGGGCAGGGATTCCGCTGCTCTAAGCGTCCCAAATAAATTTTTCTAAGTCCCAGACGCTACCACCCAAAAGGCTTTTGCTTGTGCTTTTTTGAACTAGGATCTCCTTCCTTTACCACTCATAATAATAGAACAGGGGTTTACAACTATCCCATCTGAATTTATCATCTTGTTAACAACAAATGATTTCCTTGATCTTAGTTTTAATTTATAATTTTCATCCAATTGAAACTTAGAGCTAGATCCTAATTTCCCCAATTTATCTTTAATAACCATTCGTTCAGAACTAGGTCTTTCAGAGGAATTAAAACTAAGAAATTCTGAATCTTCAAACAAACTAATTTCATAAACATTTTTAACAGGAGAACCAATATTAGAGAGGTCCTGTAGTAAAACACCTGGATCATCTTCTTTTGAAATAGCAAATTTATCTGATGATAACCCTTCAAAGATAAATGGATCCTGTGAATCTTCCTTTCCTTCTGCTCCTTTATCGTCTTCAAGAAAATAATTAGAGTTTTGAATTACAGTGTTTACCTTGCTTTGGGAAAAGGGGTTGAATGCTCTTGGAGTTAATCCCTCACTGATGTTGTTGTTATAGCTATGTGAGGCATCCTGACTAGCCCAGCCAACCTCTACAGATGTAAACAAACATTAAATGTATTTTTATATTGCAAAAGGAGAGGTCGGCCCAGTAAGGGAATTTTACAAAAATTAATGTATAAATAGAAGTGCCGACTCCCTCATTTTATCATCCAACTCAAGCAAGTTCGCTCAAGTGGAGTAGTTCGCATTTTCTGGGTGCTAGAAGAAAAGTGTAGTTGATTTCTTGGGCATTGACTCATTTTGTACTTTTTATCTTCTTTGTACTAAATCTCATACTAAGAAAGGGTTGTTGGATTTTCCCGAGTTTGGGTTTTCCTAGGGTAAAGTGTTGTGTCTATCTTTTCTATGCATAGTTGTTCTTTTAGTGATCATTTTATTGCTTATATATGAATACTGCTATAAGTAAAAAAATTAACTAAAAGAGGATTTCTTGGTCCAGAAGGACTTCTTGAACCCTTGAGCGCATTCCTTTACAAGATGCCCATAAATGTGACATTTGTTACACCTAAACGAAAGCCCTTGGTAATCTAGTTTCTGCAAGTAACTGAGAGATCCTTTTTGTAAAAGGATATTTTATGCTAAACCTTCCCTTATATCTAGATTGATGAGGGTTTTGGCCACGCTCATTCTTCCCGATCTTAAATAGGTTAAATCTGCCCTGATAAAGGAACCCAAAGTGTTGATGTATTTGTAACTTCGAAATGTATTTCATATATGTATATTGTATTCCTATAGAGATGTTATTATTCCTCTATACGGAAGTGTAGTCATTTATATTGTAAGTGTCGTAACTTATACTTGATGGGTTATTAGACCACCTTGTTGGGGTCGGCCCTGTATAAATCATGTGGGTTAAAGGGTTATTAGACCACCCTATTAGGGGTTGATCCTGTCAGCATTATGTTATGTGGTTAAGTTAAGGCCGACCTAGTAAAGGTTATTAGGCAAGTCAAGTCAAGTATAAATAGAGTGCGGGAGGCACTCTATTTGATCATTCAATTCTCACTCATACACTCATTGGAGAGTGGCGCACTAGTGGAGGAGGAGAAGTTGTTGCTAGGAGGACTATCTCTTGTACTTGGGTTGTATCATTGCTCTATCTATCTCTGAGGAAGTTGCGGGGTTTTTCACCTTCTTGGTTTTCCCTGGTGAAACTCTGTGTCTTTTGTGTGCTTGCATTATTGTGTCCATGATTGATATGTTGTAGATATGCTGTACATGTTATTCTATCAGTTAAGATCCTAGATCAGATTGAAATTTCTAAAAAACTAACACAAAGAGTTACCTATCAATCTAAATATGTCTTCTAACCATAACTCGAAGGGTAGATAGGGCATCTTTATCCATGTTGGATGAAGAAAACATCTTTCAATAGCCGAGTCAAGTAAAGGACACCATTTCTTTAGAAACAGGGGATTTGAATCCAAACTCCAAGACTGTTTGATAATCTCGTCTGCATTAGCTTTGTTTTAAACTTGAAGGCAACCCAACCTTTTGAGAGGGCAAAGGATTCATGGATATAGTCGAATAATGATCCCCAACTTTTGGAAACCCGGTCTTTTAGTCCAGGATCATTAACCTTTCTTCCTGTGAAGCGACCAACCAGAAGACATTCGGAGTAATGAACAGCTTCATTAAGACTAATGTCTTCCCCCATAACCAGAATTGGCTGCTCCTTTTTCTTGTTTATACAAGATTTCCTTTTCTTGGTCTTAACATGGAAATCCTTCCTCGGTTCCAATATTTGCACATTCCATCTCATATGTATTCAAATCCTCTACATTTTTAAGCTTTATTGTCCTTCCGCTTCTCTGGTTCGTCAACTTCCTCCATCAGATTGGTATCTCTTCCCCCATAACCAGAATTGGCCGCTCCTTTTTCTTGTTTATACAAGATTTCCTTTTCTTGGTCTTAACATGGGAATCCTTCCTCGGTTCCAATATTTGCACATTCCATCTCATAGGTATTCAAATCCTCTACATTTTAAGCTTTATTGTCCTTTAGCTTCTTTGGCTCGTCAGCTTCCTCCATCAAATTGGTGTCCTTCCACTTCTCTGGTTCGTCAACTTCCTTCGTCAAATTGGTGTCCTTCCACTTCTTTGGTTCATCAGCTTTCTCCATTGGATTAGTTCCAACCCCACTTAATTCAACCAGGCTTAGCAATCTTCCTATAAATCCCCGACTATGGGCATATACATTTGAAAGAAGCTCCTCTAAAAACCCTTCAAAGTTTCCATCTGCTTCAACATTCCGATCCAAAAAGACTCATTGGCTTCACCGAATTCAATGTATCCTTTCCCAAAAAATCTTGACAGCTAACCGCCCATTTGTCAGCTTTTGCCTTTAGCCTTCTGTACGCCATACCTTTATTGATTTTTAACATACTTTTTCATGTACCTCGTCTTCTTGGAACTTGTTGTGGTACATTATATTTATGATTTTCACACTAATAGATTTCTTATTCCTTATAAATATTATTTTATATTTAATGATCTTCACATTATTTATAGATATTGTTTCTTATAAATATTATTTTATATATAATAATCTTCACACTATTTATAGATATTGTTTCTTATTTAATGATCTTCACTCTAATAAATTTTGTATTCCTTATAACACTTCACTAATAAATTTTCTATTCCTTATAACACCTCACTAATAGATAGATTTTTTATTTCATATGATACTAAAACTTATGTTCCACTTCACTAATAAATTTTATATTCCTTATAACACCTCACTAATAGATTTTTGATTCCTTATGATACCAAAACTTATATTCCTTCTGCTCAATTCCAAAGGAAAAAAAAGTTACATATCCCCATATCCAACTTCATTTATGTTCCTTCTACTTAATTCCAAAGGAATAAAAATTACATATCCCATATCCAACTTCAATTATATTCCTTCTACTCAATTCCAAAGGAATAAAAATTACATATCCCATATCCAACTTCAATTATATTTCTTCTACTCAATTCCAAAAGAAAAAAGTTACATATCCCCATCTCCAACTTCATTTCAAAACTCTGGACTTACTACCCATTCTCCATAGAAAATAGAAATAGAAAAGAAAATGTTACCCAAATAAGAAGAGAGAAATATTATCCCTCCACATTATAATAGAAAGAAAAATATTAGAAAATAGAAATAGAAAAGAAAATGTTACCCAAATAAGAAGAGAGAAATATTATCCCTCCACATTGAAATAGAAAGAAAAATATTACCCAAATTGGAAGATTTTGGAAGAGAGATATATTACCCAATCATCATTTAGAACCGTACATCACAATGAATATCTCATTGCAATGTATTTTGTCTCTCTTCTTTCCTCATCTTTCTCTAACTCCTTCTCAAGCCGAGTCTTAATATGACGAGTCTTTGGGAAGTTCTTGCAAATATAGTCAAACATGTTTCATAACCTTTCCTTCCTGATTTTTAATTCTTTTCTTATTATAAGAAATGCCCAACTTTATAATTGTGTGGAATATTTAACATTATAATTCAACATCTCGTACACGCCTTCAAATTTCAAATTAGATATTGAAGATGTTGACTCACGCTATAGCATCCCGTAAAGGTGTCAACTTCAAGTGATCTATATAATAATCAATATATATCACATCCCCTAAAGGTATCAAATAACCTGTATAGGAGTATCAAGTAATCTACATAATTATAAATATATTACATCTCGTAAATGTATCAAGTGAACTATACAATAATCAATATATTAGATTACATTTTATGTATTACTACCTATATTTCTGTAAATAGAGTATAATCTGATATTTCTCCTCAGACCGAATAATACTAGGAAGATTTATTTCTTTTGCATTTCCATTTAATTAATTGTCCATATTTTTTTGCCCTCTGAATCACTTCTATGCATTCTTTGGGAGAATATTTAATTAATTTTTTTAGCTCGATAAGGCTCCGAATGAATATATCATGTCCATATTTTTTTGCCCTCTGAATCACTTCTATGCATTCTTTGGCAGAATATTTAATTATTTTTTTTTTAGCTCGATAAGGCTCCGAATGAATATAGCATGTATTACCTTCTTAAAGGCATCTGGATAAAGGCTCAGAATCAAAATATGACTGTCAAAAAGAACTACTTGCATTCAAAGACTCGATTGAATCCATGTAATTGCATTCAAAGACTCGATTGAATCCATGTAATGGCTCATAGCATGGGCTTCTATCAGAAATTTTGTATACTTCAATCTCTCAGATTGGGAAAACTCATTGCCCCAAATCAATGGAAATGACCTTCTTATCCAATGTTAGTTTTTTTTGTAATTTAAGCTCTCTTATCTAATGTTAGTTTTTTTGTAAAGCTCGTACCACAAGAAGTGCCTTAACAATACACTCATTCACCATCTATTCTACACTCCATAAACTCTTATCCAATGTTAGTTACATCAGAGGATTATCATCTAAAATTTTATGTTGATAATACTTACATCCAGATTTTCTAAATATCTGAACATTCATAGTTTCTCTTAAATCAATATTAAAAAATTCATCCTACTATAAATAAATTCAATTCAGGATTGATCTACTTCTCTTCAGAAAAAAATTCTACAAAACAGTCAATTCTAAGAAAAGAAAGCTGTCAAGATTAAGCTTCACTAAGTTTCACTTAAAATTACAGTACAGTTTTTGGCAATCTCTTAAAAGTGCCCTTTGAACATCTTGAAGCAATATTATCTTACTTTGCAATATTCTATTAAACTTCTTTAAGATATTGTCAGACTGTGAAAAGCAGCGCTTCTATTAAGTAGAACCAGTTAAGGCTTTGCATATGCCCATTTCATGATATCATGTACCCTCAGTGAAAATTGCATTTTACAAAATTATCCCTGCTGCTAGCAATCTAAGCTCTGTAAAAGTGGTAACAACTTCTAAGCACATGTTTTCAGATAAACAAAAAAAGAACAGAATGGTTACAAAGCTCATTTTATCATCAACAATCACTATTACATCCTGCACTGTCCATTGAGTCAATGAAGATAACTGAAACGACCCTTTTATCCAATGTCAGTTACAGCAGAGAATTATTATCTGAAAAAGATCTAACCATTCTCCTAAATCAATACTCATAAATTCACCGCATTATGATTCCTCCTCATCCAGTTAAATAAAAACAAATTACAAATTCAGAATTGATCTACTTTCCTTCAACACAAAATTATACTAAAACACACAATTCTAACAAGGAAAGCTATCAAGGTTAAGCTGAGCTCTGTTCACTGAAAAATACAGTTTTGGCCCTTGGGATATCTCTTAAAAGTGGCTTTTGAGGGCCTTGAAGGAATATTATATATCTTTGAAAAATCAAGTTCAAGATTGATCAACTTCCTTCAGCACAAAATTCTACTAAAGCACAGAATTCTAATAAAGAATGCTATCAAGGTTGAGCTTATAATTATTTTTCACTGAAAATTACAGTTTTGGCCCTTTGGGCAATCTCTTACCAGTGCCGTTTGAGGATCTTGAAAGAATATTATCTTTGAAATATCAAATTAGGATTGATCTACTTCCCTTCGGCACAAAATACTAGTAGAAGACTCGATAGGAAAGCTGTCAAGGTTGAGCTTACTGTGGTTTCACTAAAAGTTACAGTTTTGGGCCATCTCTTAAAAGTCTTTTCCTAAGTTATTGAAGGAATATTATCTATCTTTGAAGTATTCTACTGAACTTTCTTTCACATTAAGATACTATCAGACAGTGAAAAGCAGCGCTTTTATCAAGTATACTGCTTCGGCCTTTGCCATGCTCATTTAGTCATGTTATGTACCGTGATTGAAAATATCAAACTGGCCAAACTTCTAGCAATCTAAGCTCTCTGGAAAAATTTATATCTGCTCTTGGAGTGTAGAAAAGATTGAGAGTTTTTCTACCACTGAGCAAGATGCCCTCGCCCCTGTCACGATGAGCAGCCTTACTGAATTCAGCATCAAGGTGTGGATTGTTATCCACAACACGCTTACTGGTTTCAGTATCAAGGTGTGGATTGCTATCTCCAATACCTCCCTCAAGCCACACTTTGGTTCAGGCTTCCCAGCCATTGCCAATCAACCTCAACACCTAGATATAATGATACCATTTTGAAAATAAGACAGGCTAAGAACCAAACCCTGGAACTGTCCCATTTAAAAGGGTTTTTGGTTCAAGCCTCCCAGTGGCTGCCAATCAACCTCAACACCTAGATATGATGATACCATGTTGAAAATAAGACAGGCTAAGAACCAAACCCTAGACCTGTCCCATTTTAAAAGGGTTTTTGGTTCAAGCCTCCCAGTCGCCGCCAATTAACCTCAACACCTGGCTATGATACCATGTTCAAAATTGGACAGGCTAGAACTCACGCCCTCGACCCGCCCTAGACCCGCCCCCATTTAAAAAGGAGAAGAACACAGCAACGACACTGCAAACAATAGAATGGAAATGTATGGTCTAACACAACACACCCACCATCAAAGCATCAAAATTCGGGGATAAAGAGCATAATACCCAAATTCTAATGATATTTGCATCACTTATAAGATAACTCATAGCAACCAAACACCGCAGAGACCTGTCGAAATAGATATTTTATAACATTGGGAAACTTGTTAACAGAAATCCTCGCTCGACATCGATGACAAAACTGTAATCATGTGCGATAATCGAACCCGGTCTGAACGGAGGATATTAAAAGGGAAAGAAACAAATTCTGATTGAGCCCCTTTCAACAATTGGCAGAAGGAAATCAAATTGGACATAATTATGCTCAATTCATAAGTAAATTATCGGTTATATTGAAAAATGATGGATAAGATTTGGGAATATGCACAGATATATGGAATGTGTACCTTGAAAGAAACAAAATACCGCAAAAAAACAATTAGAGCTTGACAGTATATGTACATTCTTGGGTTATGATAGAACCCGCTGGCACAGCAATGGTAGTATTGCAGGAAGTGTAGGAAACCGCATGGTGCTTGAAAATGTTGAGGAAATTCACTCGCCCTGAAATCCTCGTCCAAGTACTCATCGGGAAACTTCCCGCGAGCGCGTCACTGATAGCATTCCCATTTGATAGGAGCTCGTCCGCCAGAACCTTGACGGTGATGTTCATTCTGATGGTGCTGTCGGCGCCTATTTTGTCCGCCGGAACTCTCGCTTCCCCAACGTTTGTGCCGCGATAATACAACAGCGTGGTGCTGTTTGAGAATTTGAAGCTAGCCTTGTTGGGATTTTTGATGGACAGATTCAGATCGAGACTAACGTTCAGGTCGAGCTTCAACAGCGTGGCGTCGAAATTGAACTCGAATTGGTTGAGAGACACGGAGTTCACGGTCAGCCTGGGGTTCCGTGGCTTGAACACGGTAAATGCCAGAATCAAGCACACAATGAGTAACAGGAGCAGAAGAGCAACGGTGTTCCCGCAGCACCAGAGCATCCGTCGCTTCCTGCGACGATGGAGGAACCCAGGGTCACTTTTGTTGCCTTCGACGCTCAGCGCAAGCGTCGACAGGTCCCTTTCTTGTTTCGTTTCCATCGTAACAACGCCCTGGTCTCAGAGCTGGTTTCCAATGGTTTCCGACGCCTTCGACCTCTGGTTAACACAAAAAACCAGACTACCGAGTACCAAGTCGGTGGGTCGATCCTGCAGTCAATTGATTTTTACAATCCCCCTGGTGTCAATTGATTTTTACAATCCCCCTGGTGTCAGACGCTGACTATAGATGGCCAATTATATTGGGGAACCCAAATATATAGACACAGAGAGCACGGGCTGTGGTGATGGTATATTGGTATATACAATGTTTATATTGCGTAGAAGGGTGTTGTGGGGTCGATTTTGATGTAGACATTCAATGAGAAACGGATGCTCACCATTTAATGTTGCTTGGACTTGCAGAAGAGTCACAAGAGGGTGTGTGATAAATGGCACTTAAATTGTCTCGGTATTTTGGTAATCATTTTGGTAATCCGTGATGGAAATTTTTTCGGATGAGGTACAGTTTTATTTTTTTGGGTTATTTTTTTGGAATTTTGAATATTTGGGTCATTTTAAAATGGGCCAAATCTCCTAAAAACACAGTTCCATGGTATAATTTCACAATAAATAAGCTGGAACTACGAATCCACCAATTTTTATAACCAAATCTAAAAAACAAATTACCAAAAAAATAAGACTATTTGAGTGCCAGTTATCCCAAACCAAGAACCACAGCATTCAGGGAATTTTCCATAGCATTCAGGGAATTTTCCATAGGCCACATCTGACCAATAAAATGCCACGTAGAATGAAGTTGGATGATTCTTTGAACTGTTGCATGACTTCCCTCGCAAACTTCTCTCTTCATTCATTGCATATGATGAAAATTTCAAAATAAAAGTCCATCAAAAAATGGTGGGTTGTAAATTGTAATAACCACATCATACCCCTTTCTTTATTTCTTAAAAAACTGAGAGCTAAAATGTTTATGATGTTTATATTTATTATTAATCAAATATATATTTTTTGTAAATGTTTGGGAAATATTTTATAACGTTTATTGGCTTTATTTTAAATTGTATTTTTTTAAGTATTAATTAAATTGTATTTTTTTAAGTATTAATTTGTTTTTTTACGGGAACCCTTGGAGGGCAATAGTCATTTCTCCTAACCACATAAATCTTATAGCTTGAACGAAGCCTTTATGTTGGACCAAACATAATCAAGAAATGAATTATAAAAAGATAAGGAATTCTATTTATTCTATGTCTTGAATTTACCAATTAGTTTTGGTACTGATAATATTAGACCGAACATAATAAAAAAATATAATTGTAAATTCATATAGAGTATGTAGTAATCAAATATCTTGAGCTAAACCAGTTTTAATGTTGAACCGACATAATAAAAAAACGAATTAGAGAAAGATAAAGATAATGTTGTACAAAACATAATAAAAAAACAGATTACAGATGAATTGTAAATTCATGTAGACTATGTAGTGAGTCACGGGGTTCAATAGATTCTTTCTTGTCGTTAGTTTGGAAATTGCAAGAATACCCCAAAGTAAAGGGCCAATCAATCATGCTCACGTCTTAAAAAGTAAAACTTAATTTTAAATTTTCACTCCAAGTGGGCCCATTCTTTTAATTTTTTTGAGGTGGCCCCGGAGTCTCTATTTCATGATAGAAATAGTGAAAAGTCCGCTAATTGTAAGAAAACACGGACCTTCACACCGTGGATGAGGGCAATAAATTCCTTCCTATGAGAATATTACGATTATGATTACACCTTAATCTTTTAGTGGGTTGATTATAGAACCGGTTCGTCCAATGTGGTCAACTTACAAGGCATTGGCATTGTTCAAGGATTTGAACTTTCAACTTAATGTTAGTTAACACTCTCACGAGAGTATTAGGGGCATTGTTTATTCTTTGGGTGGGTAGATTATAGCTTTGATTTACATAGAGATAATGGTGTTGTCAACTTAGTAGTTGAATAGTGTGGTTTTGATTATGTTGAAGAGGCGCTTTCTATAGCTTAGTAGGGGGAGATGTGGAACTCGTTTCGTGCTCATCTTAGAGCTAACACATGTCCTTTAAAAAAAAAAAAAAATTATAAAAAATAACATGTCAGCTATTTAAAACATTTACATGGCACTTTGAGAGATTTGATCCCTCTCGGTGCTTGGTAGATCCCCTTTAAGATGGATTTATGCTGGTGCTAGTTAACACTTCGAACAAATTAGCTCAAGCTATTTATAGTAATTAGATGAAGGTATATTTATTTACATAAGTATACATTCACATGATTTGAATTTAAGTTTTTTTTATCATCTAGGTGATCATTTTAGAAACACTCTTTATATTTGACAAAGTTTTGCAATATTAAGGTTTTGAACTTCCTTCACATTTTCTCAAGTATTTTCATGTGTTTTCCAAAATCTTGACATCTCAACGAGGAGCAACAACTTTAGTTTACAATTTCATGTTTCAAGCTAAGGAATACCTAAAATAAAGTAATGAACAAAAAGTTACGGTCTTGAAAGGCTCCCATTTTTTCATACAATGTAGTTTTTCCCATCTCAACATCATATTCAATGCTAACTTCATATTGTGAGAAAATGCACATGGTCATAGGATCATAGCAAAATGTGGATAGTATTATCACTGTTGCACTAAAGAGTTGTAGGTTGATCCAGAGCAAAACCAAACTCTGTGGCCAATTGTTGAATCCAAAAAACTTCTCAACCAACATTGACATTGCCTAGATACTTTACCTCTTTAACCAACATTGACAATGCCTAGGTACTTTGCCTTTGTAGAAAAAAGGGTGATTGCATGCTAATTTTTATTAGAACATGACACTCGTAAATACTCAAAAAAATAAAATCAACATTCCTAAAGAGGACAATGGTCACTAATTATATACCATGGATCTATGTTTACTTGTCTTCAACTTTAGAATTTTTGTGTGAGCGTTGGTAATAGTGTGAAAAGTATGCATCATTTTACATTGACCAATATTCAAGTCCTCTCTTATCCTTGTGTATTTTAGTGACCTATATGTAACACCATCTTAATTATGGGTGTTAATTAACTAAGACTACTAATGATAAACTCGTTTAATCAAACATATATTCTAAATGTGGATTTGTACATGTAAAATTAGTGTTTTTGTTAGCTTGTTTTCTATCATAATAGGTACAATTTATGCATTTATTTTAATACCATTATTGTGTGTAATTTAAATGAAATAATATAGCAAGACAAGAATAGTAGATTATTGTAAGGCCTCTATGCCTAACTTCCTTAATTTAACATTTAAAATATACTAAGTAATAAGAGAAACATTACTATAGCCATGACAATTTTAAATAATACAATTATAACATAAATTACTTAACAATACTTGTTTAAATGTTGAATCTGTCCAAGAATGTAGTAGTTTCCTATAGCAACAAGCGTTCAACCTCCTTTGATGCCCAAAAAGAAATTATACCTCCCTACCAACTAGGACCCTAGCCAACTTCCTAGCTCCAAGAAACCTTCGGTTTCTTGGCCCTCCATGCCCGTGACTCTACGAACAATAATGCACAATATCTCTAAGAACTTGTTCCATGATTATATTTATTCCAAGAATTCCTCCATGAATTCTTCCACCTCTCAACAAACTAAACCTTTCCTCAACTCCCCAAAATAAAAAGAACTCTCCAACTCCTCTTCATCCTCTCTATTTATCAAATTTCAATACACATCTTTCCAAATAATACACATCTTTCTAGATTTTAAGGAAAAACATAACTAGAATAAAACTAGCATACCCCCAAAGTGGGGGAAATGAAACGCCGAGAAGAATTGAATATGTTGTAAAATGAGAGAAAGTTATGTGTATGTAGACAAGGGGTAATTTTTGCAACATATGGCAAGTTTCTTGAGTAGTGATGTCTCAGTCAACAATTGCTTATGAGTTGGAACGATGATAGGAATATGAGGTTGAGTCACGTGGAAATGATGTAGTTGTGATTCTAGTCACCATATGATGGTAGGTCTTTAATTTTCCCTCTGCTTTGGAACCATATTTGGATGTGTATTTCAAGACAACATATTTGGGGATGTACATTTGCTCACCATGTTTGAAGTATGCTCAGATTATGGTTTTTCAGACAAGGGTTAGTGCATGTTGGTCGATATTTTTTTTTCCATAAATGTACATAATGATGATTCATGTTGTACTTTCCAAGGGCATTTATATATGCATACAAGTGTATTCCCTTTTTTGTGTAGACATGAATTTTCATTGCACTTTGTATGTCTTTGTACTTTGTTTAAGAGTTGCTCATAGTCCTGAAGTGGGTTGGATGAAAGAATATATTTTATATCTAGCAAGTAAGGGTCATCCTCAATGGATCAATGCATATGAATCTATCTGTCATGATTTTCTCTTGGATTCCATGTTGTAACATATGTATCAAATAAACTCTTTGCAACATTGATTTGATATGCGTCTTTCCAATTTAATGTTTCCATCTTAGGAGCTCCATGAAGCTACATGAAACCATGTATATGTGTAGAGCCATGGTATTATAGGATTAGAGAAAATGAAGAATATGTAAAGATTTTGTATAGACACGTGCAAGTAGTATATAATGTGTACATGTACCAATAATCTTTTGTGTGTATGTTTTTTAATTATCTCCTCATGGAATATTGGAAATCTTTTATGAATGTATGCAACTACATTCTGGGGCCTATCAATGATGTTATGATTACACCGTTGTTGAAGGATTGTTGGGTCAGAAGGGCTATCCTCTTCCATAACTGCATGCAAGTTTGGCCATTTTGTGTTTGTTGCAATGAGAGTGAAGAACAATGCAGTGCATTGCAATTGTGTGATCATATTTGTCAGCTCACTTCTGCGTAGAGTACAAAATTCTCTGGCCCCATGTAGGTGTGCTCCAAAGTGCATGACATGTTTCGAGAGGTTTTTTGTAAGAATTTCTTGTAGATGTACGTGTAACTCCTCAATTGTGGTTGTCGTAATTTTGTTTTAGCCTATGATGCACTCCTTTAAATGAATTATTTGTATTATTTAATGAGTTATGTTGAACACACATGTTTCACCATGAGCGTAATGTAGGCATTCGAAGTTCAAAATATTTAGGCTACATTATTTTTTTAATCTATAAGAAGGATGCCACAAATAAAGAGATTATTTTACACGGAAACCAGCACATTAAAAAAAATATCGCTATCACCGAGAGGATAATCCCTGATCAGCTCCATTCCAAAGACCACGCTTTTACTAATACGTATGATCATGAGTTACATAATCAAATTATATATGTGTGGATGCTTGTCTGGAGAAGAGGAAAGATTGGTTAAACCCTAATATGCCATGATAAAGGAATTAAAGCAAATACGGTTTAGATCACCATAATTTGCTGAAGCAAAAATAGAGATATACTTCATCAATCTACCTAAACCTCAATTCTTAACTCACATCATGTTAAGGTAGAATCTACCAAGAGTTTGGTCTCATGAATGCATTAATTGGTTTATTGCACTCCACATCTAAAACTTGAAAAGGGAAAAGGATAGTCATCATCTTAAAGAGTTTGGTCCAAGAGTTCATCAATTATAAGAAGTGGGAGTGATTCTTCATTGTTATCTTGTCAAGGCTCTGTAGTCAATGTAGAGTTGGCAAGAGTGATCTTTCTCCATAGCTAAAACAATTGGGTACCACATCACATGTAGATGATTTAGGTTGGTTGTGGACATCAATCAACTCCTTACATGTCACATGATCTTGTCGTTCTCCCACAAAGATCGTCTATAAAGCACGATCACTTTGAACTAAACTTGAGGATGAAAACAATAATAAAAAGGGAGATTATGGTTCAAGAAGAAAATAGAATATGGCTTAAAAGTCCAGCATAATTTAAATTGAGCCAAGCGTTTAAGTTACAACAAATAAAAAATTACCTCTCATGGAAAAAGTAAAAATGACACATCGTTTTATCTCATTTAATGAGTTAATTGAATTTGGTGGTGCGTAGGGACATATGTGAAGAATTCATATTGCACGTGGTATGTTGGATACAACTTTGGTATGATTGTCCACGTTTAAGACATGCACAAAGAAACCACTAAGCCACCAGGAAACCGTTTACGCCATGCATCTGACTTCCTAAGGAAGCCACTACGTTTAAGCCATGCATTTGAATTCCAAATCAAGCCACCATCTCTCCTCCCCATGAATGTCTCTCAAACATTGAAACCTACCGTGAATGTCTCTAGACCAGGCGAACATTGGAAGGGAAGCACATTATGGGATATGTCACTGGATAAGAAGAATAGAAAGCATGCTAGGCAGATCAAAATGCTAAAAAACTACTTAGGAATGTGAATGGTACATAGTTGCATAATTTAATTTCCTTCCGGTCATGAATTACAGCTGGGTGGGAGTGTCGATGTCTTTTCTTTCATGCAAATTTGTTGTGCATTCCATTGTAAACAAAATAAAGCCCATAAGCATTTGATTCAACCATTTTCTTTCTCGCATACATCGGTCAGGTGAGTTAATTGCTACTACAACTCTCCTCTTGCACTGTTCCTTGATATTTTCACCTTGAATTTGATTATACAATGTTTTCCATGTTTACTCCCAGCTTCCAAAGAGTGGGTAACATTCTATCCATCATTTGTAATGTCCACATTCAAATAAATCTCAAAAGAGAAAATTCCACCAATCTACTAGTTTCCTAGGTTGGGGCGGAAACATTAGATTTGGAAAAAGGAGACTATAAAACCCCAAATGGACATTAGCTTGACATAAATATATTAAAAGGGGTTAAATAAATATTTATGATAGGAAAATAAGGTGGCACTTGGTCATGAAGACACATTGGTGGTGTGGGACCCACACAAAGCTAGATTCCTCATGCCACATGGCATTCTATTCAAACCCATTCGAATCCAAGGTGGAGTCTAATGATCTTGGGGAGTTGGAAGGTCAATATACTTGGCATGACTCAATTAAGGTCGAATTGGAGTGGAAGAGTAACTCCCATGGAAGAGGAAGAGGCATTTGAGAGATATTGAGACACTTGGGATAGATTCCCTAGATTCTACGACAATAATGCCGAAGATCCTATGACACCTATGACACAAATCAAACCTGATTGCTGACATCTGAAATATATGACATGTTAGGGCTAAAAATAGCCTCCAAGAGGGCGCACAAGAGAGTTAGGGCAGCCAAAGAGTCACCCATTCGAATTGAATGAAGGATGAGGCTAGGAATGGAGGGACAAGTGGCACACATTGGAATCTCTTCCCAATTCGAGTTGGCATGAATCTCATGGATGGAATTCGAGCTAAGGAGGTCTTTGGAATTTTATAAAAGTCAAGAACAAATAAGGAGAGTGGATTTTGATCATTTCTCATTTTGGATATTGGAGAGAATAGCTTGTCCATGCTTGTGGAGTGTTTACTCTACTTGCCTTAGTACCAATTTCGAGGCTGAAAGATTCCCAGTCTAATTGGAAATTGGAGAGGCCATTCATACCTTTCATTTGGAGCTAAAATGGAGTCATTTGTTTTAGGTTGAAGCTACAGGGATGCTCGTGATATTCTCTTCTTCAACTTGTTTCCACACATTTCTCTCCATATTTTGGCTCTTGGAGGAAGGGTGCATTTGGTGAAATGATGATCTCTTGGGGAAGATCTTTTGGCCCCATTTATTCTTAATCGGATGTATTTACTCTGTATTTAATGCTCAGAATATCCTCAGGTTGAAATACCAAGTGAAACTATGTCAAAATACCAAACAATGTACAAATGGTGCCAATTTCCTCATATCTTGTTATGAAAGCTTGAAGTTGCTTTATTTCGACTTGTATCAGTTCATATCTATTATTTTTATGATGTATGGAGAGTAATTAATGTCCTGAATAAGTTTCATTTAATTTATATAATCCTTTGGAGCATAAATCTCGAATTTCATAGCGAGTAGTGAAGTTTCCTATCATTTCTCCATGTGAAGACATGTCCACAAACCTTTGATTTATGGGAGTTGCAATAGCCTTTAGGAAGTGATTAATGATGCATTTGGGTGCCCATTGAAGTCCTTTAACTAATCCATGTCTCTGTTATAAAATTTGGGAGGTTCGTACTGCATTTGGGAAGCCATCTTTGTCCCCTACCCTTGGGGGTTTGAACCTCGAATTTGCTAGTAAGTTTCCCTATTTTCTCTTGATTGTAAATGACTGTTGCAGAAGTCTTTTTAGAGTGTCCAAGAATCCATCAGACTCAATTTTAGGTCTTAATACCTCTCAAACACATTCAGACCCAATTTGGAAGCATTCAGAGCAATTTGGAAGCATTTCAGTTATTACTAGTCTAAGGGTCGAATTGGCAAAAAAGTGCAATTTTTCCATTTTTTCCAAATTTATTGAAAATGGACACTACATCATCATTATACAGAGAGAGAGTGCTAGCCATCATTAATTCCTCATCATACATCCCAATATGCTGAGTGAGGAAGATTCCTCCGTTATTACAGAGTAGGGCTACAGGAAGCGATGAATTATTAAGGAATCGACAGAGACGAGTTCCATGCAGTCAACGATGAAGAATTCACAGACGTGATTTAAAATCATTGAAAATCACACCAGCTCATTAGATTCAAGGTATCTGTTAATGATATCTTAAATTATACAAAGAAATTTCTACCTGTAGACTATTTTCATTCATGGAGTTTTCATTTTCTTACCAGCAGCAGCTCGCCTTTAATCTTTGTCAAAAACTATGCCTGTCATCATGATTTGAATAACTAATTTGCAATACTTAAAACAAATATACACTTTCAAATTGCACCTCTTCCGAACGTATCCGTATTGAAAAGTGATCCTATGATGGAAATGGCGGATGTCGTGTTTACTAAAAACACATATTAGTTTGAATACTTGAGTATGAGAGCCTTGATAACACCTTCACTTTCTCTGCCAAACACTCTTATGCACGCCTCCCTCAGTTGACCTGATACATATTCTCTATCCCCCATCCAACACTGGGATTCTTTAAACTGTTGGGATGCCATGATCAGAGTTCGAATGTCCCCAGGCACAGTGTTTTGAATGGCCTGCATAACAGTCTCCTCGAAAGGAACGTCGTCCAACGTTGTGGGGAAGAACACGCTTGACTTCACCAGTGCAACGTATGCAGGCACAAACGACTCACGAATCCATTGCTTCTCTTCTTCTGTTTTGATCACCTTGGGGAAATTCGTGATAATCTCCTCCACCTCTACAAAAATCTTTGCAAATTCTGTGAATGCCGGAAGATCTACTTCAAAACGCTTTTGAGAATCTGCAACATCGAATTCCTCTAATGCTTTGTCATGTAATTCCTTGGAAGCGGAGGAGGTTTAGGAGGAGGAGGCAAACTTGGTGGTGGAAGAGGGTTAGGAGGAGGAGTAGGCTTGGGCGGAGGGGCTGGATGTGGCGCAAGAAGAGGCTTGGGTGGTGGGGACAGAATGCGGGTAACTAGGGAGGTGGGTATGGCTGCGACCGTGGGAGATGGCATAAGCGGAGGAGGAGGCCAACTCGGTGGTGGCGGAGGGTTAGGAGGATGAGGCAGCTTGGGCGGAGGGGCCAGAGGTGGCGCAAGAGGAGGATTGGGCGGTGGCGCTGTAGGCATAGGTGGTTTGGGTGGTGGTGCTGGTGGAGGGTTTGGTGGTGGTGAAGGCAGAGGCGGAGGCAGGGGATTTGGCGGCGGAGCTGGTGGTGGTGGGGAAGCAGGGGTAGGCGGTGGGTTTGGAGGAGGTGCAGGAGCTGGTGGTGGAGGCAGTGGCAAGGAGGAATAAGCGCAGAATGTGTTTCCACAGGTGGCGGCTCCTCATAGGCCGTTGACAGTCGACAAAAACATGAGAGGAGCCGACCCCTTTAAATACGCCTTCAGCGTAATAATGAATTGAATAAAATAACAATAAAATCAAATGGAAAATCTTTCTTCTCATGCTAGCTAATAAATGAATTTGACATTTTCCCCCAAAATTTATTACATCCCACCATATGTATTTAATTCATCATATCAATAATTAATGAAAGTCAAGAAGAGTATTTAATACTACTAGATATTTACGCCGTAAGGCGTTTTTACAAGTGGGAGTCTACACTGAAATTTATTTTTATTGATTTTTAGCCGTTATATCCTTCGTCTGACGATTGGGAATTTGTGACTCGTTGATTTGCCATTTCTGCCATTGAACTCATGGCCATTTATACTCCTCGCCTACTCCCTTAAATGCACATCTTCCTGTTGAAACTCTTAGGAGGTGATGCCTCCATCTATGGTGTTGCCTCCATTTTATTTCTCGCATACATCAGTCAGGTGAGTTAATTGCTACTAAAAATTTCCTCTTATTAGAAAAACAGGATCGCAGAGCAATAACAATAAATAGAAATGCAAATATAATCACACACACATTACAGGAGAGACACCGATATATCGTGGTTCACCCCAACTTGGGCTACGTCCACACTAAATTTGCCAGTCCTTATTATTATTACCGTCCAGCAAGGTGAAGGGATACAACCTGCATCACAGCCACTGCACTTCCTCTTCACTATCTCACAGTCTCTCTCCTGATCTTAGAGATATTTACAATGCATAAAACCTAATACATCCACCCTAGCCGTATTACAATGTCTTTCTTTTATAAGGAAAATACAATGAGAAAAATACCACGGGATACCCAAAACTATGGGCCCGCAAAACAGCTGGCGAAAACAGCCCTGAACCCCTAAAAATGCAGAATGGGTGTACAGTCCTCTAGGGCGCAAGGCTAAGACAATATCATCTATGAGACTAGAAGATCTGGCTCCACAACCAACAATCTCCCATTTGGAGACTGATCATAGCAACTCCACCGCTGCTGCACTTGTTGGACTTGGACTTGGAAAATTTCTCCTCTTCACCTTCATGCTAGAAGGCCAACTGAAACCGAGCAAGAACTCAATTTCTCTCTGGTCACTACCTTTGTGAACATGTCTGTAGGATTCTGGATAGTATGTATCTTTTCCAACTTCAACAGTTCATCTTCCAGAACAGAGCGTATGAAATGGTACTTGAATTGTATATGTTTAGTCATGGAATGGAATGTTGAGTTCTTTGCAAGATGAATGGCACTCTGGCTGTCACTATACAACCTGCTATCCTTCTGCTTCTTACCCACTTCCTCCATAAACCTCTACAACCAAATCATCTCTTTACTAGCCTCTGTAATAGCAACATACTCTGCTTCCGTTGTTGAAAGTGCAACAACCTTTTGCAGTTTTGAAATCCAACTTACTGTTGTTCCACCTACAGTAAACACATACCTTGTGGTGCTCCTCCTGCTATACTTATCACCTGCCATATATGCATCAACATATCCCTGTAGAACAGTGTCTGAACCTCCAAAACATAATGCCTGAGTGGTGGTACCTCTCAAATACCTGAGAATCCACTGTACTGCCCTCCAATGTTATTTACCTAGATTGTCCATATATCTTCTCACAACTCCCACTGCATGTGCAATATCTGGTCTTGTGCACACCATGGCATACATCAAGCTGCCAACTGTTGATTGATAGGGAATCTTGGACATGTAATATGTCTCTTCCTGTGTCTTGGGACACATTTCCTTACTTAGACTGAAATAGATGTCCAAAGGTGTACTAACTGGTTTTGCATTCTGCATTCTGAATCTCTCCAACACCTTTTGTATGTACTCACCCTGAGACAATGTCAATTTGCGATTTTTCCTGTCTCTTGTTATTCTCATACCAAGGATTTGCTTTGCAGCACCCAAATCCTTGATCGCAAATGAATTAGCTAGCGTCCTTTTGAGTACATTTATATCCTGCATGTTAGACCCTACAACAAGCATGCCATCCACATACAATAACAAGATAATATATCTTTCATTGTCTAGCTTCTTGAAATAAACACAGTGGTCAGAATGATATCTACTATAACCTTGTTCTGTCATAAACCTGTCAAATTTTAAATACCACTGCCTTGGAGCTTGCTTCAAGCCATACAAACTCTTTTTCAACCTGCATACCAATTTCTCCTTACCTTTGACCTCATACCCTTTGACCAATTTCTGTTGCATATATATCTCTTCCTCCAAATCTCCATGGAGAAAGGTTGTTTTTACATCTAACTGTTCAAGATGCAAATCTTCTACTGCCACTAGACTTAAGATAGTCCTAATTGAAGTCATCTTAACAACAGGAGAAAATATTTCATCAAAATCAATACCTTTCTTCTGTGCAAACCCCTTTACAACAAGTCTGGCCTTGTACCGCTTCTTACCTCCTTCTTCTTCCTTCAACCTGTAAATCCATTTGTCCTGCAATGCTCTTTTACCAGCAGGCAACTGAACCAGATCCCAAGTCTGGTTTCCTACCAATGAGTCCATCTCCTCATTCATGCCTTGCTCCCACTTCTTTCTAGTTTCCACCTACATTGCTTTTTCATAACATTCTGGTTCACCAACAGCAGTCATCAACAAATAATACATTGAATGAGAGTATCGTTCAGGGAGTCTACTTAACCTGGTAGATCTTCTTGTAGTTGCAGGGGTTTCAGGTATTTGCTGTTGTTCTTGATTTTCTGGCACCTTTGGAACTTCATTTTCTTGAATTTCATCAAGTATTGTGTACTATGTGGTTTCCTTTTCTTGTTTCTTTCCTTGCAGCTGATCTTTATACATGACCTTTTCATTGAATATCACATCTCTACTCCTAATGATTTTTTTATTTTCATAATCCCATAAGTGATAACCAAATTTATCAACCCCATATCCAATAAAGATACATTTATTTGATTTAGCTTCAAGCTTTGTTCTATTTTCTTTATCAATATGGACAAATGTTTCACAACCAAATGTTCTCAGAAATGAGTAGTTTACCTTTTTATCTGTCCATGCCTCCTCTGGAATACCACCATCCAAAGCACTTGAAGGTCCTCTGTTTATTAAATAAACAACAGTATTTACAGCATCCGCCCAAAACTGTAAGGGCAACCCTGCATGCAGTCTCATACACCTTGCACGCTCCATGATCGTTTTGTTCATCCTTTCTGACACACCATTTTCTTGTGGTGTTACTGGAACTGTCTTCTCTCTATGAATCCCATGGTATGAACAGTAACTATCAAACTCCTTGCCGCAGTACTCACCTCCATTATCAAATTTGAGACACTTAAACCTTTTCCCTATCTCATTCTCAACCAAAGCTTTCCACTTCTTAAAAGTAGCAAACACATCAGATTTATGTCTAATGAAATAAACCCAAGTTTTCCTAGTTGCATCATCAATAAATGTAACATAATAATGAGAGCCACTAAGAGATTGTACCTGATCCGTTCCCCATACATATGTATGCACTAGCTCTAATTTTTCATTATTCTTCTGTTTCCCAACCCTGAGAAATATGACTCTTCTGTTTTCCATAAACACAGTTTTCACAGAATTCCAAACTTACCTGCTTCAAATCTGGCAGCAACTTCCTTTAGTGGAGAATCTGCATCCCCTTCTCACTCATGTGGCCAAGCCTATGATGCCACAATGCTGTATCTGTTCCTATGGAAGCTAAAGAGATAGAATGGTCAATATTATGAGGACATAAATACAACGTACCTATCCTGTCTCCTTTTGCTATCACCATTGATCCTTTAGTGATCTTCCACCACTTTTATCCAAATGTAGATAAACAGCCGCTATGTCCCAACTACCTTGTTGAGATCAGATTTATTTTCATAGCAGGAATATACCTAACATCTTTCAATAGCCAGTCAGTTCCATTCTTAACTTTTATCCATACCTTAACCATTCCAATAATTTTACATGGCTCATCATCACCCAATAAAACATGTCCAAAATCGCTAGGAACTTACTCATGAAAGTATTTCCTATGGGGTATAGCATGACATGAAGCTCCTGAATCTACTACCCAATAATCACTAGTATTATTTAATGCAAGAATCAAAGCATCTTGTAACACATCACCTGCTACATTTGCTTCTTGGGTAGTTTCCTTCTATGCATCTCCTTTATTCTTTAGAGATCTGCAGTATTTCTTCAGATGTCCTTTCTTTCCACAGTTCCAGCACTCTATTTTTCCCAGTCTGGACTTGGATCTGCCCGTTTTAGACTTTCCATGATTACCTTGGCTCTTTCCTCTCTCCTTTTGTCTTCCTTTGCTCTCCATGGTCAACGCATTACCCGATGTCTCATCTGTGCTTTTTCTTCGCATTTCCTCGCTAAGAATAACACCAATAACATCATCAAATTTCAAGGTGTTTAAACCAGAGATAGAGTTACTTACATCCATGACCAAGCTATTCCAGCTTTCTGGCAATGAACACAAGATTAGAAGAGCCATAACCTCATCATCAAAGTTCACTCTTACAGAACTTAGCTGATTTGTAACCGTATTAAACTCATTTAAATGATCAATAACAGATCCACCTTCAGACATCTTCATATTAAATAAACACTTCATTAGAAATACCTTGTTGGAGGCCGAGGGTTTTTCATACAGCTTACCTAGTGCGCTCATCAAACCCTCCGTTGTCGTTTCTTTTGAGATATTGAAAGCCACCGACGAATCCGGGCTCAACCGTATTGTTCCCAGAGCCTTTCTGTCAAGAACCTTCCATTCTTCGTCCTTCATGGCCACCGAATGCTTTGCTCTTCCTCCGAACGGTAGGAATAGATCCTTCTGGTACAGATAGTCCTCCATTTGCATCTTCCACAACTGGAATTTTTAGCCATTAAACTTCTCGAAATTAAACTTTCCTTCTTCCGCCATTGCTCCCACTCGAACTAGAAACCCTAGCTTCCTGCGGGTTTATCTACCAAATAGACCTTTGGCTCTGATACCAATTGTTAGAAAAACAAGATCACAGAGCAATAACAATAAACATAAATGCAAATATAATCACATACACATTACAAGAGAGACACAGATATATCGTGGTTCACCCCAACTTGGGCTACGTCCACACTGAATTTTTCAGTCCTTATTATTATTACTGTCTGGCAAGGTGAAGGGATACAACCTGCAGCACAACCGTTGCACTTCCTCTTCACTGTCTCACAGTCTCTCTCCTGATCTTAGAGATCTTTACAATGCATAAAACCAAATACATCCACCCTAGCCATATTACAATGTCTTTCTTTTATAAGGAAAATACAATGGAAAAAATACCACGGGACACCCAAAACCATGGGCCCGCAAAACAGCTGGCAAAAACAGCCCCGAACCCCTAAAAATGAAGAATGGGTGTACAGTCCTCCAGGGTGCATGGCTAAGACAATATCATCTATGAGACTAGAAGATATGGCTCCACAACCAACACTTTTTTCTAGGCATTCGAAGTTCAAAATATTGAGGCTACATTATTTTTTTAATCTATAAGAAGGCTACCACAAATAAAGAGATTATTTTACACGGAAGCCAACACATTAAAAAAAAATATCACTATGTCCGAGAGGATAATCCCTTATCAGCTCCATTCCAAAGACCACGCTTTTACTGATATGTATGATCATTAGTTACAAAATCAAATTATGTATGTGTGGATGCTTGTCTGGAGAAGAGGAAAGATTGGTTAAACCCTAATATGCCATGATAAAGGAATTAAATCAAATAGAATGTAGATCACCATAATTTGCTGAAGCAAAAAGAGAGATATACTTCATCAATCCACTTAAACCTCAATTCTTAAATCACATCACGTTAAGGTGGAATCTACCAAGATTTTGGTCTCATGAATGCATTAATCGGATTATTTCACTCCACATCTAAAACTTGAAAAGGGAAAACGATAGTCACAATCTTAAAGAGTTTGTTCCAAAGACAAACTATATTGCCACATTGGTTAATCATGATACATGATTCACTCATGAACATGCTAGCATGCACGATCACTTTGAACCAAATTTGAGGATGAAAACAATAATAAAAAGGGAGAATATGGTTCAAAAAGAAAATAGAATATGGCTTAAAAGTCCAGCAGAATTCAAATTGTGTTCCATAAATCTCAAGATATTGTTCCCGGAAGTTAAGGCTTAGCACTAGTTGATCTCATTCTTGGGTGAATTGTGGCCATTGATTTAACAACTAAATCCATTATCCATATCAATTATTTTCCAAAAGAATAAAACAATAACAAATAAAAAGCAAAATCAATATTCCCAAAATATCGAAAATCACATCCGTAAATGATTTTTTTTAAATGAGAAAAACTTTGCGGGTTGCGGAAACATTAAAAATCAAATCACCAAATTTAAACATTGAAATTTAACCATAAAAATTAAAGCTTTCGTAATTCGCAAAAATGCATAAAAATGATAAAAAACTTGAAAAAAATGCATTTTTTTTAAAAATTGAAGGAAGTAATGAAATAACAATGGAGAAAAGATTAAAAGAAAATCTGGAAATATTTACAAAGTAAAAGAAAATTGAATATTTGAAAAATATAGACTTGGAACTAAAACCAAAACAATTTACACGTTAATTCTTAAGAAAATAAATGTTGGAAACAAGTTACGTATATAGGAAAATAATCACTCCTAAAATATAGGAGAGTTAATGAATTCCATAAATAGGTTTCTAACATAATCATTTTCCAAGAATAGAATACCAAGAAAAGAATAATAATATTTCATTTTGAACAATAATAAATGAAAATCCTTTTAAAATGCAAAAGGAAAAAATAGAAATTGTATTTTCAAGATCAAATCAGCTTATTGAGAAGGAAAAAACATATCCATGATCAAACTAACTTTACATTCATGAATATTGAAATTTAATCTCACTAATTTCCAAATAATCATAAAACAAAAACTCATAGAAATTAGAGAAATTAGAACTCATATAAACTAAAACACATGTGTTCTTTTAATTTTCATAACATCAAATTGTGTATAAATTTAATATATGGATTTAATAAAATACACAAAGTAATTTAATGAAAGCCAAAGCATGAACATGAATATTTAAAAGATCTAAATAAGCTTAAATTAAACATTAAAAATATTAAACTAATATAAGCAAGGAAACCCAAAGAGTAGGATTATTTACAATATTTACATTATGATTCTAGGCATGCAAAAGTGAAAATAAAACTCCATCAAGCTCAAATATCATATTGATGCAATATTTAAACTCATGAGAGAAGAAACCATAAGATCAATCAAAATCCCAAAATGAAGGTAATAACCAACCATCATCTCGAATGATCAGTTTATGCAGCGAAGACCAAATCTAGGTGGGGAATGTCAAGAACAACATGGTAAGGTAACCACCAAGATCATGGAACCAACTCAAACGAATCAAAAAACAAATAAGTAAAATGGAAACAATCCAAATAATACCAGAGATCTAGGAAAATAAATGGTGAAATACAAAAAATGGAAATTCAAACAACCAAGAAATAAAAGTGGGGGCTCCCATTTTTATTAATAAAAATAGGATCTGTTGTGCCTACAACAAAGACATGCATAAACAAACCACCAAGCCACCAGGAAACCGTTTACGGCATGCATCTGACTTCCTAAGGAAGCCACCACGTTTAATCCATGCATCTAACTTCCGAATCAAGCCACCATCTCTCCTCCCCGTGAATGTCTCTCGAACATTAAAACCTACCGTGAATGTCTCTAGACCAGGCGAACATTGGAAGGGAATCACATTATGGGATATGTCACTGGATAAGAAGAATAGAAAGCATGGTAGGAAGATCAGAATGTTAAAAAACTACTTGGGAATGTGAGTGGTACATAGTTCCATAATTTAATTTCCTTCCGGTCATGAATTGCAGCTGGGTGAGAGTGTCGATGTCTTTTCTTTCATGCAAATTTGTTGTGCATTCCATTGTAAACACAATAGAGCCCATAAGCATTTGCTTCAACTATTTTCTTTCTCGCATACATAGGTCAGGTGATTTAATTGCTACTACAACTCTCCTCTTGCTAAGCATTCGAAGTTCAAAATCTTGAGGCTACATTATTTTTTTAATCTATAAGAAGGCTACCACAAATAAAGAGATTATTTTACATGGAAGCCAGCACATTAAAAAAAATATCGCTATCACCAAGAGGATAATCCCTGATCAACTCCATTCCAAAGACCACGCTTTTACTGATACGTATGATCATTAGTTACATAATTAAATTATGTATGTGTGGATGCTTGTCTGGGGAAGAGGAAAGAATGGTAAACCCTAATATGCCATGATAAAGGAATTAAAGCAAATACGGTTTAGATCACCATAATTTGTTGAAGCAAAAAGAGAGATATACTTCATCAATCTACCTAAACCTCAATTATTAACTCACATCACGTTAAGGTAGAATCTACCAAAAGTTTGGTCTCATGAATGCATTAATCAGTTTATTGCACTCCACATCTAGAACTTGAAAAGGGAAAACGATAGTCACCATCTTAAAGAGTTTATTCCAAACACAAACGATAAATTGCCACATGGTTATTCGTGATACATGATTCACTCATGAACATGCTAGCCTGCATGATCACTTTGAACCAAATTTGAGGATGAAAACAATAATAAAAAGGGAGAATATGGTTCAAAAAGAAAATAGAATATGGCTTAAGAGTCCAGCAGAATTTAAATTGTGCCAAGCATTTAAGTTACAACAAATAAAAAATTACCTCGCATGGAAAAAGTAAAAATGACACTTCGTTTTATCTCACTTAATGAGTTAATTGAAATTGGGAGGTGCATAGGGACATGTGTGAAGAATTCATATTGCACGTGGTATGTTGGATACAACTTTGGTATGATTGTCCACGTTTAAGACATGCACAAAGAAACCACCAAGCCACCAGGAAACCGTTTATGCCATGCATATGAATTCCTAAGGAAGCCACCACGTTTAAGCCATGTATGTGACTTCCGAATCAAGCCACCATATCTCCTCCTAATGAATGTCTATCAAACATTGAAACCTAACGTGAATGTCTCTAGACTAGGAGAACATTGGAAGGGAAGCACATTATGGGATATGTCACTAGATAAGAAGAATAGAAAGCATGGTAGGCATATCATAATGCTAAAAAACTACTTAGGAATGTGAATGGTACATAGTTCCATAATTTAATTTCCTTCCGGTCATGAATTGCAGCTGGGTGGGAGTGTTAATGTATTTGCTTTCATGCAAATTTGTTGTGCATTCCATTGTAAACACAATAGAGCCCATAAGCATTGGATTCAACCATTTTCTTTCTCGCATACATCGGTCAGGTGAGTTAATTTCTACTACAACTCTCCTCTTGCATTGGTCCTTGATCTTTTCACCTTGAATTTGATTATACAATGTTTGTCAGATTTACTCCCAGCTTCCAAAGAGAGGGTAACATTCTATCCATCATCATTATACAGAGAGAGAGAGCGCTAGCCATTATTCATTCCTCATCAGACATCCCGCTATGCTGAGTGAGGAAGATTCCTCTGCTATTACAGAGTAGGGCTACAGGAAGCGAGGAGTTATTAAGGAATCGACAAAGACGAGTTATATGCAGTCAACGATGAAGAATTCACAAACGTGATTGAAAATCACACCAGCTCATTAGATTCAAGGTATCTGTTAATGATATCTTAAATTATACAAAGAAATTTCTACCTGTAGATTATTTTCATTCATGGAGTTTTCATTTTCTTACCAACAAAAGCTCTCCTTTGATATTTGTCAAAAACTATGCCTGTCATCATGATTTGACTAACTAATTCACAATACTTAAAACAAAATATACACTTTCAAATTGCACCTCTGCTGAATGTATCCATACCGAAAATTCATCCTATGATGGCAATGGCGGATGTCGTGTTTACTAAAAACACATATTAGTTTGAATACTTGAGTACGAGAGCCTTAATAACATCTTCACTTTGTCTACCAAACACTCTTATGCACGCCTCTCTCACTTGACCTGATGCATATTATGTATCCTCCATCCAACGTTGGGCTTCTTTAAACTGCTAGGCTTCCATGACCATAGTTTGAATGTCCTTGGGAACGGTGTTTCTAATGGCCTGCATAATGGTCTCCCCGAAAGAAACGTTGTCCAACGTTGTGGGGAAGAACACGCTTGAATTCACCCATGCAACGTATGCAGGCACAAATGACTCACAAATCCACTACATCTCTTCTTCCGTTTTGATCATCTCGGGGAAATTCGTGATAATCTCCTCCACCTCTACAAAAATATTTGCAAATTCTGCGAAAGCCGGAAGGTTCGCTTCAAAACACTTTTGAGAATCTGTAGCATTGAATTCCTCTAATGCTTTGTCATGTCATTCCTTGTAAGCGGGGGAGGTTTAGGAGGAGGAGGAAACTCGGTGGTGGAGGAGGGTTAGGAGGAGGAGGCGGCTTGGGAAGAGGGGCTGGAGGTGGCGCAAGACGAGGCTTTGGCAGTGGGGACATAATGCAGGTAACTAGGGAGGTGGGTATGACTGGGACCGTGGGAGATGGCATAAGTGGAGGAGGAAGTAGACTCGATGGTGGCAGAGGGTCAGGATGAGGAGACGGCTTGGGCGCAGGGGTAGAGGTGGCGCAGGAGGAGGCTTGGGCGGTGGCACTGGAGGCAGAGGTGGTTTGGGTGGTGGTACTAGTGGAGGGTTTGGTGGCGGTGTAGGAAGAGGCGGAGGCGGCGGAGCTGGTGGTGGTGGGGAAGCGAGGGTAGGCGGTGGGTTTGGCAGAGGTGCAGTAGTTGGCAGTGGATTTGGTGGAGGTGGTGGCGGGTAGGAATAGGCACGGAATGTGTTCCGACATATGGCGGCTCCCATAGGACGTTGACAGACGACGAAATCCAGAGAGGAGTCGACCCCTTTAAATATGCCTTCGACGTAATAATGAATTGAATAAATTAACAATAAAATAGAATGTAAAGTCTTTCTTCTCATGCTAGATAATAAATGAATTTGACATTTTCCCCCAAAATTTATTACACCCCACCATACCTATTTAATTCATCATATCAATGGGTGTGATCATACCAACATTAATGCATCGGATCCCATCAGAACTCCGCAGTTAAGCGCGCTTGGGCTAGAGTAGTACTGGGATGGGTGACCTCCCGGGAAGTCCTAGTGTTGCACCCTCCACCCCTTTTTACAAATTTTAAATTTTTTATTTCTCATTTTTTTTTGCGTGAGCAGTGGTGCGTCTGCCCCCTGCGCCTCTGTGCAACCCGTGAGCAGACCCCCTTGCGCCATGGCCCCAGGAGGGGTCTCAAAGGCCTCACCCCATCTCCCTCTCGAGCTGTCATCGTTTAAGAAGTTGGTAGTAGCCTGCAGTAAACGCCCTGCAAGCATGCAACAATAGAAATTCGTAAAACGACTGGATTCCATTCCCACCGTTGCTCTTCCATCAGATGAACCCTGCAGATTGACCCTGAATATAGCTGAACGAGGTCTCATTGGGAAATTCACTGGGCTTTGGCCCTCGCCCAAAGCCTTTGATGCCTGGGTGCAAAGGAATTGGAGATCCCTGTCCAAAGAAGGAATCGGGAGCTTTTCAGTCGACAAGGGTTTTTTCGTGTTCGTCTTTGACTCGCTAGAAGACAGGAATCTAATCTTCAGAAATGGTCTGTATTTCATGGGCCCCCAGGGCTTATATTTGAACCAATGGACCCCGGACTTCAATCCCTCTCAGGATGTGCCTTCGGCTGTTCCCGTTTGGGTGCGCTTGCCACATATACCTTTGCACTGTTGGAACCCCAAATCTCTAGAAACCATAGGCAATAAATTGGGGAATTACATAGATCGAGCAGAAAGAAAGGATCAATACTCCTGTGCGAGAATCTGCGTAGAGGTGGATCTGGAGGAAGGCCTCCCTGAAGCTATAAATCTCACAGTTGCAGATTGGTCCTACATTCAAGAGTTAGACTACGAGCAAATCCCGTTTAAATGCCGACACTGCCATGGTTATGGGAACTTCACCAAGAACTGCAAAAAGAAAGCAGAGGAGGAGACAAAGATCTCAAAGGGAGACTAATGGACTCAGGCCCAGAAAACAGCTTCAACAAAAAAGAATAATCGATCCAAAGGGAAAGGCGTGTCTTCAAGAATTGAAGCTCCACCATCTGTACACTTACAAGGGGAAGGAAACTCTGACCCTCCAAGAGCAGAGGCACCCAATAACCCTTTTGATATTCTCATTAATCTTGAAGAACCCTCAGCAGTAGCAATCGAAGATCCCTCAACAGCAGCAGTGGAAGAAGTAGAAAACCAGCCTAATATCACTATTGAAAATCAAACTCCGAAAGAGGCAGCTCCTCTTCTTGTTCCAATAGGAGTTTCCAGCTCCCTCTCCTATGTATAAATGACTAGGAAAAATCCCCCGGAGATCTCTGGCTCCTCGGAAGATGAGACATTCAAGAGGCCACTAAAAAGACTGGGCAGAAAATCTCATAGGGGGGCAAGGGAAGAAGAAGTAGAGAGACAAAAAATGAATAGTAGCCAACCCACGATCGAGATGTCCATCGGCAGGAATACTAGAACCAGGCCTCCTAAGGGAGGCACTGCCCACCCATTTGCCAGTAAATAATGCGACTAGTCTCTTGGAATTGCAGAGGCTTGGGGAATCCGCTAAAAGCTGAAGCGGTAAAGAACCTACTGAAATAAGAAACCCCAGAGATACTCATGCTCCAAGAGACAAAAATTGAAGGGGACACCCTTCTCGATCTCAACAAAGCGAAATGGAAAAGAAATGTCGGGAAAGCGGTAAGTGCGAGGGGCACATCTGGAGGGCTTTCCACACTCTGGGAGGAAGACAAATTCCACCTCGAAAGTTCCTACGACACGCACCACTGGATTTATACTGAACTCCGTCACAATGCAAGTAAGATCACCTTCGCTCTCTTCAATCTCTATATCCCAATCCTCTTTGCGGAAAAGAAAGACTGTTGGCAAACTCTGGCAGATTTTCTAGATGCATATTCCCCTAAGAACATAATTCTAGTAGGAGACCTAAATCTAGTCTTCGAACTAAAGGAAAAAAGAGGAGGCATAATCAATAGGGACCCTTTACCTCCTTTTGCTGAAGACTTAATACAACAATGGGAACTGCTGGATTTTAAGCCAAAAAAAGGGCTCTACACTTGGACAAATAACAGAGCCGGGGAGGAACATATCTCAGCCCGTCTGGACAGATTTCTGCTAAAAAGTACCTTCCTATTTGAAAAAAATATTATCACCACTAGAATTCTGCCAAAGATGACTTCAGACCACAAGCCCATCCTGTTGCAGCTCGAAGATGAGGAAAGACTGGGACCTATCCCTTTTCGGTTCAGCCCTCTCTGGTCAAATAGGGAAGGATTTATGGAAACAGTCTCGAATGCCTGCTCCACCCTGGTTAATGGTTCACCCAGCTTTGTGTGGGAACAAAAACTCAAGGCCACCAAGGATGCCCTGAAAAAGTGGGTAAAAAAGCCTTCCCACTCCCCCTCTTGATTTATAAAGCAGACCTCCGAGCAGCTCCTAGAGCTGTAACTGAACCTGGAGCAGCAAAACATTACCTTCACAGATATTCAGAAGGAACAAGAAGCCCAACTCACCACCTTTCGCTCTTTCAGGGTAGAGGAAGAACATTTGCGGCTCAAGTCTCACAATCTTTGGTTGGAATCCAGAGACAAAAACACCTCCTTCTTCCATAAGCAAAGTAGAGCTCGTCTGTCTCGAAACCACATTGCTGAAATCACCTCCCCCGACGAGACTGTTCACAAAGGAATGGCTCATTTAAAAGAGGCAACAACCTCTCACTTTCAACAACTTTACAAAGAAGATGGCCTAGATTCCAAGGAGGAGTCTGTAGATTTACTTACTCACATTCCTAGCATGGTAAATAAGGAGGATAACTCAAGGATCCTGAAGCCCTTCACTGAAGAAGAAATAAGCAATGTCATCTGGGGGATGGAGACAAACAAAGCCCCTAGGACCGATGGATTCTCCATCCACTTATATAGAATCTGCTGGGATATCATCAAGGCCGATCTGTTTCGAATGATCAAAGGCTTCCTCCAAAAAGCCAAAGTGGGAGGGAGCACAATTCCACTTTCCTATCTCTAATTCCAAAAGATGTGAACCTAGGATCCTTCGATTGCTTTAGGCCTATTTCCTTGTGCAATGCCTCTTACAAAATAATCTCCAAACTCCTGGCGAACAAAATAAATCCCTTGCTGTAAAATCTCATCTCTCCCAGCCAAGGAGGGTTTGTTAAAGGCAGGCACATCCTGGACAATGTAATTCAAGTACAGGAAACCATTCATTCCAGTCACCAACGCCATGAGCAAGGGATGCTTATAAAGCTAGACATGGCTAATGCCTTTGATCGGGTAAGGCGCTCCTTTCTTTTCCAAGTTCTTACTGCTTTTGGCTTCAGCTCTGAATTTGTAAGGTTGATTAAAACTTGCATAGGAAAGTCGTGGATCGCTCCTCTAGTAAATGGCAAGTTGGCCAACTACTTCCATGCGTCAAGGGGTATAAGGAAAGGCTGCCCTCTGTCTCCCTTCCTGTACATATTGATGGCAGATTCTCTCAGTCGTAAGTTGACAACAGAGAAGGCAGCTGGGATTCTTCCAGGCATCAGGGCGACGAGAGGCACAGACCCAATCAATTATGCATTATTCGCAGATGACTCTCTTCTTCTGGGAGGTGCTTCCCTTAAAATTGCAAGGCCTTCAACGATGTAATCCAAATATTTTGTAGAGTCTTCGGAGCTCTGGTTAATAAAAGGAAAAGTGCAGTGTACGGTTGGAAGGTAGATCAACAAACCATTCACCTGATCACCCATTCCCTAGGATTCATGGGGTTTGCCACTTGGGAAAAAATCAAGTATTTAGGGTTGCCTTTAACGCTGGGAAATAGCAAGGCCTCCCATTGTTTGGAAGTCATCAGTAAAATCAAGGCTAAATAATAGGGTGGGGTGGTCATTGGATCACCTTAGCCGGGAAGCTCATTTTAATTAAATCAGTAATCTCCTCCCTGCCTATATATCAGGCCTCGTTCCTTTTGGCTCCAAAGATGATAACTAAGTAGCTATCGAAACTGATTCGTAAATTCCTTTGGCAAGGAGGGAAGGGGAACCAAATTTTTTTTCACTTGGTAAGCTGGGATACGGTGAAAAGGCCTTTTTTAGAAGGGGTTCTACAGGTAAGAGATCCTGGGTTAGCCAATCTGGCCCTGGGAGGAAAGATCTTATGTAAGATCTTCTCAAACCATCGACATCCAGTAAGCCAAGTGCTCATTAGAAAATATCTTCACGTACTTTCAATAATCAACATGGAGGAATGCATTTCCAAAAAAGGAACCATGCTCTGGAAGGTCTGTACTCGAGCATGGGAGACCTTCAAAGAACATCTGTATAGAATCCTTGGAAATGGGAAAAGAATCATGCTTTGGGAGGATAAAATCATGGGCCTCCAACCCCTCAAAAACTCTCATGATTTCGCTGATCTTCGCACTTGGCTTACTCAGCGTGGGTTTCACAAGCTGGCTGACATCTCTGTGTGAGATCCTGGTGGAAATTGGCTTGCTTGGGAACTCCCGCACCCTCCAGACAGGATGGAAATGCAACAGAAATCACTTATTGCTTCGCTCTCAGGCTTGGTGCCAGTGCATGTGTGTTCAAGGGATAAGTGGGGCTAGGGGAATACTGGTGTATTCACACCAGCGCTGGGATTCACTGCTTTTCAAGGCCATCCCATCCAGATTCATACCCCCATGCCATGGTAGCAAATTTGGGATCAGTTCGGACTTCCAAAGATAAATTTTTTTACTTGGATGCTCGTGCACATAAGAGTATTGACCGAGGACAACTTAGAAAAATGTGGAATCAATGGGACACATAGATTCCCTCTATGTTGTGTGGCTCATGAAATTTTGTAACACTTGTTCATTGAATGTCAATTCGCACAAGAATTCTGGATGCAGGTGTTACAGGGGCTTAATGCCCAAACTCCTTTGCAGACCACAGTTGTAAATCTGTTCGCCACCTGGAAAGATCGATACCCCCATACGATGAAGAGCAAAGCCATGTGGATGAAATGGAAAACCTGGGTTGTCACTTAGCCCAAGGAGAACTTGCAAAGAATGACGAAGCAACTGTTTGGCACCGTATCCCTTAGACTGGTAGTTGTTGCACCAGCTTTTTAAGCATAGATTCTTGGCCTTCGGGTATTGGAATTGATTGATGTAATTGGGGTTGCTAAGGCTCCAGCTCAACCATTTTTTCTTCATTAAACAATAAAAAATATATAACTGTTTTTGTTTAAAAAAAATCATCATATCAACAATTAATGAAATTCAAGAAGGGTATTTAATACTACTAGATATTTACGCCATAAGGCGTTTTTACAAGTGGGAGTCTACTCTGAATTTTTATTATTATTGATTTTTAGTCGTTAGATCCTTCGTCTAATGATTGGGAATATGTGACTCGTTGATCTGCCTGCCTGCCATTTTTGCCATTGAACTCATGGCCATTTAAACTCCGCGCCTACTCCCTTAAATGCACATTTGTCTGCTGAAACTCTTAGGCGGTGATGCCTCCATCTACGGTGTTGCCTCCATCTACCTCTGCCTGCCTTCAATTTGTATTCCTGGCACACAAGTTTCCTTCAATCTACAGTTGCACAATAGTCACAGTTTCCTTCAGTTTAGAGTCACACAGCAGGGTTTAACATTACATGGAGAGGGAGAGCCAAGGCTTGAAACCACGCAAATACAACGATTGATTAAGCCCCGTCTAACCAAACGGCAGAAGCCTCAGCTGCGAATCAAACTCCGAAATCCCTATTTGGTCAAAGTCTTTATTTATTTTGTTTTGGTTTCGTTTCAAGGGCAGATATTAGAAGGTTTCAGAGTCTCAACTACTATTTCTGGGCCTGTAAGTTTCATGGGGTTTTGAACTCCTAACTTTCGGGCTTGGAAACCTCATCGTCGTTGCTTCGTCTCTGTGCCGATGCACATTTGTTTTCCTTCTGCTTAAAGCTGTGAACAATAGTGAAAATTATGGATTTCAGTAAATTATTTGCATGAAGGGTTAGCCTCGTGTTTTTTTATTATTAATAATAAAGGGAATAGGGGTTTCAGTTGTGAATCGAGGACAATGGCGAAGATATCAGCTGGATGGGGTTTGGTGAGGGGAGACTACTGCCGTATGATGAGGCAGAAGATGATATTTTAGAGCACTTGATTTATTGGATTTTTTTATTTTATTGTATTTGGGAGGTATTTTAGGATGGAGAGGTTCAACAACACCACATTATTGGATATTCGGCAGTTGAATCAGACCAACGTTGCCTTGCAATTCAGTCCCTAGATGGCTATGAGCAATGCTAGTTTCTTGATGCTCGATTCGACCCCGATCCATCGTCCTCGATGGATCTCGGTAGCTTGAACCCATCTCTGTCTTCGAATATAACGTTGGAGTTCTCATCTCTTCTTGAGTCCACTTCGTCGAATTCGATGAATGTGGGCATGGATTCTAGTGCAGCAATGCCTTCTCATCCACAGGCTGTTCAACACAACGGTATGCTGATGCCTACCGACGAGTGGTCTGGGAACACCACGTCAAGTGCTCAAAGTTCTCGGCAGGGATTTCAAAGTTCTTCCCTGAAATCGTAGGCATAGCTTAAGCTAAGTAGTGCCCAGGTTTTAAATCGCATGAACCTATCGTTCATTCATAAAGAACACCGTGACATATTATTGACGTCGAGTAATATCCACTCACCCATTTAATTTGCATTTTATATACATTATTCCCATTCAAATTGTGGTTGAGGCTTTAATAACCACTGATAGTTATTGACCATCTCCACTCCATATCTGTAGTGCATATATGACATTCTTCTAATATTTTAGATTATAAATAAACCTGTTCTATGGCCTTATATGGGGTAACTGTGGGTTTTCCAGCATCAATGAATCGTCAGGTCAAATTGGACAAACAACTGTTGCTGACTAGCAAGAGAAGGTTTATCACAGAGTAAGATTATATACAATCTAACTCTTTATAAAAATTTCAATTTGGTCCTCTGTTGTGGTACAAGTGTATGTATCTTCATACTTTCCCAATGATTTGTCTTCTATATGTCAATCTAAGATCTTTTTCTGTAAAGGATATTGAATTTTTGTTTGTTTTGGAGTGATACTGAGTCATCTTCACTATTTAACTCTTGAAAACCATTAACGAATGAAACAACCCACAAGAGATAGATTGACAAATCTAAACTACATGGTTTTTTTCTCCCTCTATTTCAAATTGAAATGCATTAATAATGCTTTGTGCAATTTCATTCTCCTAAAATATGATGTTCGACACCATCATTTTTTATAGCGAGTCTTTATGTCACCATAACGATGATGGCATTCGAACATGTTATACAACTTGACGAGAACTTTATACTCAAAATGAGAACTCTAACCATAAAAACTCACATTTTTGCATAGAAAAACCCCAACTCAAAAAGTGGTGCTATCTGTAGCACCACTTTTTTTGTGGTTAAAAATATGGACATGGACCAAAACAATCATTATTGTTGTTTACAAAAACCTTAAAATCAAGCCCTAAATTGAAAACTAACGCTACCGGTAGCACACTTTTTCAGAAAATGACATTATTATATGATTGTATCATAATTTAAAATTGTATTTATTAATTCTCTTAGTAACACTATATAAAACTAGCACCCAGTTAAACACAAATTATTCAAGAAATTATATCACCTCTCTTTCTATATAAAATAAACAAATTTATGATATGATTCATAACAAAACCTATATTAAACCATAAAAGGTAGAAGTTATGATATTTGGGCGCACATGGGAAGAAACACATTATACTATAAAACGAAAAATAGGTAGAACGAGAATTTAGCCATAAAAATTCATATTTTTGCATAAAAAACACTAAAAAGCAACCCCAAAACAAGTCATGGGCAGTATCATTGCAATCAAAACCTTAAGTCGACCCCCAGATTGAAAATTGGACCTCCTAAAATAAAACAAAAAATTAAAAAAAATGAAAATAAAACAAAATGCAAAAGTTATTAAAAAAAATTATAAACAAGAAATTTAAAAAAAAACGTAAAAAATCAAAATTAAAATGAATTTTTTTTTTTCAAAATTTCTAAATAAATACAAATTTAAAAAAAAAAAAAACTTTGAACAAATTTTAAATTTAAAAAAAAAAATGGAAAAATATATCAAATTTGACAAAAATATTTTAAAAACATTAATGAAAATTTAACAAAAAAATTGAAATTTAAAATTTAAAATACAATTTTTAAAATTTTAAAACCAAACTTAAAAATATATATATATATATATTTTTAAATTAAAAGTTGCAATTAAAAAAAATAAAATAACAAAAATAAACATTTTAATAAAATGGTTTAATTAAAATTAAAAAAAACTAACCTAACCTAGACGCCTACCTCCCCCTTGTTCCCCCTCCCTTCCCCACCCCTTCGTTGCCTCACCTCCCTCTGCCCCTCCCCACCCCTTCGTTGCCTCACCTCCCCCCCCACATCCACCTCCCTCTGCCCCTCCCCTCCCCTCGGCTGCATCTCCTCCCCCCACGTCCACCTCCCTTCGCCCCTCCCCTCTTCCCCCTCCCCCTCCCCGCGCCCCGCGAGTTTCCCACGCAGCCACCTTCGTGGGCAACGCGATTCTCATAATCGTGTCGTCGTGAAGGGGCGACGCATGGGCGGAGCAAGGAGCGGATCAGAGGTGGACTTGGGGGGAGGGGAGGCGGCGGAGGGGAGGGGAGGGGAGGGGCAGAGGGAGGTGGACGTGGGGAGAGAGGAGGCGACGGAGGGGAGGGTAGCGGAGGAGGGAGGTGAACGTGGGGGGGGAAGGGGGACGAGAGGGGGTAGGGAAGGTTAGGTTAGGGGTAGGGGAGGTTAGGTTAGGTTAGGTTTTATTTTTATTTTTATTTTGGTTTTTTGAATTAAAATAATTTTTTTTTTGGTTTTTAATTTAAAAATTTTGTATTTCATTTTTTTTAATTCAAAATATTAATTTGGTATAAAAAAACTAATTTTTTTTATAAATGTTAATTTAAAAAAAAATGGATTTTAAATTTTGTTTTAAATTTAAAATTTTGTTATTTTTTAAAATTTTGCTTTTTAAATTTTTGATTTTTTTTTATTTTGTTTTTAATTTTTATTTTGTTTTTAATTTTATTTATTTTTGGTGTTTTTTTTAGTTTTTATTTTTATCTTTAAAATCCTAAATTACATTATCAAAATAGTTGAAAATACATTAAAATGGTTAAAAATGTTTTTAATTTCTTTTTTTTACAAATTTTCTCATATAAATTATTTTTTTAAGATAAAAGTTCAAAGAAAAACTTCAAAAATATATAGGTTTTTCAATTTATTTAACTTCTAAATTAAAAAAAAAATTGAAAATGTATGTATTTTTTCATTATAACTAGCTTCTAAATGTATATTTTTTTGAAAAAGTCGAAAAAAACGCATTTGTAAATAAATTTTTTTTTTTTACCAAAAAATTTCAAAATCGCAAAAAAATGGTTCAAAATGAAAAATTGTGCTACTAGTATACACACTTTCTGTAACGAAGGTAAAAACAACTACTAAAATTGACCCTCCAAAAGACGATAACAATGACGGGTTCTCGTCAAGTTGTATAACTTGTTTTCGGCTTGAAAATGGATTTGTGTTGTTATATATGGTGTTTTCATCGAACTACATCTACCTTCATGTTGAATTTTAGAAACTGTGTTTATTCATGCGAATAATGGTTGTGCCCGTATGCCTTCCCTTTCTTTCTTTCAATCTCTAAAACACAATCTTTTATTGAAAGTTAGCCTTGAGTTCATGTTCATTTCATTATTTATGATGGACTGTGAATCCAAGTCTCTCAGACTTTATAATTACGCCGTAAGGCGTTTCCCAAGTGAGATCGACTCCCCAAAATTTCTTTTTTCTACGTCTTCGGCCATCAGATATTTTGGCCGAGGATTTGGATAAGTTATTGAAGTTGTAAAAGAGAGTTTTTTAAATTATATGTGCACTGCTTTTTATTGGATACTAATACTTTTATTTTTTTATTTTTAATGTATTTTTGAATAATTTAAAAAATAGGAATGTATTTAATTCTTGATATTTTATTGAAAATGGAAATTCTAAATTTTTACGTTTTATTGAGAACAAAATTCAAAATTGATTCTTTTAAAAAATCATAATTTTATTATATGATATATAAATAAGTTATATTCCACATTGTCAAAGCTGTATGGATAATCCACCTAGCGAAATCTTAACCAAAACTTGGAAATTTTGACATTTTTATTGAAAATAAAATTCAAATTCATTATTTAAATGAGATTTTTATTAATTTTTTTTAATTTACTAATGAAATTGCACCTCTCCATAATGCCTACATCTCCTTGATTCACTTGTAATACGACCTTCTTTTATTACACTCAGAAGTGCAATTGCTAGTTATATGTACCCGATATACTCCCTACTAGGGTTGGAATTTGACGAGCATTTTTCCCGTCGCTGGACATTTTGCCCATTATTTACAACCAAAATTTTTACCAAGCCGTCAAGTTAAACGGGAAAGTAATTAGCCATAACGTGTTTTTGACGTTCAATCTCTTTTATAAAACGTCATTAAATTTGATTGGCAAGGTGATGTCGAGAAGTGTGTTGGTTAATGCCTGAATAACTCAGTATGTTGTCTCCAGCTACTCACCATACCACCACCGCCTCTTCCCTGTTATCTGCGCAACTCACAACTCGCCAACCTGTCTCCAGCTACCCTTCGTACCAACATTGCCTCTTCCTTGTTATTGTTATCTTCTGCAACTTACATGATAATTCATGGTTTTCTATATCATTAAAAGAAAAAAATTATTATTGTTGGGCGTTCTCTTAGACTATATGTTGGCTGACCACACTCATTCCCAATTGTGGGTGTGAAGAGGAGAGGGCGCACCATCCCATGGGGGTGTTATGGACTGTTGGGAAGACGAGAAGATGAGCATTGGGTTGGGATGCCATCACTCCTGTGGTGACTACTGATGACTACCGTGAAAAGGTAGACTGGTGCGTTGTGCAAACCACTTAAATATATAGGCTGAGTTTATCATTCTCTTCTGTTGTTAAAGACTTCATTGGAAAACCATCTATTGTTGGGCATTTCATTTGTTTGTTTTGTTGCCTTGGTTTGTATTCAACCAAATCGTGACCCTTGTGAAGACTGTCAACACTAAAGAAGGACAATGCAAGTTAAAATAACTTACAGGTCAGGTAAAAGAGAAATATTCAGATATGATTTTGCTTCTTATAGCTATCATTACAATTATAAACTCACTCAAAAAATATTTGTTACTTTCTCCTCTAAATTAATGCAAAAATACTTCAAATTTCTATTTAAATTTTATTTTGGAAGTTGTGTTGAAATGCTTTAAATTTCTATTCAAATTTTACTTACTTTAGAAGTCATGTCGTTTTCAAATTTTATTTTGGAAGTCATGCAATTAGATCTGTAATTTGAAAACTAATACACAATTAATACATTAAGTATGATAGTAGTACACTAAATACAAAAATCAACCAAGACTACTTTTACTTACTTTAGAAGTAATGTAGTTTTCAAATTTTCCTACCACCAGCCAAAATTGTTTGAGAGTTTTATAGTGATGCCAGTATTCAAAGTGTTTGACGGAAGTGATACCCAAAATACTCTAATTGATAACAAAAAAAAATGCTTGTTGAGTACATTAGAAAACATAATTTCATTTCATTTTTAAAATATAAGAAAAACACACTACAATTAAGTGTAATAATCAATAACTTATAATGCTCTAGTGATCCTTTTCTTATACGGAATTGGAACTATCTTGAATTTTGGCTTTTTAATCTTTCTAAAAAAGATGATTAAAGAAATAATATTATTTATATTATAATTCAAATTCAAAAAAGAGAAATTTCAACTAAACTATAAAATTTTAAATCAAAATTTCAATTAAAGAATATTGAAAATTCATTACAAATAAAAGTTATAAAAGAAAAAAAAACAAGTAAATTATACAATTCAAGAATGTTTTTCTTTGATCTTTATATGATTAAATCAATTAATTTGTTAAAGTTAAATACATTACTCATACTTATCTTTTAATATTTTATAACTTAATTGGTCATTTCACTATTCTATAGAGAATCTTGAAAACTCATTAAAATTAAAGAATAATGAAAACTTAGTACTTACAATGGAAAAAATAATGAGTTTCATTATGATAAAATAATCTAAAATTTTGCCTAGATTCTTAGTAGTATATAGTTTTATAAAAGAAAAAATAATGAGTTTCAATAGATTAAAATAACCCAAAATTTTGCCTAGATTCTTAGTAGTATATGGTTTTATAAAGGAAAAAATAATGAGTTTCAATATGATAAAATAACCCAGAATTTTGCCTAGATTCTTAGTAGTATATGGTTTTATGTATTGTAGCACAATAAGTTGTTGATTAAAATTATAATCCATAAAATATATATAGAGAGAGAATTTACAATTAAAATTGGATTATCAAGTTGAATTTTCAAATTATTTCAAAACTTGGAAATTGAAATTTTAGGTATTTGTTAGCTAGTTGAAAATGATGTATTGTACTCATGGTTGATATTTTGCTTATTTTGAAAAGTAGTTGTTTATTATTCAACATTTAATATTGTTGTTAACAAGGGTTAAGGGTTAAAACTTCATAATAGAAGAGTAATTTTTTTAATTAAAATTTTATTATGGAAGAGTTCATTTTTCATCAAAACTTCATTTTTAAGGTCACAATTTTAGACAGAACATTCTTTGATGGGGAATATACAAACCAAAAACGTCAAAGAAAATTGTATGAAGGGCAAAGATGAATCCAAATTCCAACTCTACTCCCTACAATCAATAATCATTCATTCAATAGTTAATACATCAATTAATCATACTTGTGTACATGTACAATGTAGGTATACATAACTAGTGTATACATACATTCACGTGTACTAACTATAAACAATCATTCTTCTAATGCATAGTTCATTTATGTTCTCATTCTCATCCAAGTAAGAAAGATCAACAAATATAAATCTCAACGTCTAACAATCATGCTAGTTTACAATAATTCAATACAAAAGACCCAACATAATCATATCCTCACACATGAGTAAAGCAAGACTTTTAGAACACAAAAGTAATCATGTTGTTAAATAAATAACTCATAACAAATTTTTGATTTACTTCTAGCCATCCTTCGTCCCTAACCTACTTCTATCTTCCACATCGTATCATTTCCTCTATTGGAATATGCTGGAGCGTCAACTATATTGACCTAAACCCAAATAGAACTCGTAAGTAAAAGTGGAAGTGTCGACTCTATCGACCAAGACTCCCGAGCATGCCACTAACAGTCCTTATCACACAACTTAGGGAGCATGTCTCCGCACACCCTCCCACGACCCCAAGCTTCAGAGGATACACGATGGGAAACTCCTCCACCCCTTCTGATATAACTAGGGTCGGCACCAGGCTATACTGAGCCATCCTGTGCAATTATTGTTCTTATAGTCACGTCATTGAACAACCATTCTGGGCAAGTGGTGCATCTTTTCAAAACCACACTTCCCACAGATCATACTAGTGTTTGAAATTCACAATTAAATCATAAGAAACTGATATCACTACATTATTCTCTTGATGTCTAAGACATCTTGTGCCCCTTGGAACCTTAGGAATCTAACAATCTCAAAACCAATAAACATATGAGTTAAGCTCACCACTAATCATAAATTTCATGTATAAGCATATCCAACTTTTTTAGTGGATAATCTATATCACTCAAATGACATTTAAATGATCATGCAAGTTCCTTTGCAATATATATAGTGTACTTGTTCTATATCCAAAGTACAAACTAAATTAGCATCAACATGTTGATATTCCACTTTCATTTTGCATGGTCAATTGAAATAATATATTCATCACCAAAATTAACACAATAAAATTTCATTTACTATCCACACATCTAAGGAGTCAATCTGTTCACATAATTAACATCCTTAATCAATCTAACCCGAGTCCAACAAATAATAAACAAATAAAGTGTTAAGTTAGTTCGTGTTAGAGTTGTAATTACTAAATGTAAAAATATGGGGCATTACAATTACTTTACCAAGTGTTCAAATTAGCAATCTAGTAGTAGTCCCGGCGGTCCAAATTTCTAGCCTTTAGTCCCATTGAGATAATGTTACCCAAACTGAGATTAATCCTTCAAACCAATTAGTAGCTCAATTAGCAGCTCATGTACTAGTTCTAGGGAACTTGTGGGGTTCCTTAGACCTCTGTGCTCACAACTGTAATAACAATAGTAGTCACAAAACCTTCGAATTTCAAGATTCAACCTCAAGATTCCAAGGTTCCTAGTTACTAATAGACAATGTTTTCCCTCTTCGACCCTTCTCTTCCAAGCGTCAACAATCCCCTCTTTCATCTCCTAAATATCATAAATAATAATTTACCTACTAACATAATGATTTGACAACCCACTCAATAGGGCATGTTTTCTCATAAATTCAATTCATATCTAATAATCTAAATATAATGAAATAACAAAATATATATCTATCATAATATATATATATATATATATAGATCTATCTATATTAAAATAATAAAATATATATCTATCATAAAAGGATTCAAAATGGTATCTATAGGGATGGATTTTTATTTTTTTTTAAACAAAAACGGTTATATATTTTTTATTGTTTAATGAAGAAAAAATGGTTGAGCCGGAGCCTTAGCAATCCCAATTACATCAATCAATTCCAATACCCGAAGTCCAAGAATCTATGCTTAAAAAGCTATGGCAACAGCTACCAATCTAAGGGATACGGTGCCAAACAATTGCTTCGTCATTCTTTGCAAGTTCTCCTTGGGCTAAGTGACAACCTAGATTTGCCATTTCATTCGCTTCCTTGTTTAGACTTCGAAGAATATGATAGAAGGAGATGGAGGTAAAGTTCTGCATTACTATACGGAGTCTCTACAGGATCTTATTTAAAGCCGAGTTGTTGAAATATTCTTCCTTGTATAAGGTTTTTATCACAATCTCCGAATCTCCAAAGACTTGTATGTCTTTGTCCCCGTTCTCCTGAGCAAGCTGGCAAGCTTTGAGCAGAACTAAGATTTCTGCCTGATTGTTGGAGTTCTTCCCAAGGCCCCAACTGAAATTGAATTTGCTATGACTGTCCCAAGCATAGATTTCTCCCCCTGCTCCTGAGATCCTTGGGTTTCCTTTAGATGCACCATCGAAGAAAATCGTGATTTTACCCTTGTTCTTCTACCACTTTTGGAATTCAATTTCAGGGCTCTGAAGTCGCCACTCTAGATGGGAGCTAGGGAAAGGGGGATTCTTTTTATTCCTGGCTTGTTTCAGAGACGAGCCGAGCCAATTGATCTCTTCAGGAAGAAGAGGGCTGTCAGTCTTATAGGGTTGATTCTCCATTGTCTCCAACAACAAGGCTTTGGATTTGGCAGCGACAACTATAGAAGAGAGCAAGCTATTTTGAAAGATGAATTGATTTTGGCTAACCGGACTTCCCAACAAATATACTTTGGAATAACGTACCATATTTTGGGGCACATGGCTTTGCTCTTCATCGTATGGGGGTATCGATCTTTCCAGGTGGCGAACAGATTTACAACTATGGTCTGCGAAGGAGTTTGGGCATTAAGCCCCTGTAACACTTGCATCCAGACTTATTGTGCGAATTGACATTCAATGAACAAGTGTTCCAAAGTTTCATGAGCCGCACAGCATAGAGGGAATCTTTGTGTCCCATTGATTCCATGTTTTTCTAAGTTGTCCCCAGTCAATACTCTTCTGTGCACGAGCATCCAGCTAAACAAATTTATCTTTGGAAGTCCGAACGGATCCCAAATTTGTTGCCATAGCATGGGGGTATGAATCTGGATGGGCTCGCCTTGAAGAGCAGTGAATCCCAGCGCTGCTGTGAATACATCAGTATTCCCCCAGCCCCACTTATCCCTTGAACACACATGCACTGGCGCCAAGCCTGAGAGCACAGCAATAAGTGATTTCTGTTGCATTTCCAGCTTGTCTGGAGGGTGTGGGAGTGCCCACGCAAGCCAATTTCCACCAGGATCCCACACAGAGATGTCAGCCAGCTTGTGAATGCCACGCTGAGTAAGCCAAGCACGAAGATCAGCAAAATCAGGAGAGTTTTTGAGGGGTTGGAGGCCCATGATTTTATCCTCCCAAAGCATGATTCTTTTCCCATTTCCAGGGATTCTATACAGATGCTCTTTGAAGGTCTCCCATGCTCGAGTATAGAGCTTCCAAAGCGTGGTTCCTTTTTTGGAAATGCATTCCTCCATGTTTATTATTGAAAGTCCATGAAGATATTTTCTGATGAGCACTTGGCTTACTGGATGTCAATGGTTTGAGAAGATCTTCCATAAGATCTTTCCTCCTAGGGCAAGATTGGCTAACCCAGGATCTCTTACCTATAGACCCCCTTCTGAAAAAGCCCTTTTCATCGTATCCTAGCTTACCAAAGGAAATTTTTTTTGGTTCCCCTTCCCTCCTTGCCAAAGGAATTTACGAATCAGTTTGGATAGCTGCCCAGTTATCATCTTTGGAGCCAAAAGGAACGAGGCTTGATATATAGGCAGGGAGGAGATTACTGATTTAATTAAAATGAGCTTCCCGGCTGAGGTGAACTAGTGACCACCCCACCCTGTTATTTTAGCCTTGATTTTACTGATGAATTCCAACCAATGGGAGGCCTTGTTGTTTCCCAGCGTTAAAGGAAACCCTAAATACTTTATTTTTCCCAAGTGGCAAACCCCATGAATCCTAGGGAATGGGCGATTCGGTGAATGGTTTGTTGATCTACCTCCCAATCGTACACTGCACTTTTCCTTTTATTAACCAGAGCTCTGGAGACTCTACAAAAGCTTTGGATTACTTCGTTGATGGCCCTTGCAATTTTAAGGGAAGCACCTCCCAGAAGAAGAGAGTCATCTGCGAATAGTGCATGATTGATTGGGTCTGTGCCTCTCGTCGCCCTGATGCTTGGAAGAATCCCAGCTGCCTTCTTTGCTGTCAACTTACGACTAAGAGAATCTGCCATCAATATGTACAGGAAGGGAGACAGAGGGCATCCTTGCCTTATACCCCTCGACGCATGGAAGTAGTTGGTCGGCCTGCCATTTACTAGAGGAGAGATCCACGGCTTTCCTATGCAAGCTTTAATCAACCTTACAAATTCAGAGCTGAAGCCAAAAGTAGTAAGAACTTGGAAAAGAAAGGAGTGCCTTACCCGATCAAATGCATTAGCCATGTCTAGCTTTATAAGCATCCCTTGCTCATGGCGTTGGTGACTGGAATGAATGGTTTCCTATACTTGAATTACATTGTCCAGGATGTGCCTGCCTTTAACAAACCCTCCTTGGCTGGGAGAGATGAGATTTTCCAGCAAGGGCTTTATTCTGTTTGCCAGGAGTTTGGAGATTATTTTGTAAGAGGCATTGCACAACGCAATAGGCCTGAAGGGATCAAAGGATCCCGAGTTCACATCTTTTGGAATTAGAGCTAGGAAAGTGGAGTTTGTGCTCCCTCCCACTTTGGCTTTTTGGAGGAAGCCTTTGATCATTCGGAACAGATCGGCCTGGATGACATACCAACAGATTCTGTAGAAGTGGATGGAGAAGCCATCAGGCCCAGGGGCTTTGTCTGGCTCCATCCCCCAGATGACATTGTTGATTTCTTCTTTAGTGAAGGGCTTCAGGAGCCTTGAGTTATCCTCCTTGTTTACCATGCTAGGAATGTGAGTAAGGAAATCTGCAGACTCCTCCTTGGAATCCATGCCATCTTCTTTGTAAAGTTGTTGAAAGTGAGAGGTTGTTGCCTCTTTTAAATGAGCCATTCCTTTGTGAACAGTCCAGTCGGGGGAGGTGATTTCAGCAATGTGGTTTCGAGACATACAAGCTCTAGATTGCTTATGGAAGAAGGAGATGTTTTTGTCTACAGATTCTAGCCAAAGATTGCGAGGCTTGAGCCGCAAATGTTCTTCCTCTACCCTGAAAGAGAAAAAGGTGGTGAGTTGGGCTTCTTGTTCCTTCTGAATCTCTATGAAGGTAATGTTTTGTTGCTCCAGGTTCAGTTGCAGCTCTAGGAGCTGCTCGGAGGTCTGCTTTCTAAAGCAAGAGGGGGAGTGGGAAGGCTTTTTTACCCACTTTTTTAGGGCAACGTTGGTGGCCTTGAGTTTCTGTTCCCACACAAAGCTGGGTGAACCATTAACCAGGGTGGACCAGAGATTCGAGACTGTTTCCATAAATCCTTCCCTATCTGACCATAGAGGGCTAAACCGAAAAGGGATAGGTCCCAGTCTTTCCTCATCTTCGAGCTGCAACGGGATGGGCTTGTGGTCTGAAGTCTTTTGGCAGAATTCTAGTGGTGATAATCTTTTTTTCAAACAGGAAGGTACTTTGTAGTAGAAATCTATCCAGATGAGCCAAGATATGTTCCTCCTCGGCTCTATTATTCGTCCAAGTGTACAGCCCTTTTTTGGCTTAAAATCCGGCAGTTCCCATTGCTGTATTAAGTCTTCAGCAAAGGGAAGAAAAGGGTCCCTACTGATTATGCCTCCTCTTTTTTCCTTTGGTTCGAAGACTAGATTTAGGTCTCCTACTAGAATTATGTTCTTAGGGGAATATGCATCTAGAAAATCTGCCAGAGTTTGCCAACGGTATTTCTTTTCCGCAAAGAGGACTGGGATATAGAGATTGAAGAGAGCGAAGGTGATCTTACTTGCATTGTGATGGAGTTTAGTATAAATCCAGTGGTGCGTGTCGTAGGAACTTTCGAGGTGGAATTTGTCTTCCTCCCAGAGTGTGACAAGCCCTCCAAATGTGCCCCTCGCACTTACTGCTTTCCCGACATTTCTTTTCCATTTCGCTTTGTTGAGATCGAGAAGGGTGTCCCCTTCACTTTTTGTCTCTTGGAGCATGAGTATCTCTGGGGTTTCTGATTTTAGTAGGTTCTTTACTGCTTCAGCTTTTAGCGGATTACCCAAGCCTCTGCAATTCCAAGAGACTAGTCGCATTATTTACTAGCAGATGGGTGGGCAATGCCTCCCTTAGGAGGCCTGGTTCTAGTATTCATGCCAATGGACATCTCGATCGTGGGTTGGCCGCCATGCATTTTTTATCTCTCTGCTTCTTCTTCCCTTGCCTCCCTATGAGATTTTCTTCCTAGTCTTTTCAGTGGCCTCTCGAATGTCTCATCTTTTGAGGAGCCAGAGATCTCCGGGGGATTTTTCCTAGTCATTTCTGCATAGGAGAGGGGGTTGGAAACTCCTGTTGGAACAAGAAGAGGGGTTGCCTCTTTCGGAGTTTGATTTTCAACAATGATATTAGGCTGGTTTTCTACTTCTTCCACTGCTGCTGTTGAGGGATCTTCGATTGATGTTGTTGAGGGTTCTTCAAGATTACTGAGAATATCAAAAGGGTTATTGGGTGCCTCTGCTCTTGGCGGGTCAGATTTGCCTTCCCCTTGTAAGTGTACAGATGGTGGAGCTTCAATTCTCGAAGACACGCCTTTCCCTTTGGATCGGTTATTATGTTTTGCTGAAGCTGTTTTCTGGGCCTGAGTCCATTGTTCTCCCTTTGAGATCTCTGTCTCCTCCTCTGCTTTCTTTTTGCAGTGCTTGGCGAAGTGCCCATAACCATGGCAGTGTCGGCATTTAAACGAGATTTGCTCGTAGTCTAACTCTTGAATGTAGGACCAATCTGCAATTGTGAGCTTTATAGCTTCAGGGAGGCCTTCCTCGAGATCCACTTCTATGCAGATTCTCATGCAAGAGTATTGATCCTTTCTTTCCACTCAATCTATGTAATTCCCCAATTTATTGCCTATGGTTTCTAAAGAGTTGGGGTTCCAACAGTGCAAAGGTTGATGTGGCAAGCGCACCCAAATAGGAACAGCCGAGGGCACATCCTAAGAGGGATCGATGTCCGGGGTCCATTGGTTCAAATACAGGCCCTAGGGGCCCATGAAATACGGACCGTTTCTGAAGATTAGATTCCTATCTTCTACCGAGTCAAAGACGAACACGAAAAAACCCTTGCCAGCTGAAAAGCTTCTGATTCCTTCTTTGGACAGGGATCTCCAATTCCTTTGCACCTAGGTGTCAACGGCGTTGGGCGAGGGCCAAATCCCAGTGAATTGCCCAATGAGACCTCGTTCAACTAGATTCAAGGTCGATCTGCAGGGTTCATCTGACGGAAGAGCAACGGTGGGAATGGAATCCAGTCGTTTTACGAATTTATGTTGTTGCATGCTCGAGAGGGAGATGGGGGGAAGCCTCTGCACCCCTCCTGGGGCCATGGCGCAGGGGGGACTGCTCACGGGTTGCACAGAGGCACTGCTCATGCAAAAAAAACCAACAAAATATTTTCAATTGAGATTATATTGGAGGAAAAATCTATGTCCATAGGGATGGAAATTTCATGGGCATACTGTTTCTTAATTGCATATTACTCTACCTTCTACTTATACCATTATTGTTCACGTTAAGGTAGTTCTTGATAATGCTCCTTGACCTTGAAAAATAGAAACCTAAAACCCCAAAAAGGTGGGTCAATTTAAGCTAACCAACATAGATCCATCTTAATTTCGGAGGGATCAAATCCTCAAGATGCCAATGCTTTGTCCACTTTTACACACAATTTTTTTTTGCACCTCATGGATTTGATCACTCTCTATGCATGGAACAAAGTAAAGAAATCTACTACTTTTTGAATTGACATCTTGTCTCAAAAACTTTAATTAACAAATAACCTAGATTTACCCACATATAACCTAGATTTAAAGGAAAGAACATAAGAACGACACTGCCAACAAATGAATGAAAATGTATGGTCTAACACAACACACCCACCATCACAGCATCAATATTCGGTGATGAAGAGCAGAATACCCAAATTTTAATGATATTTGCATCACTTACAAGATAGCCCATAGCAACAATGCAATGCGATAGATATTTTATAACATTGGGAAACTTGCTAACAGAAATCCTACCTCGACATCGATGACAAAACTGTAATAATGTGCGAGGAGATATTAAAAGGGAAAGAAACAAATTCTAATTGAGCCCCTTTCAAGGATTGGCAGAAGGAAATCAGATTGGGCATATTCCTAAGTAAATTATGGGTTATAATGCAAAATGATGGATAAGATTTGGGAATACACGGATATATGGAATGTGTACCTTGAAAGAAACAAAATACCACAAAAAAACTATTAGAGCTTGATAGTATGTGTACATTCTTGGCTTATGAGAGAACCCGCTGGCACAGCAATGGTAATATTGCAGGAAGAGTAGGAAACAGCATGGTGCTTGAAAATGTTGAGGAAATTCACTCGCCCTGAAATCCTCGTCCAAGTACTCATCGGGAAACTTCCCGCGAGCGCGTCACTGATAGCATTCCCATTTGATAGGAGCTCGTCCGCCAGAACCTTGACGGTGATGTTCATTCTGATGGTGCTGTCGGCGCCTATTTTGTCCGCCGGAACTCTCGCTTCCCCGACGTTTGTGCCGCGATAATACAACAGCGTGGTGCTGTTTGCGAATTTGAAGCTCGCCTTGTTGGGATTTTTTATGGACAGATTCAGATCGAGGCTAACGTTCAGGTCGAACTTCAACAGCGTGGCGTCCAAATTGAACTCGAATTGGTCTAGAGACACGGAGTTCACGGTCAGCCTGGGGTCCCGTGGCTTGAACACGGTGACTGCCAGAATCAGGCACACGATGACTAACAGGAGCAGAAAAGCAACGGTGCTCCCGCAGCACCAGAGCATCCGTTGCTTCCTGCGACGACGGAGGTACCCAGAGTCCTCTTTGCTGCCTTCGACACTCAGCGGAAGCGTCGACAGGTGCCTTTCTTCTTTCGATTCCATCGCAACAACGCCCTGGTCTCACCGCTGGTTTCTGACGCCTTCGACCTCTGGTTCACACAAAAAACCAGACTACCGAGTACCAAGTCGGTGGGTCGATCCTTCAGTCAATTGATTTTTACAATCCCCGTGGTGTCAGAAGCTGACTATAGATGGCCAATTATATTGGGGAACCCAAATATATAGACACAGAGAGCACGGGCAGTGGTGATGGTATATACAATGTTTATATTGCGTAGAAGGGCGTTGTGGGGTCGATTTTGATGTAGGCCTTCAATGAGAAACGGTTGGCGGGTCGGAAGCCATAAAGGTTGGGTCATAGATTCCATGCTCACCATTTAATGTTGGTTGGACTTGCAGGAGAGCCACGGCATTCAGCGAATTTTCCATACGCCACGTCTGATAAAGAAAATGCCACGTGGAAATAAAGTTGGATGATTCTTTGAACTGTTGCATTCCTTCCCTCACCAACTTCTCTCTTCATTGATTGCATAGCATGAAACAATTCAAAATAAAAGTTCACCGAGTAGGATAAAGAGCAACCAAAACGCCCTAGTTTTTGGGTTGTTTTTAGGTCAAATCTGTTTTTGGAGTGTTTTTTATTTTTTTAAATCTAATTAAAATCACTCTTGAAAATTGTAATTTTAGCAATTATGTAGTTGAGGACTATTTAGTTGTCACATATACGGCTCAGTTCACCATTAAAAAAAAAGTGTGAGTTGTAATAATCACATCAAACCCGTTTCTTTATTTCTTAAAAAAGACAGCTAAATAGTTTGTGATGTTAATATTTAGTTGTCCCATATACTGCTAAGTCCACCATCAAAAAAATGTGTGGGTTGTATGAACCACATCATACCCCTTTCTTTATTTCTTAAAAAATGACAGCTAAATAGTTTGTGATGTTAATTTTGATTATTAATCAAATATATGTTTTTTTAACTGTTTGGGAAATATCTTATAAAGTTTATTGACTTTTGTTAAATTGTAAATTTTTAAGTATTAATTTGTTTTCTCTGAGAAGAACCTCTATATTAATAAATTTAGTTCATTACATTATTTAAGATAAATTCTATGGATTGAAGGAACCTTAATGTTGGACAAAATATAATCAAGAAATGAATTATAAAAATTTTAATTTTTTTTATAAATTTCCAATCAAACTGTAAACAAAACATGACAAAAAATATACTAAAAAAATTTAAAAACTTAGAATATTTGACCTACACCAAATTATAATATTATACATAACATAACCCAGAAACATAAAATAATAATTATAAATTTATATAAAGTAGGTAGTCAATCAAATATCGTGAGCTGAAGGAGTTTTAATATTAAACAAGACATAATCAAGAAACGAATTAAAAAAAGATAAAGATAATGTTGTACCAATCATAATAAAAACACAGATCACAGATTGAATTGTAAATTCATGTAGAGTATGTGGTCACGGGGTTCAATAGATTCTTTTATGTCGTTAGTTTGGAAATTGCAAGAACACCGAAAAGTAAAGGGCCAATCAATCGGCCTCACGTCTGAAAAAGTAAAACTTAATTTTAAATTTTCATTCTAAGTGGGCCCCTTTTTTAAATTTTGAGTTGGGCTTTGCTATCGAAGTCTCTATTCCATAATAGGAATAGTGAAAAGTCCGCTCATTGTAAGAAAGCACGGCCCTTCACACCGTGGATGAAGGCAATAAATCCCTTCCGTTGATTATAGAACCGGTTCGTCCAATGTGGTCAACTTATAAGGCATTGGCATTGTTCAAGGATTTGAACTTTCAACTTAATGTTGCTTAACACTCTCACGAGAGTACTAGGGGCATTGTTTAATTTTTGGGTGGTAGATTATAGCTCTGATTTACAGAGAGATAATGGTGTTGTTAACTCTCCAAGAAGTTGAATAGTGGCCTTGATGCTAATTAACACTTCGAACAAATTAGGTCATGTTATTTATAGTAATTAGATGAAGGTATATTTATTTACATGAGTATACATTTACATGATTTGAATTTAGGCTTTTTTATTATCTAGGTGATCATTTTAGGTCATTTTAGAAACACTCTTGATATTTGACAAAGTTTTGTAATATTAAGGTCTTGAACTTCCTTCAAATTTTCTGAAGTCTTTTTATGTGTTTTTCAAAATATTGACATCTCAATGACGAGCATTAAGTTCAGTTTACAATTGCACACTTCAAGGCTTCAAGCTAAGGAATACCTAAAGCAAAGTAATGAACAAAAAGTTACGATCTCGAAAGGCTCTCATTTTTTTTCATATAATGTAGTTTTTCCCATCTCAACATCATATTGAACACTAACTTCATATTGTGAGAAAATGCACATGGTCATAGGATCATAGCAAAATGTGGATGGTATTATCAATGTTACACTAAAGAGGTGTAGGTTGATCCAGAGCAAAACCAAACTCTGTGGTCAATTGTCGAATCCAAAAAACTTCTCAACCAACATTGACATCGCCTAGGTACTTTGCCTCTTTAACCAACATTGACATCACCTAGGTACTTTGCCTCTTTAACTAACATTGACATCGCCTAGGTACTTTGCCTCTTTAACCAACATTGACATCACCTAGGTACTTTGCCTCTTTAACTAACATTGACAATGCCTAGGTACTTTGTCTTTGTAGAAGAAAGAGTGATTGCATTCTAATTTTTATTGGAATATGACACTCGCAAATACTCAAAAATCAAAATCAACATTCCTAAAGACGACAATGGTCACTAATTATATACCATGGATCTATGTTTACCTGTCTTCAACTTTTGAATTTTTGTGTGAGTGTTGGTAATAGTGTGAAAAGTATGCATCATTTTACATTAACCAATATTCAAGTCCTCTCTTATCCTTGTGTATTTTAGTGACCTATATGTAACACCCATCTTAATGATGGGTGTAAATTAATTAAGATTACTAATGATAAACTTGTTTAATCAAACATATATTCTAAATATGGATTTGTACATGTAAAAATTGTGTTTTTGTTAGCTTATTTCCTATCATGATAGGTACAATTTATGCATTTATCTTAATACCATTATTGTGTGTAATTTAAATGAAAGAATATAGCAAGACAAGAATAGTATATTACTGTAAGGCCTCTGTGCCTTACTTCCTTAATTCAACATTTAAAATATACTAAGTAATAAGAGAAACATTACTATAGCCGTGACAAATTCAAATGATAAGATTATAACATAAATTACTTAAAAATACTTGTTTAAATGTTGAATTTGTCCAAGAATATAGTAGTTTCCTATAGCAACAAGGGTTCACCCTCCTTCGATGCCCAAAAAGGAAATATACCTCCCTACCAACTAGGAGCCTAGTCGGCTTCCTAGCTCTTTTGGTTTCTTCGCCCTCCATGCCCGTGACTCTAAGAACAATAATACACAATATCTCTAAGAACTTGTTCCATGATGACATTTCTTCCAAGAATTCCTGCACCTCTCAACAAACTAAACATTTCCTCAACTCCCCAAAATAAAAAGAACTCCCCAACTCCTCTTCATCCTCTCTATTTATCAAATTTCAATACACATCTTTCCAAGCCTCCTCAACCACCCCCATTTATGAGCCATCAACCACACCTTCTTAATTTTAGGGAAAATATAACTAGAATAAAATAACAATAAAATAGAACGGAAAGTTTTTCTTTTCATGATAGCTAATAAATGAATTTGACATTTTCCCCCAAAATTTATTACACCCCACCATACCTATTTAATTCATCATATGAACAATTAATGAAAGTCAAGAAGGGTATTTAATGCTACTAGATATTTTTTTTTTTCCAAAGAAAATATAGCTTACTAGTAATATAGGAAATAGTAAATAGCACACAACAACGGGGCATGAAGCAGTCCAACATAGAGTATCCAAATAGAAATCATGGAACACACCATAACCAATGGCCAAAAAAAACAGTCATCCAAAGGTCCACCATAGCACATCCTGGAGGAAAACATCCCCCAAAGCAGATGTATAAACCATCACTACCAACAATAGTCCGGCCAAGAGATAACAAAACCACAGCTATAAAAACATCATCCCAACCAAAAAGAAACACCAACTCTAATAAAACGAGCCCAATATGCCCACCGAAGGCCACCCAACAACCCAGAACTAAGGCTGAAGAGACCACTCCAAAAAAGACCAAAATAAGGTGTAGTCCACCCCAGGAACAAAAAATCCAACGAGATGTTGGAAGGCTATGAGCTAAACACCTACAAAGAGATAAGAGCCGCATAAAAATAAACATATATAGACCAGTAGTAGTAACAAAAACTAGGACCAATCCAAGACCTCAAAGCCACATGAAAGACGCAAGTCATCATGCCACTCTTCCCATAAAAGTAAACCCTATAATGAAGACAAAGTCGATTTTGAAAGCACGTCAGCGTCCTGGTTTCACTCACAGAAGACACAAGTGAAATGAATATGCTCAAACCATTAATAAAAAGATGAACCTCCTCCAACCTGAAGGAAAGAACCATCACATTGAGAGAAGCAAGATTCTTTGCCCACAAAATAATGGCCATGGATTCACCCAACACCAGAAGAGATGAGACCTCTTTCAAACGAGCAAAAGAAAGCAGTAACCAAAGAGCAATGAGTTCCTTGCAGGTATTGGAGCCATAACCAAAATTCAACCGAACTCGAAAGTAACTTGAGGTAGATAGAAACAATACCACA